>JAHDVF020000123.1:0-608873 GCA_022606425.2 Lepidostoma basale
GGTGGAATGGGGAATGTTGTAATTACATAAAGCGTGCGCTTGACCCAACCAATGACAGGTCATAAGTCCTGTAAACACCTTGATCATCCATGTTCAGTTTCCAGTTTGTTTCTTCGTCTCTATTGAGATACAATAAAAATTTAACACCCTGATGATGGAGGCCGCAAGGGCCTCCGAAACGTTGGTGGAGGGAACACGGTTTCACCCAGAAAAATATTCCTATATATGTTAACCGTGGAAATTTAAGTTCTTACTTGACGAGCCTCTATGGGAGGATATCTTCAATTCTTTGGCGTATAAAATAGGAGTGTTTACTCCAGGCGACTTCTATACAGTGCGCTAGGAGGCGGTAGCCTCTTCGCATTGTGTTAATAAAGTAGTTGGCTAAATGCTAAACAATCATTCTTCACAGATGCCGCTGGTAGGTGGATTGTATAAGATTAATCTTAACAATTAATTAGTACAATCAAATCTACATAGATGGCTAGCTGGAACTGACACGTGAAAATAAGTATGGATTTGGAGTATATATACAACTTCCAAAAATGTATCTTGCATGATCATAATAACAATGGTGGAATGGGGAATGTTGTAATTACATGAAGCGTGCGCTTAACCCAACCAATAGGTCATAAGTCCTGTAAACACCTTGATCATCCATGTTCAGTTTCCAGTTTGTTTCTTCGTCTCTATTGAGATACAATAAAAATTTAACACCCTGATGATGGAGGCCGCAAGGGCCTCCGAAACGTTGGTGGAGGGAACACGGTTTCACCCAGAAAAATATTCCTATATATGTTAACCGTGGAAATTTAAGTTCTTACTTGAACTGACGGTCTTTGTAATACGAAATTGTAGTTAACGAAATAATAATATGTCTTTTTAACAATAAATTTTATTAACTTTAACTCTTAATTTAAAAAGCGTTTCATAGTTTTTAGATTCTTTCATCTATAGTTAGTAATCGAAAACGGCCATTGTACTATTTATTTATTTATACGTAATACTCAAATGAGACATAATAAACGCAAAACATTTAGGCGACTCATTTGGACACAAAACGGTTACAAAGATAAGATAAAACTACATGAAACCAAAAAATCATACATATCAGAAGGAACCCAAATATGTCGACGTCAGTGAGGCAGTACTCTTTCCAGAATTTGTAATATTTTTTTTATGAATACTGCCTCACTGACACTGAAAATGTCCAAATCCGAGACGATTAGATTCAACGTCCGAATTGTTCTTCCTACTGGCATCACCAAAGGGAGGTTGTGCAAAGACAAAAGCAAATTACTATTAGTGTAATGTTTTATAAAACATATCAATTAATAAGATCACAATAAGAATAGTAAGTATAATATATATTTTAAAATATAAGAGATACGATCAAGACTTATATACCATAATGTGCCCGAGTGGTAATGCAGTGAAACCCAAACCACACTGCAGCAGAAGTGATTAACGGAGCAAAGGTTGTAGGTTCACCAGTTTCCAGTATCCACGGCTATTTTTATGCTATTCTGACAACTTCGATATTTTTCAGGGGTGGTGAACCATCAATGTTCACTCGAAATGACATATTTTCATTCTATCAGCAATGGGCAGGTTATGTAGCCAGAAACTCGGACGAAAAATGGACAAGAAGACTGCTGACTTGGAGACCGTGGACGGCAAAGAGAAGTGCAGGGCGACCGCGACTTCGATGGAAGGATGACCTGAACAGACACGTCGACCTTCGTGGCAGAACTTTAACTTCCATTCCGAAGGTCCCGGGTTCGATTCCCGGCGATGGCAGTATCATGGTCACACTGTCATTCTTTGGTCTGGTGTGAATTCACATGACAATAAAATGGCGATAGATTGGCTACCTATTACATGCCATGAGAATTATCAATATAATAGCTAAAAATAATGTGTATACAGTAATTGGGTTCAAACGACCTGTTGTATACAAAAAAATAAGGGTTACAAATGATGTATGATTTATGTCGGAATAACCTGGATGCAGTCTGCACAAGACAGAGTGACGTGAAAGCA
This sequence comes from Lepidostoma basale, assembly GCA_022606425.2. NCBI lineage: Eukaryota > Metazoa > Arthropoda > Insecta > Trichoptera > Lepidostomatidae > Lepidostoma > Lepidostoma basale. The sequence continues at coordinate 2,044 of JAHDVF020000123.1, forward strand.
AATGGAGGAGGTATTGTCGGGAGTAAGTGGACGGGAATAGGCTGAAGAAGAAGAATAACACATATTTCGGACATTTCGGACACCCATGCCAACGGAAAGGCAACGTTCACTCCGATCAGTAGAAACAAATGCAAACAACTTAACTATTCCAGTCAGAGCTAATAAAGCAAGTTTTTATGATCGTGCTTTCAGCGTTGCGGGTCCGTTGGCGTGGAATAGCCTCCATGCTAGTATTAAGTATAAGGATAGTGAAGTTAAATTTAGGAAACTTCTAAAGACTGCACTGTTCGGTCAGTCTTTTCCTAGTGCACCCTTGGAGTAATTGATTTTACAAAACGGCGCACTTAAAATATAAGTCATCAAAATAATAATAAAAGAAGATGAATAGCATTTCACGACATTTAAGTGACACAAGGTATATAGAATAATATGGTAAGATATTGCGCACGTAGCATGCTATCCCTTTCTAATAATTTGCTGTCAAGTGACGTCATGTGGTGAACTCGAAATCGAAACGAAACTATAAACAAACCTAAATAACTATAAACAAGCTAAATCAAATGGAGTTGATTTGCCATATCCAGTTAAAAATCTTTTTTATCGATGTAAAATGTTTTTCAAAATAAGAACAATGAACTTAAAGCTCATTGAAGATGCTAACTCTAAAAAAAGAAAAATAAAAAAAACAATAACTTAAATAAAGAAAACGATTTGTCATAATTTATTTAATACAATTACAAAAACTTCTTTTAATTAGACGTAATAAATAAACAAAGAAAAATTCCATACCCAATGTATAAATATATACTCAACTCATACTACACAACCTAATGCTTGGGTCTCCACGTGACGTAGCTGCGCAGTAGATGTCAAAAATAAAACGCGGAATATCTTACCATATTTATTCTATATAACTTGAGTGACACGTATATCCCAACAAAAAAAAAATCGGCGTGAACCTTCCAATCTTAAGAGAGATGACCGTTTTATAGTTTTTCAAAATATAAATTATTAATAAAATAAATTAAAAATTGCTATTGACCATTCTAGTGGTAGACTAGTACAGGTACCTACTGTTGCGTCTAATAATAATTTATTCTTCAATTTCTTCCCGAATACCGAACCACACTGCCATCTGTGAACCATTTGTCACAAATGTTCCAAGTTTTTAGCAATTTTACTATAATACCGACGAAGTAATTCACATTTTAAAAATTCAAATTTAACAATGAAAATAAACTTTGATTATTTTATGTGAAAAGATAAAGAACATTTTGTAATTCTCATTTGACATAACACCAATTGTGTTTAAAATATTGATGATCTATTGTGATGGTAAACTATGTATGAAAAGTATTTACATTTTACCTCTATAAAATAGATTTTCTTGTATAAGTTAGTAAGTAAAAATGTATTGTAGATCCTTATTCTATGATTTGGCAATGAATTTTTTTTTTAGTTCAAAAAAACTCACTACTGACAAGTTAAATTCATTCAAATCAAATCAAATCAAATCAGTTTACTTACACAACAGATATTACAAACAGCATAAATGTTTAAGATATATATTGAGAACAAGTAAAATATTAGATACATACAACATAATACCAGGAACGCACGAGAGATGTTTCGACATTAGGAAGATAGGGTACTTTCCAAAGTCAGGAGTACTTTCTGTCTTCTGAACGTACTTTCACTAATATGAAAGACGTCCATTTCCGAGGTAACCGCATTCAGCTGACTAATTGCTCTTCCCACCACCAGATACAGATGGGTTCCGGCGGCCGGTAGGTAAAATAATCTGTGCTGTTGCTGTCGGAGACATCTTCTTCTTTTGGTGCCGTGCCAGGTCCCCCCAATGTTGGCGATCACTACAGCAATCCATAGTGCCATCATAGTGATTCCTGGGAAAAGGTTCCCTTAGCTGGTTGGATCTGGTTTGGAGGCGCCAGAAACTCGCCTTTCATCTCCTCGTTATCTGCTGTGATCACACGGTTATGAGTGTGACCCCATTGCCCGGGGTTCGTGACAGGGACGCTAACGAGTTGGACTAGTCAGTAGTGTTGCCGGTGGAATGCATTCGAACAAACCGGGGTTCGAATTGTCAGTAGGGTCGCGGCGAGTTACATCTTGTTGGAGGGTGTGATTCTATAAAATGCTGTGGAGATATCTATCAGGGACAAAAATACCAACATCCTCCAGCACGGCAGAGTTCTCGAAATATCCCCCGATTAATATAAGGAAATGGGTTATGAGATGTCCGTCTCTTCGAAGCTGCAGAGAATTGGTCCCGAGCATTCCCAAAAGAAGCCGTGGGATAGAGCCATGGATACCTACTATACTCCCTAATGTAGAGAAACCTCAGTTTTTTTTTCTGAACCATACCTAGCATAACAGAATATCTCGCCTCGTGAGGACTCCATATCCTAGAACTACTTTCGAGTCTGCTCCAAACCAATATGTTGTATAGGACTCTGAGCACATTGGTATCTCTAAACTCTTCTGGTCCGAACGAAGAAGCCCGTGCAATGTCACAAATCCTCTTGATACGTGCACGAAAAGTCAGCCTACTATCAAAGATGATCTCGAAATCTCTTATCATGGATACGTGTGCCAGTTGCTGGTTGTTCATTGTGTATCTATGATACACAGTTCTCAATGCTCTAGTAAAAGATAGCATAACGCAGTTAGATACATTGAATTGCATTTGATTTCTGTGACTCTAGTTAACAATATTATTAATGTCTGACTGGAGGCGTAGACAGTCGTTAAGATTTTTAATTTCTAGGAATTATTTCAGAACATCGGCAAATAAAAGAAAATAAACACCTTTGCGTTGCAGTTAGAAAAACGGTTGCTGACCACTGGTAGGGTTAGGGCATAGCTTCCTGTCGGAGGTTTGCGTGTGAGATTTAGATTAATCCAATTCTACAATATAAAATCTGAAACACGCAAGTCGGCAGGACGCGTCTGGCTGTTGGAATACCCACCTAATGTACTATTATACTGTGGGGTACATTATATGCTTTGTGTTAGGGGAAGGTTGCGAGTACCATCGCCGTCTTGAATTGATATTCACGTAGCTAATTCAAAAATGAAAAAGCTAAATATATTGCACAAAAATATTTTAACTGTTTAATATTAGTTAGAAAGTTTCAATCCTGGGATTGGTTTGCAGCAATTTCTTCTATTCTTCTCTTCCATTCTTCCCTGTCTTGTGCGGCTCTTTTGAAATCTGCATATGATGAGCAGCGCACGTCCACCAACAGGTCCTCCAGGTACTCTCGGCGTGGGCGTCCCCTAGAGTTTGTCCACTCGGTCATACCCTCCATTATGGCATGCAAGAGGCCCTCCTGACGGCCGATCCATTTTGAACGCCTTTCGGACAAGTTTTAATGTAACTACTCGATATCTGATGATAGTCGAGCACTAGATGTTTTCCATCTCAAGGTTCTTAGTTAAAACTCCGCACTAAGCTTTCTTTTTTGACTTCTTCTTCTTTTGATGTCATGTCAGGTTCCCTCGACGACATATGAACTATAGAGAGATAGTAAATTTATCAATAATACAAGGGCTGTTTTTTAAGTAAATGCCGTTTGGAAATAAAAACCAAATCAATATTTTATTTTAAAACCAAATTTACTTTTAGATTCTACTCATCATACCTTACAACTAGATTTTGAATAACCTCTTCATAGAAACATGATGCCTGCCTCCGATAACCAAGAGGTCTTGGCCGTTTTCACTTTTTCTTCATCGTTGTAGTGGTTGCCACCGAGATGATTTTTGAGATAGCAGAAACTATGAAAATCGCTCGGCGCAAGGTCGAGGCTGTAGGGGGTGGTCCAAAACTTCCAGCCAAAAGAGTCCAATAAAGCTCGGGTCTGACTGCGGGTGAGGCCTTGCATTGTCATGAAGTAGCAAAATTCCTTCTGTCAGCATGCCACGTCTTTTGATTTGAATCCCTTTGGGTAGCTTTCGCAGGTTTTGGCCGTAGGATATCGCATTTATGGTGGTTCCGTGTTGAATGAATTCGAACAATAAAACTCCGTGCGTTGCCGTGACCTCTGCCGTGACCACCGAATCTGAAAATAAATTTGGTTTTTGAAAATTTTCTCTAGTTTGGTTCTTATATTCAAACGCACCTTACTTAAAAAACAGCCCTAGTATATTATATGATGAAGCAAATATTAAATTTCATGAGCTTTTAAAGTACAAATGAAATTGTCCGTTTTCTAGAAGTTTTATTTTTGTATATTTTATGTGAATGACATGTTTAGCCTGTCTAAAGCATTATCAAGACTGGCGAAACACGTCATTTACATAAAATATAGTAAAACTTCTAGAATACTGACGTTTTCATTCGTATTAATTATTTAATATGAAGTTTTACATCACTATTCAAGAAAAAATGAATAAGCTTTTAAAGTCATTAATTAGTGTGGTTGTATCACATGGTTATGTGTTATTATGATAATTATAAAATAACCGCAAAAAATGTTTATGAGCTACTGAAACAGGATGTCGTCCTTTAAAGTTTAAACAGAGAAAACAACAAATCATTGAACTCGTGTGGCAAGTACGGTGAGTTAATTTGAACATACATAAACAAATGTTAATTTCTTAACCTTATTTATTTTTAAAATTGATTTAATATATACAAATTAATTTTTTTCTTTTTCTTCGGCCTATTCCCGTCCACTCCTGGACTCTCCATTCGCTTCCAAGCCACTCTATCTTGTGCAGGCTTCATCAAGGTTATGCCGACGTGTCGGTAAAGGTCATCTTTTGTTTTTGTTGTGATTCATAGTCTCCAATCTTCTGGTCCATTTTTCGTCCAAGTTTCGGCTACGTGCATTGCCATTTTAGAGTCGTCTAAGGCTCATACCTAATATGGAAGCAGGAAAAAGAGACCCATATGAGTGCGGTCCCCTTTGACGACTTTCCAGCTATCCTTAAGAATCAAAACATGCGACTGATATTCCAGGAGATCATCCAACATAATAACCCCATAGTCTTAAGCTACATTAACTGTACACTATTGTTCTTTTATAATAAAAAATACTTCTTTTTTAAAAACATCTCTTTATTCACCCCATAGTCATACCCTAAATAATCCGGTTGAGGCTTTCTATGGTCTCTTCAGCTCTAAGGCGAAAGTCAGAACATATATAGATAGCACATGGACCCCAGAGTCAGCTCTGTAGAATTGAAAGTAAACTCATAATATAGAAATAAAAAAAAAAAAGAACTAGTAATTAATATGCTTGAGATAGTCCATAGTTTTGGCCGAAACACTAAGATACTTCAACATTATTACTGTTAAAATTTATAACACTGTTATAATATCCCAATTTCTTTTTATTCACTGAGAGTGTCGCGACAGCTGTTTCGCCAACCGATGTTGACATCATCAGGTGTTACAATAAACAAAAAAAAAGTTTATTGTAAAACCTGATGATGGCAACATCGGTTGGCGAAACAGCTGTCGCGACACTCTCGGTGAATAAAAATATATTGTGATATTATAACAGTGTTTTAAATTTTAACAGTAATAATGCTTGAGACCAGCAAGAATCATTATATTAAAAAAAAAAAAAAATCCTAACGTGGCTTTTTCATGGCTCCTTCGATTACTCGTAGATTCTAGGCACTTTGTTTGAACAAATATACAGTTTCGATGCTATACCATATATGGCAACCGGCTGCACACGCGCTTCATATAATTTTCTCTTCGGCTTGATATGGTGTTGCAATTACACATTTGGATAGTTTAGAAACAATATTAAATCAATAATGATAAGATGCACCCCAAAAATTATCCATGAATTTTTAGAAAAAAAAAATGTTTTGGGCGATTAGACCATATGGCGTACCTCAATTTTTGGTTAAATTTTCAGAGTAAAAAAATGCGTCATGTGGTCCGAAAAATACGGTAACCCATTTTATTTATGTAATATTAATAATGAAAACTAAACTTAAAACTAAGACAGAGGATGTTAAAGTGTTATGTGTGGTCTGTTCTGTTATATGGGTGTGAGACATGGACATTAAAAGTAAATACAGTGAACCGGTTAGAGGCATTTGAAATGTGGCTTCACCGAAGAATGTTCAGGATCCCATGGACAGACAGAGTGACGAACACAGAAGTCCTGAATCGTGCAGGAGTAAATAGAGAGCTGCTGACATTAATCAAAGTCCGCAAGATTGCATATCTGGGTCACGTTCTGCGAGGAGAGAAGTATCGCCTGCTGCATCTAATATTGAAGGGAAAAATAGAGGGCCGCAGGGGGGCAGGGAGAAGGCAGATGTCCTGGCTGCGCAATATGAGGGAGTGGACGGGAATCGGAACTGTGGAGGAGCTGTTCCGGACAGCGCAGGATAGGGAGGAGTTTACCAGAGTGATCGCCAACGTCGGGGGGACCTGACAGGGCACTTAAAGAAGAATAATGAAAACGTATTTTTAGATGTTTTAGTATATTTATAGAAGTGACATACTTCACCATGCTAGGGAATTTTCAAATTTGATAATTATCGGAAGAATATTTGATAATACTACGCAAAGCATCTATTAGAAGACGGAAGGTTTTATCAATATTACCAATTTATTTTGATTTTTTCTACATATATTGTTCCCAACGAATTTTTTTATTTTTTTTATTACTATTTATATGATTTATTATTATTATTATTATTTAGTTCATGCGATAACAATCGTATCAGTCATGGTTTTACTGAATTGTGTCATAAATATATGTTTTGCAGTATTTTCAAATTTTTTCGATTCTACAATGAATTAATATGTTTTTAAAGGATATCTATAAATACAATAATTACAAATGTAAAGCAATGTGACTTGATTGACGTAATTTACCAATTAAACCATAACAAAGAAATAAACCCTTTTCATGGATCAGAACATTGTATATGACATTTTTTTTAAATACGATTATTTGTCTTTGTCTAATTATTTTTTCATCACACCAACTAATACACTCTTGAATTAATAATAAAAAATCTTCCATAAATTACTAACAGTTTAATCATCAAACCGTTTCCCTGGAAGAGTAGGCACAGAGGACAGTCTGCCACACTGTTCATTCCTGACATACTCATCGATATGCATATGTTTATTGTGACTTTAAACATGATCGCCTATCAAAAAATAATGTATATTTATATATTTATTTTTAATTGAATTCCTAGGTGGAAGTTCATTGCACAAATGATAATAAAAGAGAAAAAAACTTTACAATAGATATTGAGTTTTATTCCACTTTTGCTTTAGTTTCGACCGGTTTCATCTTAATGATAATATATAATGAAATGTCCTATTTGATTTTACCTTGGATATGTCATTGCCATAAATTATAATAAAACATCTAGAAAACAGACGTTTTCATTGGTATTAACCGCTATAGTGCGGCAGGCTGTATTTGCAGTCCAAAAAATGGTTTCGAAGTGCGGAAAACTAATTTGCAGCTCGTATGTAAATGTATCTTTTATGCAGTGGCGTGCTTAGGGTCAACCAGTAAGGCAAGCCAAAGAATTATTAATAAATATTCGTAAAGAAATCAAATAATCTTTCTTTTCATAACATTTCTGTACATAACGTAAATGACAGGTAACATTCTGACAATAGAAATGAAGTTCGTGACACATCGAATAGTAACATACTTCAAAGTGATAAAGCCCGGCTTCAAATCCATATAAACAGTTGTATACATCTTCTGGTATATATGCACCTATCTATATGATTACAAGCCAAAAATACATAATTGCGACAAAGCCCCTTTTACATTTTGCAAGCCCAATATGAAGCCCATCGAAAACATGAAACAAAACATATTAACGTAGGCGATAATTCGAATGAATTTATAAGATATTTCGCGGGCGTCTCACCTACGGTACGTATGAGTGAAATAAAACATACACGTAGGTCATTTCTGCCCATTCATTTCCAACTCAACGAATTAAATCGCTTTAATGTCCTCCTGAAATTCAAAATCTTATTTTATTCGTAGACGGCTCAAAGGCGCAAAAACATTGTTTCAATATAGATTTTTTAAGGCAAGCCCGGCTTTTCGGCTTGTATGGAAGTACCGCCACTGCTTATATGGTCGACAGTTTTAAGTATGCTAAACGAAAAATAACTTCTGTGTCAAAAATAAAAAAAGTTAATGTTGTTTAATAAATTCTTAGGAGTTCATTATAAATTAAGAAACAAAACAAAAAATATATAATATTCTTTTGTTTCTTGACAAATGAAAACGTCTGTTTTCTAGAAAATTTATTACAATTTATTGGGATGACATGTTTTGCCTTTCTAAAGCATTATCAACATGAATATTTGACAATCGTTTAGAAAGGCGAAACATGTCATTGTCATAAATTATAATGAAACTTTTAGAAAACAAACGTTTTCATCGTTTCACGTTTCATCAACAAAATAAATTTTTGTTTTAACATAATATGTTATATTTAGTTCAATGGTCGAAGCCCTAAAATCAAGTGAAATTAAATCAAATACAAAGTGTACATCACCCATGTGAATTTAGTACGGAGTTGAAGGAGACCGAGGAAAACATAGCTTGACGAAATCAATCAAATTTCAATGGTCGCCATTGTTTAAAGTCGGAAGAATTGACGTGCGTGTATGACTCGCTGTATGAATGTGGAGGAATGTAGAAAGGTGTATCAGGATAGAGTAGTGTGGTGGTCTATTCGTCATTCTCGCTACCCTTTCGGGTAAACAGCGTGATCGATTATTGCTGTAAAATGTTTTGGTTTCTAAATGATAAATTGAGTAAAACCAAATACTTTAAATTAATAAAAATTAAGTTAGTTTGTTTTGCTTAATCTCCTACCACATATCGCAGTTCCTTTGCGAAAGCGTTCATCATAACACTAGTGTGATAAACATATTTTTTTTGTATCAACATCCTGTGATAAATATTCTTACAGTGGCGGTACGTACGAGGAAGTATATGAGAAGTAATACAAATGAATGGTTGCAGTAAAATAGGCACTAAGTACCAAAAAAAAAATACAAAAAAACTAAGTGTGCATTTTCGTTCTATATGTCATATACTCGTAGAACAAAACTGCATACTATGTTTTTTGGTATTTTTTTTTAAACTTAGTGCCTATTTTACTTCAACCATTCAAATGAAAGCATAATTTTTCTAAAAGTTTTATTATATTTTATGTAGATGACACGTTTTGCCTGCTTAAGGCATTATTAAATAACATTTGGCAATGGCTTCGACAGGCAAAACATGTTATTCCCATAAACTGTAATAAAACTTATAGAAAACAGACGTTTTCATTAGTTTATAATCTTATCCACTACTCTTTTTCTTCTTCTTCTTCCTTGTTGTAGACCTATGTGGTCTGTTCTCCAGAGTGTTGCTCCTCCTGTGAGGTAGACTCCCAGCTGTCCTTCTATCTTTTAGGAGGTCTTCCACGAGGACGAGTCCCATGAGACTGATTATGTAATGTAATATACTGATTATGGGATTTTGGTGGTGGCCATTTTGTCCATGGTGGTTTCAACATTTGACATTTGATAATATTGCTAAACATGTCATTCACATAAATTAACATATAATAAAATTATACAAAACAAACTTTTTGTTTTGAATGTATACAAATAGTACTTGTTGAAAAATACTGGATTTTACCCATTACGGGTTAATCATTAATGATTAATTGTATCTCAATAGAGACGAAGATGTACATTATTTGGAAACAGAATATGGTGGTCGAGGCATTTACAGGACTTATGACCTATTATTGGTTGGGTTAAGCGATTAAAGAATATTTAAAAACTGCACGTATTTAGAGAATTGTTATTTCTAATCTTAATAGATGGCGCTAGTGTAGATTGAACTAAAATATGTGAAATGTTTATCAACATAGTAGCATATACACATCTTTCAATAATACTTATCAGATGTGGTGGTCGTAAGAAGGGCGGAATGGGGATGTTGTATTACATAAAGCGATCGCTTAACCCAATCAATGACAGGTCATAAATCCTGTAAATTAAAACAAACTTTATTCGTATTATATATTAAATATGGAGTTTAACATCATTTAAAATTAGAATTAAACACTTTTAAAACGTTGTATAAAACCACTTTATTTTGAGTCAGGAGCGCCAACCGGTTTCAATCTGTAACGAGCTTCGTCAGGGCTATGCACAAACTATTTATATTACGAGAACCTGAATGCTAGATAGTCTACATTGCGATCAGCTAAGTCTTCTGCGATCGGTAGATTGACTGTGCCAAAACGCTGTCAACAGTCTTCCAGCAGACCTTAAGTGCATTGAGAATCAATCAGAGTTTAGATCGAGACTCAAAACGCACCAATTCAAAATATCATTTCCTGACAGGAAGGGCTGATCGACTTCGTCAGGTGCAGCCTTCAGACTAAATAATATATGTTTATAATTTTTTTATCACTATTATTATTATTATTATTATTATCTAGTTAACAAAACGGAGCATCTTCTACAGCGCCCTTGAGATGAGTAATTCATAAAAATGGCGCTTTATAAATTATCCAATTTATTATTATTATTATTATATTATTATTACATTATGCTATCAGTTTGTGCATAGCCCCGACAAAGCTCGTTACAGAGTGAAACCGGTTGGCGCTCCTGACTCTATAACAAAGTGGTTTTATACAACGTTTTAAAAGTGTTTAATTCTAATTTTAAATATATCAAGCCACCAAGTAAAAGCTTCTTTCCAAAGTTTAACATAATTGTTCAAGAAACAATAAATAAGAAGTAATATGTGTTTTGATAACTTTTCACGTATTAATTTAAATGAAGATATACAAAGTTTCACGTATATTCACGAAACGAGTATGTCAGGAAATAACAGTGTGGCAGTCCAGTCTTTCTGCCTACCCCTTTGGAAGACGGCGTGATGGTTAGTTAGTTAGTTAATATCCAACCATTATTTATATTCGTCCGCCTCTGGATGTTATCGCAATAGCACTCTTAGGATAATAATTGTTCCCCCAGCAATAACACAAAAACATTGTTTTTGCAATGTGTGAACGGGGGCATAGATTAAACATTACCAATTCCCCCAAATCCGTTAGAGGATACTCTATACTAACGCGATTGTCAAAATTCCAAAATGTATTTTACCCGATTATCAAAAATTACCACATTTTTAGAAATCTCAGTTTTTGTTATTGTTTTCAGTTCTTTAATTAAAATTTCTTCAGCGGAAGATGGACTCTGTGGATATAAACAAAACATGTGAGTAACATGATTTTATTATATTTCGTATAGTGATTTCGTAACTGATAGCTGGCAAGACCCTACGTGATCGAGTTAGGAATACAGCAATCCGAGAAATCTGCGAGGTCGAAGATGTGGTCAGATGGGGACGTCAAAGACGGCGATACTGGCATCAACATGTAGAAAGAATGAGCTCAAATAGGATACCAACATAGCTCTCCATGGAACGCCAAACGGACAACGCCGACCAGGAAGACCCCCGAAACGGTGGAGAGAAAGCTGGAGTTCAGCGTCTCAAGAGGACCCGCCTGAAATAACAGACTCCTGAGTCTACCAAAAGAGAAGAAGAAGAAGAAGTATAGTGATTACTGAAATGATTTTAAAATATATTTATTGTTTCTTAAAGTTGTCATCGCAAACCAAACCTACCCAAAAAAGCTAGAATGGCAGTGCACAATGGTGTTCTTCTACCGACCCTTATGTATGGAAGCGAAGCATGGAACTGGCGAAAGAAGGATGAAAGTAGAATAAATGCAGTTGAAATGAGATCTCTTAGACGAATGTGTGGATACTCTGTGTATGATAGAGTGTCGAATGAAAATATAGGAAGTGAATGCGGTGCGAATGATGGTGTTTGAACAAAATAATGAAAGGATCGTTAAGGTGGTTTGGACATATGGAAAGAATGAATAAAACGGTAAAGTTTTCTACTCATGGGAATACAATGTAACTATTGTATGTTTATAAATAAATAAATAAAATATGTTAACGACGTAAATGGAACCAGAAATAGAGGAAGACCGAGGAAAACGTGGCACGATCAAATAAATCAAATATTGAATGTCGGCCATGTGAGGAGTCAGAGAAATCGACGCGCGTGCATGACACGATGTATGAATGTTGAGGAATCGAGAGAAATATGTCGGGAAAGAAAAGTGTGGCAGTCCATTCTTTCTGCCTATCCCTTCGGGGAAACGGCGTGATGGTTAGTTAGTTAATTAGTTTTTTTTATTGTTTCTCGAACAATGCTGTTTCTCGAACAATGTTTTTTATGTGATAGGCAGCTAAATCTATTGCCATTTTATTGTCACGTGAATTCTACACCAGACCAAAGACAGTGTGACAATCACACTGCCATCTCCGGGAATCGAACCCGGGACCTTCGATATTGAAGTCAGAGCACTTACCTCTCAGCCACGAAGGTCGACAATTGTTATTGTTAGTAACTAGTGATTTATTCAAATGATTTTACAGAATATTCTTAAACTATTCGTATTTAGTGAATTATTATTCAAAATAGTTCATTATTTATATCGTTTTAAAGAATATTTAAAAACTGCACGTGTTTAGAAAATTGTTATTTCTAAAAAGTGAATTATTTTTTGTAAATTATAAAATATTCAAATAATTTAAAAAGTATTTTTAGATTATTCATATAACGTGAATTATTATGAACGGGGACATATTGGAGGGATTAATCAATTTTATTTAGCTGGGAAGCAGTTTACAAGAGACTGAAGAATGGAGAAAGACATCGAAATAACAGTTGGTGTTGGAAACATAAGAATGGTTAAGAAAGTATATGTAATATGCTTTTTGGGATCTTGGAAATATCTGTGTTATTCGGCTTTCTGGACCGACGTTTCGGAGATCGTTGCAGTCTCCATCTTCAGTGTGGTTATCATAACGACCCTGAAGATGGAGACGGAAACAACTTTTTTTTTTCTTCTAGTGCCGTGTCAGGTCTCCCCAACGTCGGCGATCACTGTAGTGAAAGCATCTCTGTTCTGCGTTACGTGGAACAGGTTTTCAACTGTCCTCATTCCTGTCCAATCAATATGACCCACTTTTTATCTTCTTCTTCTTCTTCAGCCTTGTTCCCTCCACTGCTGGATTTAGGTCTCATCCATTTTCTTCCACTCGTCCCTGTCTTGTCCCTTCCGCAACCAGGTCGCATCTTTTCCCGACACTTTTTATATTATTTTAATTTAGGTTCCATTTAAGTAGGTTTAAACATTTTGTGTATTTGAATACTTAATAATATTTTTAGAGTCACAAACCTGAGACGCATGACATTTACTCGGTTAGAGAGACAAACCTACACAGACAACTGCAAGCGAGGAACCAGGGGTTGTGCGATCCGCTCTAGGAATGTACCAAGAACAAGAACAAGAAGTTATGTAAGCATTTACGTTTTTGTTTATCTGAGCTGGTGGTCCACACCCTCCAGACTTTGTTTTTTTCTCTTGTGAAAATGATTTAACTTCGTTTTAATTATTTTAGGCTATCAAATTAAAAGCGATCTTTTAGCCTACCAATTTTCAGAAAATTTGGTTGCTTTTTATTTATTTCATTGTTTGACTATAAACTGATACAAGTTGTATTTTCAGACTGTCAACTCCAAGAAGACAGTAAAGAACTGTTGTCCTGGATATACATTGAGCACAAGTATAAACGTGTGTATTCCGAATTGTCAAACCAATTGTACAAATGGAATTTGTACCAAACCGAATTTCTGCACATGCCATTATGGATATGTCAAGAATATAACCGATAGTTTTACTTGTATCCCGTTCTGCCAGAATCCGTGCGAAAACGGATACTGCGACAAGCCGAACCAATGTGCCTGCAACTCCGGGTATCAGCTGCAAGCGGGGAGGTGTTCTCCGGTTTGTGGCAGAGAATGCATTAATGGCACGTGCTCCGAACCAGACAAATGTACGTGCTCGCCGGGGTTTAGCATTGATCCCTCGGACCCGTATTCCTGCAAGCCTCGATGCGATCCCGATTGCACAAACGGTATCTGTGTCGCTCCAAATCAATGCGAATGTACCAAGAATTACGTGTTTAGTTCGAATAGCACCGCAATTTGCGAGCCCAAATGCTCTATCACTTGCGTAAATTCTGTTTGCAGTGAGCCTGAATTGTGTAATTGCCTACCAGGATTCGAAAGAGACAAACACCAGCTTCATATATGCAATCCAGTTTGTAATTCGTCTTGTTTTAATGGATACTGTGCCGGGGTGAACTTATGCAAGTGCAATGCAGGTTACGAATTGAAAAATAATGAATGTTTACCAATTTGCAATAGCCCATGTGACCACGGAATATGCACAAATCCCGATGAATGCACGTGTGATCCAGGTTACGAAAACCCTAAAGGCAACAAGCTTATTTGTGAACCCGTGTGTAACACCGGATGCAGGAATGGAATCTGCGTGGGCCCTGATAGCTGCGTTTGTAATCCGGGCTTCATTCTACATCCTACCGACCAGATAACTTGCATCCCTAACTGTATCAACGCATACATCGAAACTCCCGATTCTTGCAAATGCATAGAATCGTACGAGTTCGAAACTAATTCGTGGAATGTTTGCAAACCCATGTGTTCAGAGCCATGTTCGAATGGATTGTGTGTTGCTACTGACACGTGCATGTGTTCAACGGGCTACAAGAGAAACGATACAAACAAATTCAAGTGTGACCCGGTATGCTCAGCGTGTGTAAATGGGCACTGTAGTTTGCCAGGAGTGTGTACGTGCGATGAAAAACATTCCCTAGATCCATTTAATAGTTCTGTGTGTATTCCTGAATGCAAACCGAATTGTATCCAAGGTATTTGCACCTCACCCAACGTGTGCACTTGCAACAAAGGGTACGTTCATTCCGATAAGGATCCTCACGAATGTGTTCCAAAGTGTTCTGGGCCTTGCAAGTATGGGCGATGCACCGGTCCAGAAACCTGCACATGCAACCAGGGATACGTGAGAGATAAAAACGACAAATATATCTGCCGTCCATTCTGTTCCAGAAAGTGCGATTATGGGTATTGTTCATCGCCAAATAATTGCACTTGTTATAATGGATACCAAAAATCTAATAACAGCTGTTCCCCAATCTGCAGAAAGTCTTGCGTCAATGGTTATTGCGCAGAACCCGATATCTGTAAATGTAACCAAGGATATGTTAAAGACGAAAACAGTCAACACGTTTGCAAGCCACGCTGCTCGAAGCCTTGCATCCACGGTAAATGTACTGCGCCAGACACTTGCGAATGTGATGAGGGTTATGCAAAACTGTCAGAGGATGAAAAATGTAACAAAACCTGCATCATGCAAAATAATTGTACCTGTGAGACAGGAAATGAAGTCGGTGCCTTTGATCAGTTTAAATGTGAGCCCAGGTGTCCAATGTCGTGTGGAAATGGGACGTGTACAGCGCCTAGCGTATGCACTTGCTACGATGGATATTTGACGTCAGATCCCCGATATCCTTGCCAACCTCAGTGCTCGGGATGCTCTAATGGGAAGTGTCTGGGACCGGACATTTGCCTGTGTGACGAGGGATATGAACGAGACGGTCCCGACTGCGTTCCGAAGTGTAGTGCACCGTGTAATAATGGATCTTGCATTGCCCCAGAAGTGTGTGAGTGTGTTGGAGGCTACATGACCAACGGCACTTGTGTCTGTTACGATGAGTATAGTGGGGAGAATTGTTCTATAATAGAACAAACTCATATATCAGTTGTACAAGCTGGAATCCAGTATTTAAGGTGAGGTTATGATCTTCATAGATTATTACGATAACATATAGACTCTTCATTATTGACATTTGATTTCTTTTTCTTCCAGGGTTGGAGAAAATCCAAGAGATTTGATATATGTTGTTGCTGGGGTTTTAGTATTTGGGCTTGTGCTGATTGGTATTGACAAATTTATAAGAACAAGGAGTCCAGTATCGGATGCGGAGGACAATTCGAACTGTAAGGAGATTCTTTTATATCTTAAATGATAACACATTTTGTATTTACCAATTACTAAATTATTCGTTTTCGATAAATTTTTGGATAAGTGTTTATATCATTTTCCCAATGATAAAGGTGTAAAACCTTCAAAATATGTCGAAAAACCGATGTTCTTAATCTTAATACATGATATAGGTACTTAGGAAATTGAAAAACTATGTTTAATCCACTATTTATTAAAAATATATTTAAAAAACATGTTTCGAAGGATACCTCCATCTTCAGGTGTAAAAATATAATAAAAACTAAACAAAGAAAGACATCGCAATTAAAATAGGAATAGGATCGCATTTAAAATTCGATACAATTATTCAAATTTAAAAATTAACCTTGGCTATTTGTTATAAGTAGTTACTTACAATTATTTTTTTAATAATAATAATACACAATGAAAATATAAAAAAAAATTAATTTCGTATTTTCGTATTTAATTTAATATGTTTACACCTGAAGATGGAGGTATCCTCCGAAACATGTCGTGTTTTTTTAATTTTTTTTGAATAAATATTGGATTAAACACAGTTTTCCAATTTCCTAAGTATATTACTATAGAATTCCATAGTGTTAACGCCTTAGCGTTAAAAAACGTTAATACATTAGTCTATGTGATTATTTTTCTTAATTTGGAGTATTACCTACATATTTCCATAAAAATGTCCAAAACAAATATTCGATTCTAGTTGTAGATAAAATAGTATCTCTGACGTGATATGAATTTACTCACTCTTACCAAAAGGTTCCTTCCTTCGGTATCAAAGTAAACATTGTGTAATTAGGATTGTTTTATTGTCCAGATGATTGGAAGTACACCCATCCCGTGTACGTTGCTGAAAGTACTTTGAACAAGACACTAAACATTGTCAACAACCCAATGTATTCCACCGTCCAAGCCAGAGGGAGGAACAACTCCTTGGATTATGACGACGATTACGATAAAGAATTAGAGGATGTCTTCGGCAACGATACTGAAAATGACAGCATAGCCAGCTACAATAATAATGCTTCCATTGAGACTGCAATCTGCTAAATGGATATCATTAGCGATTTTATTATAATAATAATCATATGTGATAGCAGATAAATGTATTTATTGTACGAGTATCTTGATGAAAAACTCTATATAAAATATTAAATAAGAATGAAAACGTGTTTCTAGAAATTTTATTATTTACAAGTTGTACCCAGCCACATGTTTCTGTGGTTCATTATGGTCAGATGGTAAAAGGTCCCAAATGGCGGTACAATGTTCCTCACCGGAGACCACTAACCCACAATCAAGGTCACAATAGTCCTACTCGATTCTGTACCAAGGTCCAACCGCTCCACCCATGGCCACTCCTTGTCACCGTCCATCGGTCTCAGAAGTGGAGTCGACTTAGTTTCAGAATGGATGACCGAGAATACACTTAAGCTAAACCCCACAAAAATAGAACTTATATAAGTGGCCTCTCCTCGACGATAACATCTTCTTTTGACATTTGAAAATAGTAGAGACAGAAATATCTCCTTCGAAGAGTTTAATGTTTCTTGGCGTTCATATATAGGGTGTTTATTTTAGAGGTTAGGTTTTTAAACTGGCAACATTGTTTCTACAGACCGTCAATTTGACAGTTGATAGTTGATTTGTAGTCAGTACGTTTTGCCATTTTACTATAAATAGACTGACGTTAGAACAGCGCTTGCAAATTAGATAGTAATCTGTCTTATGATATGCACACATCGAAGCTAATGAAATCTGGAAGAAATTGAATTGAATTGAATGATTTTTCCTGGAATAGAAGCCAATAATTGGTTTATACTTAATACCAAACATATTATATGTTGTATATACAAAGTATATAAAAAAGAAAAAGGCAAATAATAATAAACAGTTTAGGTTTATTGTTTATATTGTATTTTTGTATTTATTTTAATTTCACAATTGTATCTTCTTTGTGTTCTTTGTGCGAGTAAAATACAAATTGTGTTGAGAGTGTTTGGCTCGACACCAGAGAGCGCCAGCGTATATTTTGGACCTCTGCGTGACGCCCATGCCAACGGAAAGACAACGTTCATTCCGATCAGTAGAAACAAATGCGAACAACATTACAATTCTAGTCAGGGTCAATAAAGAAAATTTCTGCGATCGTGCTTTCAGCGTTGCGGGTCCGTTGGCGTGGAATAGTCTCCATGTTTTAATAGTATTAAGTATGAGTGACGTTAAATTTAAAAAAACTTCTAAAGACTTCACTGTTCGGCCAGTCTTTTCCTAGTGCGCCCTTGGATTAATTGATTTTATAAAACGGAGCACTTCAAATACATATAAATGATCATAATTATTAGTAATTAAACATAATATGTTTTTTGTAGAAACCCGATGTTTTCATTAATATTAATTAAGTAAATTATAGTTATATTTAATAAGCGTTTTTTTTTTATATGAATGACCAAGGTATATGAATTTAATTTATAAAAAAATGTTTGGTAATTTATAACAAGTGACCAGTGGCTCGCAAGTTGATACCCCTTGGGACTGTCGCGCGGGTAAGACATGCGTATGTAAACACGTGTCGTGTGTAGATTCTTTTTTATTTCTGGTACATATTTTATGTTTTTTGACCTTAATTCACAAAAAATGATAAACTTAGTAGATTTTGCTTTATATAAATTGAAAACACACATTTTAAACGAGATACTCATAGACCAATACTGTGGGAAAGGATATTTGGCACCGAAAACGAGTTTTAATAGAATATTTTGTTTATTTAAACTAACATTGGACTAATGACCGATACTCTTTTACAGGGTAAATTTTTAAAACTTTTTCCGGTATGTGTGTTTAAATAAATAAAGTGTTATTTTTGTAGATAGTTATAGCAAAAGATAATAAGCTTTATTTTCTTTAAATCTAGTGCATACAAAAATTATTATATGATACTTTATGGCAATAACATTTCGAAATTTTCCTTAATAAAATAATTCTGAATATATTTAAGAAAAATAGAATATGGATAAAATTGCTTTTAATTATTAAATAATTAAATACGAAAGTTTTATTATAATATATAGGATATGAATTTAATAAGATTTATCTCATATCATAGATTTAACTCACCTATTCAATGGCAAATACATTGACAAGCCATTTTATTCTCTATTTACAAGACTGTATATTACGAAAATAGAAATAAAAGTATTATCAAAGTTACTGCTAGTCTTCTTATTCTTCTTTTTGTCCTGTCACCTCCGTGGTGCATAGGGCCTCAAGGAACCTTCTCCACTCGACTCTATCGCATGCCTGATGTCTAACATCATCCCAAGTGAGGCCTGCTGCCTTAACCTCGTCCTGGAGGACTCTTCTCCAGGTGGCTCTAGGTAGATCAAAGTTACTGCTAGTAACATGTTTTATTAAAATATGAACCCTAAGTACAATAAAACCTCAATATAACGGACTTATTGGGGGGATGGGGTGTCCGTTAAAGCCGAAAGTCCGTTACATATAAATCAGAAAACTTTTTTGAAAAAGGGTACACTATGTTTAGATATAAATAAACAATGTAATACATAAACAAAATGATATTTATTGTCTTCGGACATTCATCGCGACATTCATCGCGAAGTGACGATTCTGTTTGATATCGACGCGCTTGCTTTCGCTAATCCTACTTTGAAAAGGAATCATATTTGGTTTGCACTTTTGAAGTATGCTGTTTTTTTTTATAATCAACTGTCTAAAATGATGAAAACGCGTATAATATATAATAGTTGAACTTCGTTATCTGACGAATAGTCCATAAATGTTATTAGATCGTCGAGATGTGATCTTACCACTGATACTTAGATTTTTGGCAGTGTTGTTTCTTCTTCTTCGCTATCTTCACTTCCATCCTCGGTATTATGTTAAATTCTAGTGCTAGATGTATGACGTGATTATCATGGCCGTTAAAAAGGCCGGATTTTTTGTCCGTTATATTCGAAGTTCGTTAAATAGAGGTCCATTATATCGATGTTTTACTGTAGCTATATAATATTATGATGACGATGAACACCGGGCTGTAGCGCCGAGAAGAAAGAAAAATAAAAATAACTAACTAACTAACCATCACGCCGTCTCCCCGAAAGGGTAGGCAGAAAGAATGGACTGTCACACTTTTACTGATGCGGCACTCCATCCTTCTAAAAATGCAATATTTAATATTGATGGGAACGTCCGTTTTCAAGAATTCAGATTATATATTATGGGAGCGACCTATTTCGGCTTTTTGGGACATAATCAAACGTCTATTACTGACTCATAATCTTGATAATACACTTGATAGGTACTGATCTTGTATCGTCTGCTAGGCCAAATGTCACAAGCATAATATATTATAAACCTTCCAGAAATGACCTTACTTATTATTAAATACTTACTCTGATATAAATAGGAGAAAGCCTACCAAATTATAGAATCATATCAATTTAAATTAAAGCACGCTTGTTTTTGAAAATTTTATTATATTTGTGTTATGTTATTTATTGTTTCGGCATCCACTTTGTGGTAGGACATGATTAAATTGTAAATAAAACACTTGTTTTTCACCACTTGAGTACTCGAGTGGTGAAAAACAAGTGTTTTATTTACAATATTTGTTTTATAAAATAAACAATTTTGATTTAGATACATCATTGACCAAAATATAATATACGAGTTTATCAAATAATTTTTAGAGTAAAGACAAATTTACAAAACCTGTGTCAGACCGATAATGACATATGGCATTGCAACAAGATCTGAAACAGTTCGCACTAAATCACTTCTCAGAACCACAGAGATATAAACCCTGAGAAAATAGCAGGCAGGACTCTAGGCGACAGAATGAGAAATACAACCTCCAGAAAGATGTGTGATATCCAGGATATTGTCAGATGGGGAGACAGAGAAAAGGGTATTGAAGGGACCATGTGGAAAGAATGAACACCCAGAGATTACCCCGCCTTGCCTTACATGGGAAACCAGAGGGAAGAAGAATGCCTGGAAGACGCCCCAAGAGATGGAAAGACAGCTGGGAAGGGGCAAAAACTCTACAAAAACAAACCCTCGTGGCCTCCAACCAGTTTAAGAAGAAGAAGAAATAATTTTTAACGTTTTTTCCTTGTTTGTTTTGCAGTTTTTAATGTATCTAACCCATTTATCACAGTATTTTATGATACAACAGGAAATGTTTGCTAATATATAATGTGTATATGCTCGTAACAACTCAACATCCGATATTTCATTTTATCTAAAACGGTATTTGCGTAGGTTTATAGCTCTAATTAGTCAAAATTTAAAATAAAATAATCCGATGTTTATTTCACAGAAAAAAAATAATTCAATTATATGTATAAGAAATAAGATAGAGGATGTTAAGGTGTTACGTGTGGTCTGTTCTGTTATATGGGTGTGAGACATGGACATTAAAAGTAAATACAATGAACTGGTTAGAGGCATCTGAAATGTGGCTTCACCGAAGAATGTTCAGGATCCCATGGACAGACAGAGTGACGAACATAGAAGTCCTGAATCGTGCAGGAGTAAATAGAGAGCTGCTGACTTGATCAAAGTCCGCAAGATTTCATATCTGGATCACGTTCTACGAGGAGAAAAAAATCGTCTGCTGCATCTAATTTTGAAGGGAAAAATAGAGGGCCGCAGGGGGGCAGGGAGAAGACAGATCTCTTGGCTGCGCAATGTGAGGGAATGGACGGGAATCGGAACTGTGGAGGCGCTATTCTGGACAGTGCAGGATAGTGAAGAGTTTACCAGAGTGATCGCTAACGTCCGGGGGACCTGACAGGGCACTTTAAGAAGAAGAAGATATGTATAAACATAAATATTAATCACCGTGTTTCTAGTACCTAACCGAGTAACGGAAACATGAGTGCAATATGTCATATCATCATCAGCCTTTAGTCGTCCAGTGCTGAACATATGCCTCCATTCCCGAATTTCACAACTCTCTATCTCTGGCCGCTCTGTGCAATTGACCTCCTGCCACTCTCTTGATGTCATCAGACCATCTGGATTATGGTTTGCCAGGATTTCTATGGCTGGATCTCGGTTGCCACTCCAGGCTGCGTCGTATCCACCGATCGTCCGTTGACCTCGCTACATTGCCGGCCCATTTCCACTTCAACGAGGCTATTTTACACGATACGTCCGCAACTTTGGTCCTTTTTCTGATCCATTCATTTTGCTTCCTGTCTCGCAGACTGATGTTTAACATTCTTCTCTCCATTGCCCGCTGGGTCACTTGGAGTTTCTGTATTGTTCTTTTTGTAAACGTAACTGTTTCTAGAACGAATGTCAGTACTGGGAGGATGCACATGTCAAATATATTTTTCTTCGGGTGGTTCGCGAATCTTTTGGACTTAAGGATATAGGACAGTTTACCGAAAGCAGCCCATGCAAGACCCCGTCTATGTTCGATCTCGGCTTCTTGTTTGTCTTCGCCAAGCTATGTCCCAGATATATATACGCATCAACTCTTTCAATGATCCTTCCTTCCACTCCTCACCGGTTGTGGGCGCTCTGATGTACGCAGTTCTTCTTCTTCTTTAACAGACTTTGTCGTCCACTGCTGGACATAGGCCTCCCCCATACCTACTTCTCCATGTATGACATGTACGTGGGGTGGTTGGCATTACAACGCAACGCTTGCCAGACGGGTTGGCGAGGTGTCCTTCCACGTTAGCCTATGCATCAATATTATCCACTGAGGTTATTCACACTCGATCTCTAACATTTCGTATAGTTTCCAGGGGAGACCAAAGTCGAGGAGGTGTGGATAGGTACTTGGGATCAGATCAATCCTCCAGCGTAGCATGGCCATCACCATCACGTGGTTATGTCATATATTATATTTATTACACTTACTTAAAATGAAAAGCAAGTTTACTCTATTTATTGTGTAGTTAGAAAATATTAAGAACACATGGTTCAATAAGTGATATGATTAACATTAATATTAATCCGAAGAGTGTGTAGACACACGTGCGATCTGGATGACGATCGGTGAAGGGGGAATGAATGAATGATGAAGAAATGGTTAAGAAGGCATACGTTAACGATGTGCATGGAGCACGGGGTCGAGGAAGATCGAGAAAAAATGACAATTTTTTAAAATTTTAGTAGCTAAAGAGGTACGTCAGGATAGAGTAGTGTGGCGGTCCATTCTCTCTGCCTACACTTCCAGCGAAACACGTGACGGATTGTTTTTGTAGAAACAATGATAGCTTTGCTCTTTGGTTTTAAAATAAAATATTTTACTCTGGTAAAACCAGTAAATGGTGCTAAAATGAAAGCTTACAAAATTATAGAAACTTATCAATATATTTACAATATTTATGATAAATTAAAACACAAATGTTTTTACCGCTTTTATTATTTTTGTTTTATAAATTCATTAATTCCTTGGTAATGCTTATCTTAGTTATCTTATATAGGTAAGTATATTTACAAGAGACTTAAATAACAATATTATTAGTAGAACATAAGTAACTAGTGTGTTTATTCAAGAATATAAAAATTATTTGAAATTAAATTTGGGTCTGTATCTTTGAATATATCTTTGGAAAATTTGATATTTATCTTAGACTTTAAATTTAGATATGTATATCTTAAAACAATTCATTAAATATTATTATGTACACTTTTTTAATTTTAGATTTACAGTAAATTTGTCCATAAATGTTGACAAAATTATAAATTATAATGTCTGCAAATTCGTATTATAAAACTATATATCTATAGTAAACTATATATTTATAGTATTATAAGTTTTTAATTTTAAGTATTATACTCGTATATGTATTATATATTATGTACATAAAATAATTCGGAGATATGCATATTCATTGAAATAACAAACAAACAAAGGTTATACATATTTTTAAAAGAAGCATTGAAAATACATCACAGAAATTGTGGTAAATGGGAGTATTTTAGTATCAAAGTAGTAAGTGGTGTAATTATAATTCTGTTACAGCCTCATCGCCAATCTGAAGTACCTGATTAGCGCAAACGGGAATCGGATGCCAACAAGGAATTTCGTCGTAAACTGGGTCCAAATTTTCCATATTCAATGAGTGCTGTTGGGCATTTTGATGTTCCATTTTCAGCACGTTGATGGCTTCGTCGGTAACTGGCAAGCAGAACTCTGTTTTGTGTTCAGACCCGCTAGAATGGTTCGAGCCCTCACTAATCCTTGGTAGCGTATTTACATTGCTGTACACAGATGGCGCTAAATGATTACTTTTAATCGGAGAAAAACTTGTTGGTCGCGGTGGTTTTGGATGATCATAATGACATTCCAAAATATCTATAAAAAAAAAATAATCACATATGTTATATTATTCTAACTTTTCACATAATTATGCGAACACGTGGTCACATGTTTCCACCAATCTGAATGATATAATAAATTAAAAACATTTAAAGAAATAGCTGTTGTCATATATGGTCGATTTGACATTGAATTAAATATTATCAAATTCGAATATGAATGCCGGACGAATGTAAAATATGTATACAAACTGATATTAAATTCTGTTGTGCAAGCAACCGTGACTGATAATCGTTTACGAAATAAAAGTGTTAATTAATAAAATGGTTACCTCTGAAGTTCTCAATCATAGCTGGTGAAATAGCGTGAATAATCACAGGTTGCATGAAAGGCACAGAAAATCTGGTTTTATCAGCGTTTGAAGTTGGTGGATCTGAAAAAAAAATTGGCCCATGAGGGGATCGAACCCGCGACCTTCGCGTTATTAGCACGACGCTCTAACCAACTGAGCTAATGGGCCAGACGCTCAGTTGGTCTAAAAAGTTATATAAATACGGAAGTCGTGTGTTTGTTGAATTATGATTGGAATATATTTATAACTATGTTGATTCTACATTCATAAAATTTTAAGAATAATTGTAAAAAGAATTAAAAATTAATTCGTTGTCTAAAATACATACCGTAATAGACATAATAATACAAGTTTAAACATGAGAAACCGATGAGAAGTTTCTATTTAATTTCATAGATGTCAGTTTTAATAAAAAAATATATAAAATAATTGAATAACAGCATTTAACGTTTTATTTTCGTGCTATTTTATACCAATGTAAATATACAAAAAAAAAATTATAGTAATAATAACTCAGGATTTTTATTTACTTATATACAATAATTTTGCAGCTTTGTTTTGTGACTCCGTGGCGCAACGGTAGCGCGTCTGACTCCAGATCAGAAGGTTGCGTGTTCAAATCACGTCGGGGTCAAACCAAGTTTTATTTTTGATATGAAAATATTGTTATTTAATTTATAAATAAATATTTAAATTGATTATTTTACCTGGAAGAGGACTTTGAAAAACATTTCGGAGATAGCCCGTTGACAAATCGTCTTCCGACACGTTCATCATAGACTGCACGTGGTCCATCTCTAAATGCTTCTCTCTCTTTGAATGCCTGCGTCTAATACTGCACCTGGCTGCGAGCAGGATAATAATGGCAGTCAGGATAAAAGCCACCGTCACACCCGCTGTAATGCTCAGAACAGAAAAGAAGCTCCCCCTTCTTTCATCAGACTCCTCGCTTCCTGCCACGGATGTAATCTGCTCCGGTTCAGTCAAAACATGTTTCGTCTCTTCCGTCTGGTGATCAATGGACGCAGTCACGTTGCTAATAATATTTTCAGGTTTTGATTGTGATTTTGGCCTTTTCTCCGGTGCATCGGTAGCACCTTCGATTTTAATAGTCGAATTGTGTTTTCTACTAAACACACTAGGTTGGACTTTTCCAGAATCCATTATGACTCTCACTGGAATCGTAATCATTTTGCTTTCGTGCAAATATTTTCCTTTTTGTGGTATAGTCTTTCTTGTCGCATTGTTAACAGACGGTAAGGTGACAGTTTTGAAAATTTTAGAGTTCGTTACGTTGCTACTCGCTGAATGAAGTGTTATATTTAGTATGTCAGACTCCACTCTGTAAATCTTCGACTGTTTTCTTTTCGCAGTTGAAACTGTTGTCTTTGATGTAGTGTATGGGACTGATATTTCATTCGCTTCGAGTGTTGCATTCTGTGTTTTTAAAACAACGGGAGAATCCGTTTGAGATATTTCTGTCACGTTGGGACTCTCGATTTGGGATGTTGGTATATATTTGGGCATTACAGAATCTGTAACAATGCTATTTTTGGTATTGTCTGAAGAATTTTCTGTGGTGGTAACAACTAGTGGGGTAATTTTATCTAAGCGAGGGAAGGGGGTCACATTTGTTTTTATTTGAATCATTGGTGCGGAAGATGTTGTCATTGTCCTAGTAGACATTGTTGTGGTCGTCGTTGTCGTTGTTCTTGGAAGAGTTGAAGTATATCTAGTAGGTGGTCTCGATGAAGTTGTTGTAATAATCTGTGGAGCCGTGGTTCCTTCGGTTATTTTAATCGATTTGCGAGTTGATGTAACTTCTCTAGATGTTAAATTGAAGTACCCTTCACTTGTAGCCGTATACTTTGGGGCTATTCTTGTGGTGTATATACTTCGAGTGGTTGGACGTGTCGTCGACACGACGTTTATTATACTGCGAGCAGTGCTACTGCTAAATCCATTCTTATTTTCTTGAATTGGTCTAATTGTTACAGCTTGAATTGGTGTACTCCAGTCAAATAAAGATTTTGTTCCTTTACTCGTATAAGGAATAGAATACATAGGTGTTGTTTTTCTAAGTGAATCTCTCGGTATATTACAACTGAAACAAAACAAAACCAATGTATTACCACACATCCACTGTTATAACACTAAAGCCAAATTAATATAGTCTTACTTAGAGCCAATCCACCCATCGAGACATATGCATTTCCCGTTCCTCGCATCACACTGGGAATTTTCTGGACATTTGCATTCTTGACTGCAGCTAGCTCCCCAGCGATCATACGGGCAATCTAAATTAAAACATCCGGTTGATTGGTTGATGTTTTTACAATTTCTAGGAATTTGTTTCTTTACGTTTTTTTTCCGTTTATCATGTGTGCACACTTTCCATATTCAATTAAAAAAACGTTTTAATCAAAGGCATCGGAGAGATTTTATTACAACATAGTAATATTGTAAAATAAATCTAAGAAACAATTTACTTCGATTAGCACATTTTACTATAAATACGTAACATGCATTAATCATATTAAATTGAATATTGAAACATTAAAATGGGGTTGAAATTGAGACCAAGATCTATTAGAATTTGAAAAACTTTTGAAAAATATAGTATTTTCACAACACCTTTATGTACTTTTCATGGCCGCGCACGTCCTTTCTACACTGGTAATTTTTTTTAAATCGTATCTATTTAGTTATATATTTACGCCCGAGGATGGAGGTCACCTCCGAAACATGTGTCTAATATTTTTATAATAATAATTTATTATTATTAATAATAATAATAATAAATTGGATAATTTATAGAGCGCCATTTTTATGAGAACTTATCTCAAGGGCGCTGTAGAAGATGCTCCGTTTTATCAACTAGATAATAATAATAATAATAATGACAACAAAAATAATAAACATATTAAGTATGAGGGCTGCACCTGACGAAGTCGATCAGCCCTTCCCGTTAGGAAATGATAATTTGAATAGGTGCATTTTGAGTCTCGATCTAAACTCTGATTGATTCTCAATGTACTTAAGGTCTGCTGGAAGATTGTTCCAGGCTGAAGTGCCGGCTACCGCGAAGGCTCGGTCGCCAAAGTTTGTGCTTGGACAGCGTTTTGGCACAGTCAATCTACCGATCGCAGAAGACTTAGCTGATCGCAATGTAGACTATCTAGCATTCAGGTTCTCGTTGATGCAGAGTTCAGATATACTCGTATAAGCTGGTGCCATTCCACGCAACGCCTTATAGACCGTCCAGCAGAGCTTGTATTGTATCCTTTCTGGACATTTCAGCCAGTGTAGCTCCTTAAGATGCTATGTTATGTGACAACTCTTTGGCACACCAAACCACATAAGGATGAAGTTTTAGTTTATAAAGATATTTATTAAATGAAATTAGAACATAAACAGCGTTGTTTTTTTAATTCCAATGTTTTAACATTGGAATTCCACAGTGTTAACGCCTTAACTTCCAATAAAATGTTTCATAATCGATTGAAACTACAAATTCCAAATGCATGTTGTTAATTTATACGGATTCAATTTGTGGTGAATTTGATAAACCTTTGTCGCAATTGTCTCCAGACCTCCCAGCTCCACATTTAGGAATACATGCGTCCTCTTCTTCCGTAAATCCTTCGCAGCACACTTCCACCGTTTTAGACTGCTGGACTGTCTGTAAGCAATATAAACAACAGTGATTTAAAAAATCGAAAAAAGAATTACTAACAAACTAGAGATTTCCACCATAATATATATAGGCAAAAACCCGTACGGCTGTTGTGAAAGATAGAAAAGGAGAATTAAATTTCGAATACAAGAGAGCAAGAGAGGAATATTTCGATTCTCTCTGAAAGTAATTCGAAATGCACACGATGCGCATGCCCGAAAACGTTTCTGGATTATTTTGATATTTCTTTTCTGGTTATTGTATTATGCGTAGAAAATAAAAGGGGATCATTTTTGCGTTAAGTTAATTGTGAAATTTTTAACGATTGTTAAAAAAAAAGATTTACATTAAAAGTTAAGACTTATTGCTGATAACGATTGTTCAGTGAACCAAGTTTTTAAGGGTAGAAAATCTTTAATTGAATATTTCACGAGTTAAAACTACAAACATAAAACGGTATAATTGTATATAAGCTTAAGGCGTTAACACTGTGGAATTCCATAATGATGAATTTTTTGTGAACGTGTTTCGAAGGCTTTACACCTTCATCATCGGGAGAACGGTACAAAATTGATTAATATAAATGAAACGTCTGTCTACTATGAGTTTTATCAAATTTTATATGGAATGACATGTTTCGCCCTTCTAAGGCATTATCAAATATAAGAATCAATTGTATCTCAATAGAGACGAAGATGCAAATTGGAAACAGAATATGGTTGATCGAGGTGTTTACAGGACTTATGACCTGTCATTGGTTGGGTTAAGCGCACGCTTTATGTAATACAACATTCCCCATTCTTATGACCACCATGTCTGCCAAATTTTTGGAAGTTGTATATATGTTAATCTGTAAGACCACCCTTTACATGGTAGTTTATGCAATCTACACACTAACGCCATCTATGAAGATTGTATGTTTACTCGCCTTCTTAGTATCTTCGTAATACCTTCGTAGTGTTTCGCCCCTTTAAGACATTTGATAATGCCTTAGAAGGGCGAAACATGTCTTCTATATAAAATTAAATAAAACTCCTAGAAGGCAGACGTTTCATTTATATTAATCAGTTTTGAATCGTTCTTCCGATGATGAAGGTGTAAATAATTCGAAACATGCTAGAAAAATAGACTTAAAAGTGGAAAAAACTGTGTTTTTCCATTCACAAAAAAAATCGTAAAATGGTATACAAATGAACAAAAACCGAATTGTGAAATGTATATACATACACACTCGTATATACTTGTATAATATATTATATTATTACCTTTGCATTGTGCTGTTTATTGACTTAAAATAAAAATAGGTAATAACTGCAACATGGTCAGAACATCATTTGTTTTATATTTATAATGTTCTACTTTGGGAAGAATGGCAAATTACTTAACTCAAACAAAAAAATACCATCACGCTGTTTCTTCATAGAATGGGTTGTCACACTACTCTATCCTGACAAATACACTTAAAATATTGTATATAAACAACACAATACCAAGAACGCTCAAACTAATCTTTAAATTATTTCTCGTTGGTGGGTTTGATAGTTTTTAATATGAAATATAAATTAAAACCTTATCACTAGTTTACTACGTTGTGGAAAAGAGTAACATGTGTAAGATCTATTAACCTGGACTTTCCATTTTTCCCTCATCTCCGTGTGGACTTTGGAGCAACGGGGAGGGATGCTCATGCACCAGATGTAGGTCCTGACCTTCACGGGCTGTTGGTACTTCACCCTGGTAGTGAGGGAGTAACTGAAACAGTCATCAAATTATATGAACTACGGATGTAATAATTACATGCGTCTGACAGAGTAGGGCATTGATAAAAAAAAAATTATAGCAAAGCACTTAATTTGTGGCATTGTTAAAAATATTCGAAAACACTTTTATATTTCTTTTTTTCTTTTTTATATTCTTTGTATAAACATCACACCGCGTCTCCCGCGGGGCGAAAAGAGAAGGATGGAGTGCCGCATCAGTAAAAGTATGACAGTCCATTCTTTCTGCCTATCCTTTCGGAGAAACGGCGTGATAGTTAGTTAGTTAGTTAGTTTTTGTATAAACAACACTTATATAAAAATTAAAATAAAATACATAGACATGTAACGGACAACCAGTCCTTCTTCAGTGATACGTATTATAAAGATACATATTTAAAATATTATAAAATTGTTTACATGATCTGACAGATGTTATAAAGATTTATTTTGGAACGTTTATGCTTTTGTTATAACAAATATTATGATTAAATTTAAAATTTAAAATAATATTATAATTTAAAGTTCTTATTGGGGTTCAGGTAATTACTTACAACAAAGGAAATAAATCAAAGATTGGACTTGACGTTAAATTTATTCGATTATTTATAATACATTCTTTATTTTTAATTGCTTTTTTCATTTCTAAAATTTCGAGATTACTCAAACGTTCCAAAATGAATCTTTATAACATCTGTCAGATCATGTAAACAATTTTATAATATTTTAAATATCTTCTTCTTCTTCTTCACTTTTGATAGACTCAGGAGTCTGTTATTTCAGGCGGGTCCTCTTGAGACGCTGAACTCCAGCTTTCTCTCCACCGTTTCGGGGGTCTTCCTGGCCGGCGTTGTCCGTTTGGCGTTCCTTGGAGAGCTATGTCTGGTATCCTATTTAATCTCATTCTTTCTACGTGTTGATGCCAGTATCGCCGTCTTTGACGTCCCCATCTGACCACATCTTCGACCTCGCAGATTTCTCGGATTGCTGTATTCCTAGCTCGATCATGTAGGGTTTTGCCAGCTATAGCGCGGAGTGTTTTCATCTCGGTTGTCCCGAGCATGCTCTTTGTCTTGACAATGTCTGCCCTCGATTCAATGCCCCCGAGGATTGGTCGCACACAGGTCTTATAAATGCATACCTTGCTGTCACTCCTCATGTCCTTGTTTCTCGATATGACATCTTTCACGCAGCCTGCAACCGCTGCAGCCTTATCTACCTGTGACCTTACTTCTCTGGGGAGGTTATTAGAGCTGGTTACTTCGCTTTCGAGATATCTGAATTCATCATTTATATTTTAAATATGTATCTTTATAATATGTATCACTGAAGAAGGACTGGTTCTCCGAAACTTGTCCATGTAAATTAACTTTTTAAATATAAGTGTTGTATATACAAAGTATATAAAAAAGAAAAAGAGAAAAAAAGCATCATAACAACACAAAGTATGACGAATACAGAAGAAACCCTTTTATACTTTGTTTTGCACCATTTTATTTTGTTTGATCGAACCGACCGGTTTTGCTCCCACCGGAGCTTCGTCAGGGTTTAAAAAATAAACCTATTAATGTGTTTCTCTGTGTATTATTTAGTTTGTTTTTGTAACCCTGAGCGGAACCGGTTGGTTCAATAAAATTTAATAAAGCGGTGTAAAAAAACATAATTATTTTTAACATAATATTAAGCTTAATATTATTTTCACGTTAAGTATTAACCACTTTCTTTTGTAAGTAACTTTGGGCCAACCAGTTTCATTCTGTAGTATGCTTCTTCAGGGCTACATACACCTGAAGAAGCCTGCTACAGAGTGAAACCGGCTGGCCTAACTTATTCAAAATAAAGAAGAAAAAAAGTGTTTAAGTTTATTTTTAAATGTGTCAAACCACTACGTAATGGCTTCATATCAAAGTATATTTTTTAATAACAAATTTAAAAGTTGGCGAAGTACTATTAGTATAATTTCAAAAAGGATTGAAAGTATTAAACATGACAATCATTTGTTAATTATGCACACACATATTTGCGTCACTCATTTTTCCATTACTCATATTTGCGTACTCATATTTGCGTCACTCATATTTGCGTCACTCATATTTACGTTACTCATATTTGCGTCACTCATATTTGCGTCACTTATATTTGCATCATGTATCTTTCGCGGCCGCCTCATTTGAGTGTTTTATGCGCTCATATTTCCTGTACAGGTGATTTTCAATTGCATGAACTCAGGGCTTATACCTCTGACCTATATGTCAGCACCGTGAGTTATATATATATTTATAAATATCTTTTTATTTGGTTACGTGGAATGCACGCTTGTGGTAGAAAGAAAATGTCAATGAAATCAAAGAGACGTATAACAAATACCAGAGTAAACATTGCCTGGTATTGTTTACACAGGAGCTTTTGGACTATAACATAAGTTGAGCAATGTAAAAGAGACCCATTGAAAAATATTTTTATTAGTATATTTTCTTCTTTTTACACTTGGTTTAATCATTTTGGTCTGTTCCCTGTGTTAAGTTTCCTCCTGTTAGGTGGACTGCCAGTTCTCCTTCCATCTATTTGGAGGTCGACCTTGAGGTAAACTATCCCTTTCTGTTTCCACAGGTCTTGTTTCTGCCATTATGGTCACATGTTCATTAATTAGAACCTTCTATTCTGCAATCCCCATTTTACAATATCCTCTAATTAGGATCTCAGTATTATATACGAGTATATGTATCTATCGTTCAGATCGCAGTGTTATGTATTCTGTCACGAAGGGTTTTGCCAGTCATGTATTTGAGCATCTTCATTTTGCTGGTTTGAAGGAGGCTTTTGTTTCTGAATATAATGATAGTGGAATAAATAAACTACATTTCGTTGATAGTAATAATGAATCAATATAAATATAAAATGTTCGTGTAAAAAATATAAGACCTCCGGTATTTATATACCGATTGCTTTGAAATTTTTCAAAGCAATCGGTTGCATTCGGATTCGCACATGCTTTTATCTAAAATCTCCGAAAGTTATGCACCGATTGCTTTGAATTTTCGACACAACCGTGCATTCAAATATAGACAATTTGTAAATGACGTACTGCTGTACGGATGTGAGATTTGGAAATCTACCGCGGACGTTATTGGAAAACTCCAGGTGTTTATAAATAGGTGCCTTCGCTCAATATTCAAGATCTATTGGCCCCAAACACTGTCAATTGCCATTCTCTGGACCATGGCAGGCGAAAATCCAATTAGAGAACAAGTCACTTGACGCAAATGGCAGTGGATCGATCACACTCTGAGACGGAACCCAGCCTGCATCGCTTAGGGCACACTAGACTGGTCCCCTATGGGGGGAAAGAGGAAGCGAGGCAGACCTAGAGCCACCTGGAGAAGAGCCCTGCAGGACGAGGTTAAGGAAGCAGGCCTCACTTAGGACGATGTTAGGCATCAGGCATGCGATAGAGTCGGGTGGAGAAGGTTCCTTGAGGCCCTATGCACCACGGAGGTGTGACAGGACAAAATAAAGAAGAACAAGAAATGATATTTGAAAAATGTACTTACTTCTGTTGCTCAAAGCACACGTTGTTCCCGCCCAGTCCACTGGCACACCAGACGATCCCTGCGAGGAATAGGATCCTTAACAGCGAAGGAATCATTTCTCGTTACGGAGTGTCCCTCGCTGGTCCAGGATACATAGCGTGGTCTCACTTCATCACATGTTGCACCAGACACTTATTTTATCCATCTTCAAGAACTAAAGCACTGATGTTTGTTGTAGTTTTATTATCCATGATCTTTAGGGTCCGGGTGGGTAAAGTTGATGATTTTAATAAACTTAAGGCGATAACAATGTGGAATTTCGTAATGAGCTATTTTTAATTAATAAAAATACTACCTTATTCTACTACTACTACACCTCGACCCTTATGTATGGAAGCGAAGCTTGGAACTGGCAAAAGAAGGATGAAAGTAGAATCAATGCAGTAGAAATGAGATCTCTTTGACGAATGTGTGGATAAAAATAATATGTTAATGATGTAAATGGAGCTAGAAATAGAGGAAGACCGAGGAAAACGTGGCACGATCAAATAAATCAAATATCGAATGTCGGCCACGTGAGTAGTCAGAGAAATCGACGCGCGTGCATGACACGATGTATGTTGAGGAAGCAAGAGAAATATGTCCGGAAAGAAAAGTGTGGCAGTCCATTCTTTCTGCCTACCCCTTCGGGAAGACGGCATAATTGGTTAGTTAGTAAGTTAGTATAGTATAGTAAAATAGTAGTATAGTAAAATAAATAAACCGTATATGGACACTCAAAAAGTACCCTACGAAATCACTGTGAAAGGAAACATGAGATACTTGATGTCACCACTTAAATTTGATAAACTTCTTTATAATTTGTTATTGCCATTTGGTTCACATCTGTTAAACATATTGCATCACAGTGCATGGGATTCCATGTACCTTACTATTGCTTTACAAGACCCATTATACACGCATTTACAGCATCACCGAGGACCAGATGTGAAAACCTAAAGGTAATGATTATTATTATTATGTATTATTATTATTTATGATGATTTATATTTTAAGAAGATTATGCTGATGACCTCTGTCTGCCTTCGATAAACCGGGTGGATGCAGAACAGAAACTGTGTAGAGTTCACGAGGAAGCGGCATAAATGGGTCTCAAAATTAACGTGTCCAAGACAGTAGACCTACGAGTGTCCACAAATGACTCCACCCCAATCTTGCTCCACGGTGTCCCCCTTGTGACCACGACCAGCTTATGCTACCTCGGTAGTATGATAGCGGATTCGGGAGGTACGGAAGAGGATGTATCCAGCAAACTCAACAAGGCAAGGGGAGCTTTTTAGCTTTAAAAGCGTACTGCTGTACGGATGTTAGACTTAGAAATCTACCGCGGACGTTATTGGAAAACTCCAAGTCGCTAGAAGCAAATGACTGTGGATCGGTCACATCCTGAGACGCAACCCAGCCTGCATCGCTTAGGGCGCACTAGACTGGTCCCCTATGGGGGGAAAGAGGAAGCGAGGCATATCTAGAGCCACCTGGAGAGGAGCCTTGCAAGACGAGGTCAAAGCAGCAGGCCTCACTTAGGATGATGTTAGACATCAGGCATGCGATAGAGTCGGGTGGAGAAGGTTCCTTGAGGCCCTATGCACCACGGAGGTGTGACAAGACAAGCAGACGAATATATTTTAAGTGTCCCGTTTTGTAAAATCAATTACTCCAAGGGCGTTCTAGGAAAATACTGACCGAACAGTAAATCTTTAGAAGTTTCTTAAATCTAACGTCACTATCATCATAATTTATACTAACATGGTAGCTATTCCAAGTCAACGGACCCGCAACACTGAAAGGACGATCGTAGAAATTTGCTTTATTGATTCTGACTGGAATTGTAATGTGAACTATTATATCGAACAATAAGTTTCGTTCTGCAATTCTTAATGAAATGAAAATTCAAGAATAATGGATAATTTGCATTTATAAGTTAGCTAGTTATAATAATCATAGTTCAATATTATTATCTCACAGTGCACAGGACAGTCGCTATGAAGGTAATTTTCAGCAATGTAAATTACAGGTTTAATTACCTTTTTAATAACAACGATGTATTCGTAGCACCTAGTGACTTTATTCACTAGTTTTCTCAAGGGATTGGTTTGCAGCAAAGTACAACGTTTTTACTGATTTTTGGGATGCCACTTGGGCCTTTTTAATATGGTAGTTTTCCGTTGCTTTCCACATTTGTATACAACGGGTTATTAGAACCAAATAACTTTATACAATTTTTAGCTATTAATTTTCATGATATGTGATAGGTAATCTATCGCTATTTGTGACTTTACTGTTATTAAAAATGTATTTTTTATTAACGCCACTCGTGATAACTGTGGTGTTGTTATTATTGCGATTTCCACTGAATTTAATTATCAAATTGATTTATTTATTTATTTTCTGATGTATTTGATAACAATCAAATGCATTTAAAATGGCTAAGACGACCGCAAATACGGTGGAAGGATGATCTGAACAGACACGTCGGAATAACCTGGATGCAGTCTGCACAGGACAGAGTGACATGGAAGCGAATGGAGGAGGCCTTTGTCCAGGAGTGGACGAGAATAGGCTGAGGAAGAAGAAGAAGAAGAAGCAAGTCGAAACATGTCAATCAAAAAGTAAAATTAAACTTCTATAAAATGTAGGTTTTTTATCGTATTAATTATTTAGTATGGATTACATCTTCGTTAAAGAAACAAAAGAAAACTGTAGTTATAAAAAATACGTAACGAAGGAAAGACATAATGCCTTAGCAAGACGAACTATTTCCTTCCCATTAAATATAATATAATAAAAGTTCTTGAAAAGAAATGTTTGGATTCATATTAATAAACATATAATAAACATAAATATTCATAGATGGCGTTAGTATGTAGATTATATAGAGTAATCTTAGAGATTAACATATATAATCAAATCTTCATAGATGGCGCATTGAAACTGACATGTGAATTCTGGTGTTGGACTTTAAACGTTTAACTTCCAAAAATTTGTCAGACATGGTCATAAGAAAGGTGAAATGGGGAATGTTGTAATTACGTAAAGCGTGCGCTTAACCCAACCAATGACAGGTCATAAGTCCTGTAAATACCTTGATCAACCATATTCAGTTTCCAATTTGCATCTTCGTCTCTATTGAGATACAATTAAATCATATTAAATGTTTAAAATTCATTTTTGCAAAATTGTACATGTAACAATAAACGTGTTTTTATTTGAAATGTTTCCGGCTCTTTGAGACATAAATTAACTTTTACGAGAACAGAAAATGTGTAGAACAATCGAAATGGTTGTTTGAATTAATTGACTCTTAATGCCCGTAAGCCGGAAACTTTTGGACGAGAATGTATCTGCCGAGTCGTGTGATATAATAATGCTGCTTATAAAGCAATGACCGGAGTGTGCAAGACATAAACACCCAAAGGGGAGTGACATTTGACTTCTGAATGACTTTAACATGTGTCCACGTCCTAATTAACGTCTGTTAATGGCATTCAGATCTGAACTGAGCGACACACTGTCACGAGAATCTAATCTGTACACGGTGGCAGAAAAATAGCGATACCCTTAACCCTATTAAAACACATTAAAAATTAACAAGATACATAAAGTCTGTCTACAAAAATTTCATCTAAGGCTCTTAAGATCCATAAAAAGAAATATTCCCGTTGACAGTTTAAAAACATTAATCAATTCCTTCGTCGTGTCCCAACTAGATTACTGTAATGGAGCCTACGCCAACATCCCTAAACAGCAAACAAATAAACTCCAGTCTGCATTCAATGCAGCAGCAAGACTAATAAGGGGTATGCCAAAGAGTTGTCACATAACAAAGCATCTTAGGGAGTTCCACTGGCTGAAAAGCTCTGCTGGGCGGTCTATAAGGGGTTGCATGGAATGGCACCAGCTTATACGAGTATATCTGAACTCTGCATCAACGAGAACCTGAATGCTAGACAGTCTACATTGCGATCAAGTAAGTCTTCTGCGATCGGTAGATTGACTGTGCCAAAACGCTGTCCAAGCACAAACTTTGGCGACAAAGCCTTCGCGGTAGCCGGCTCTTCAGCCTGGAACAATCTTCCAGCAGACCTTAAATGCATTGAGAATCAATCAGAGTTTAGATCGAGACTCAAAACGAACCTTTTCAAATGATAATTTCCTGACAGGGACGGCTGATCGATTACGTCAGATGCAGCCCTCATACTAAATATGTTTATTATTATTGCTATCATTATTATTATTTTTGTTATTATTATTATTATCTAGTTGATAAAACGGAGCATCTTCTACAGCGCCCGTGAGATGAGTAATTCATAAGAATGGCGCTTTATTTATAATTAAAATTATTTACAATTTATAATTATATAAGATACTAAAGGATAAATGCATTTTTTAACAACCTTTATGTAAGGAACGATTGAAATTGATCCAATAGTTACTTATTTTAAAGAACGTATTTGAGTTTAGATGAAAGAATTAGATGGCATAAACGCTGTTGCGAAAATGAACGATATGTCTATCAGCTCTTTGCTATATACAGACGACGCTGTTTTAATCGCTGACAGCATGGACGATCTACAAGTCTTAGTGTCAAGAATGTACGAAGTATGCAATAAGTATGACCTTGTGATGAACGTGTCAAAGTCTAAAATTATGGTATTTGAAAAGGAAGAAACGAAGAAAAAAGAAGAATAAACCGCATTTAATATGTTAGTACAATAATTCGAATATTTGTTATAATCACAGTTTTAGAAGTGATATGATGAAGTTGACTTACAGCGATTAATAATTAATTCATTTATCATTGACAAAACATGTATTTAAAAACTTTAAATTGGTTTTATTTTGTTTTGTTACGTCAAAGAATAACTTCATACGTCCGTACATAAATACGCACAAGTTTATTATTCTTCTTCTTTTAATAGATCTGACGATCTGTGACACAGAAATTATGTCTCGTCGGAATCAGTTTTTTTAATGGCATATACTTTATTGGGTCACCGTGTTTTATCTTTGTGTTTCGTGTTTATAAAACTTCCCACAGTGACAATTGTACAGTGGCAACAGTAATATAATGGGAAAGTAAATAAGGGCAAAATGTGTTATAAACTGTGGCGCAAGCATACGTTTGCAGGGATAATGAAATTAAAGTTTTAAGCGTTTGAAACCTTCAGGATTTCAACTGTTTGGGAAACACTGATTCTCCAATAATATTTTATTTATTTATTATTTGTAGGTTTATTATTTTCATTACATGTTACAGATACGACGCCAAAGTTTTAATTAATACAACCGAAGAGAAACAATGAAAATAACCCTAAAAATAAATTTAAATATGAAAAAGATAATAAGGTTGCACAGTAATGGTAGACTTTTATTTATTACAATGCACTATCTTATCTTTACAAGAGATGGAAGAATGGAGAAA
This sequence comes from Lepidostoma basale, assembly GCA_022606425.2. Taxonomy (NCBI): domain Eukaryota; kingdom Metazoa; phylum Arthropoda; class Insecta; order Trichoptera; family Lepidostomatidae; genus Lepidostoma; species Lepidostoma basale. Next base: position 41,196 of record JAHDVF020000123.1, read on the forward strand.
GATATCGGAAGAAGGGTTGGAGCTGGAAACAAAATAAATAGTGCACTTAAAGTCATTGAAGCTAACATGGCAGTGCACAATGGAGTTCTAGTGGCATCCCTTATGAAGTTGGTCACTATCGTTAAAATCAAAAATGGACAAATTTGATCCGATCGAATAAATAATCGATTTTCTCTCTTTATCATTACATTATATTTATAGTTTCCATAACTATCGCGAAATATTTATTTATTTGGTTTCACCACACAAATTATCAAATTGTGAAAGAAAAGAAAAATCGTTTAATTTTATAAAATTTAAATTACACACTTCTTTACAATCCTTATTATGTAGCTTTGAATCCTGGACACCATCTGTGTACTTTCTCACGGCAATAAATTAATTATATATGATAAAGCAGGCTTGTTAAAATTAAAATTATATTTTTTTAGCCATTGATTTGGTATATAAAAACATAACCTTTTTATTACACAAAATTCTTAAGCGATGAAATTAAATATTAAAGGCGATTTAATTTTTTTTTTTAAAGATTAATCTCAAGGATCTAAATCAATGTTGTTAGAATTTATATTACAATCTTCAATATGAGCTGAAAATAGCTCATTATCATGAAAAAGGAGTCGGGTCGTGTCCAGGCTCGAACCCAAGTCCCCTGGATCATAAGCCAAGCGTTCTATCCCCTAGACCACCACCCGATTGATATCATAATAATATATGATTAAATTGTATATTTTATGTACATACACGGTTTTTCAGCGTTTGTTTTTATTTTTCTCAATTTATTTCGAATATATTATACCTTCATAATCGGGAGAACGATATAAACGCATAGAAAGATATCAGTTTATATCGTTTTCTTGATGATGAAGACATATTATATTAGAAACATCTATAGAAAAAATAATTAAAAAATAAAAATAAACAACGTTCTAATTCAATTTAAAAAATCATAAATAGTATTCCACAATGTTAACGTCTTAATTTTATAAAAAACCTAAATTATTATACTCCCTCCCTAGAACGGGTTACCCCAGTTGGGAGGTATTAAAACCATGTACTTGGTAAATGATCAATATTAATTTTACATGATAGTATTAATTTTAACTATGAATAAAAAAGTTTAGTATTGAATAAGTTTAATGAGTGAATAAAAAAGTTTAATATTAAATTACCTACCTATATGTTAAATGCTATAGAATAAAAATAATTTACACTAAAAACCAACGAAAATCACATTCACAACACTATACATGAATATGTTTTTTTTTATAATAATTTTACAGAAAACACTTTCGATTCACAAAACGAATATTGTATATTCACTTTTTAAACAACGGGCACAGCACTTTTCTTATCGATTCATTCGTTCGAAATGTTCAAATTCGGTTGTTTTTAAATGCGTTTGAATTTAGAACTGCTGTTCTAAGCGCACGCATCCGAATAGATGCGATTTTTGGACACGGTGTGACGTCAGGGGCGGCCGGGACACCAATGGAGCGGGACCGCGCTCCAGGCTCCGGGCACATCACAAACATCGCTCCTCGGCCAGAGAATGAAACAACTCTACGCTTCAATACATTTATTTTTGTAATATGCAAAAGCAAAAAAAAAACATGTGTGTTCTTATGTACGCACGAAAGAAGGTACTTCTTTGGCGTAAAACAATAATCCCTGCAACCTTTCTTTTTTTCGAATACAAAAAGTTGTAAGGATGTATGAGTGACCTGGTGATAAATGTGTCTAAATCTAAAGTTATGGTTTTCGAGAAAGAATAATGTAAGACGATTTGTGATAACAGTGCGATAGGCGAGAAATTGGAGCAAGTTACCGAATTTACATATCTGGGAAGCATGTTTACAAGAGACGGAAAGACATCGAAAAAAGGGTTGGTGCTGGGAATAAAACGAATGGCGCACTCAAAGTCATTACTGCAAATAGAAATATATCCACAGTAGCAAAGATGGCACTACACAATGGCCAACCCTCATGTATGGAAGTGAAGCTTGGAGCTGCAAAAGAAGGATGAAAGCAGGATAAACGCCGTATAACATAACACTTAATGTTCGTTCTTATGATGCACATGTCACATTTTTGTACCCCTCACTATTTCTCTCAGGAATGTTGGACTTCAACACTCTTGAAACTCGTCGAATGATCTTTCTAGGAAAGCATTTTTTAAAACTATTATCCGGAGGTATTTATAATACAATCCAGGAATACTGAGAGAACTAAATCTATACTTTCCCCATAGTTATAGCAGAGCAAGGGGGCATATATTATTTTATGACCCAAATTGCCGCGCAGAGGCCCTTCGAAGATCTCCTGTATTGAAAGCGATTCGTCTTTTAAATGAGGTTGCAAAAGAGATAGACCTCTTTGGATGCAATTATGGCGAATTCGTGAATACCCTTACGATAAAGGCAGCAAGGAAATAACTGGCATATTCCTATTCATAAGGTTCTATGTACTCGTATATTTCCTTTGATATTCTTTTTTTTCACCCTGTACATCGATTTGGCTCGCGCTGTAATGATAATAATAATAAATAATATAAATAAATTGGATAATTTATAGAGCGCCATTTTTATGAATTACTCATCTCAAGGGCGCTGTAGAAGATGCTCCGTTTTATCAACTAGATAATAATAATAATAATAATGACTATATTTAGTTATTAATAATAAACATATTTAGTATGAGGACTGCACTTGACGAAGTCGATCAACCCTTCCTGTCAGGAAATGATAATTTTAAAATGTGCGTTTTGAGTCTCGATCTGAACTCTGATTGATTCTTAATCCACTTAAGGTCTGCTGGAAGATTGTTCCAGGCTGAAGGGCGGCTACTGCGAAGGCTCGGTCGCCAAAGTTTGTGCTTGGACAGCGTTTTGGCACAGATAATCTACCGATCGCAGAAGACTTAGCTGATCGCAATGTAGACTGTCTAGCATTCATGTGCTCGTTGATGCAGAGTTCAGATATATAAGCTGGAGCCATTCAATGCAACGCCTTATAGACCATCCAGCAGAGCTTGTATTGTATCCTTTCTGGACATTTCACCCAATGGAGCTCCCTAAGATGCTGTTATGTGACAACTGGCACACCCCTTATCAGTAATGATTTAAGGAGTTTTTTTAACTAACTAAACTAACTAACTTACCATCACGCCGTTTCCCCGGAGGGGTAGGCAGAAAGAATGAAACGCCACACTGTTCTGTCCTGACATACGTCTCTCGATTCCTCTACATTCATACATCTTGTCATGCACGCACGTCGATTTTTCCGACTCCTCACGTGACCGACATTCAATATTTGATTGATTTGATCGTGCCACGTTTTCCTCGGCTTCCTCTATTTCTAGCTCCGTTCACGCCGTTTACATACCTTCTTTACCATTCTGTCTTCACTCATTCTTTCCATGTGTCCAAACCATCTTAATGACCCTTTCCTTATTTTGTTCATAACACTTTCATTCGCACCACATTCACTTCTTATACTTGCATTTGTCACTCTATCATATACAGATTTGCCACACATTCGTCTTAGATATCTCATTTCTACTGCATTTATTCTACTTTCATCCTTCTTTTGCCAGTTCCATGCTTCACTTCCATACATAAGGGTCGGCACAAGAACACCATTGTGCACTGCCATCTTAGCTTTTTGGATAGTTTTTTGGAGTTTTTTTAACAAAATAATAATAATAATAGTAATAATAACAAAATAATAAAAATAATAATAACAAAATAATAATAAAATAATAATAGTAATAAGAGTGTTCGAAATTTAAGCGTTTAAAAATATACATTTGTAGCAGTAGCTTACTAGCAGTGCGTTAATTGAGAGGAAGTGAGATGTTCCCCAATGTCCCCACTTGACGGGTCAAAAGTCCCACAGTCTCCCCTGCCCCTGAGCCGAGTCACCGGTGTCGGCTGTGTGCAGGAGGAGGGACCAGCTCGCATCATTCTACATTCCACGCTCATGGGTCGGAACACGTGGCCTACAAATTATAAAAGCTTTCCATGCTCAAATAGTCAGGGGCACATATGGCCGCAACATATTTTATCATTTTTTCAACAGATTCAAGAAAAATGGAATTCAAACAAACAAACAAACCATCACGCCGTTTCCCCGCAGGGGTAGGCAGAGAGAATGGACCGCCACACTACTCTATCCTGGCACACCTCTCTAGCTTCCTCCACATTCATACATCGAGTCATACACGCACGTCGATTCTTCCGGCTTCTGACATGACCAACTTTTAATATTTGATTAATTTGGTCATGCCATGTTTTCCTCGGTCTACCTCGACTCCTTACTCCATTTACATTGTTAACGTATACTTTTTTAACCATTCTTTCTTCACCCATGCGCTCCATATGTCCGAACCAACGAAGCGAACCTTTCATAATTTTGTTCATAATACCTTCTTTCGCTCTACACTCCTTCCTAATATCAGCATTTGAGATTCTGTCGTACATCGTTCTACCACACATACGTCTTAGGGACCTCATCTCTACCGCATTTATTCTGCTCTCATCTTTCTTCTGCCAGTTCCATGCTTCGCTTCCATACATAAGGGTTGGAACCAGAACTCAATTGTGAACGGCCATTTTCGCTTTCTGCTCAATTGGAAATTGGAAAATGGAATTCAATTCCTTTAAATAACAATTAAATAAAACGATGTTTTTGAACTACTTCCACTTTTGTCTTTATTTCGACAGTGACCGGTTTCGCCAGGCTCGCTGGTATCGACAGACTGGTGGTTAGACAGACAGATCACCAGTCTGTCGATGCCAGTGAGCCTGGCGAAACCCGTCGCTGTCGAAATAAAGACAAAAGTGGAAGTAGTTAAAAACATCGTTTTATTTAATTATTATTTAAAACGAACTTCCATCAAGAGATTTCAGTTAAACATTTGATTATCTTTAATTCCTTTTTTTCCAATTTGTGGGTAAGGATGTGAAGTGAGTCCTTTGTAAAAATATTCTGCATGTTTCTGAATGTCTTCATTTATCGGTTTCGTGTCGTTTTTTAGAAATATCTGATTATACAAATTTCATTATAATGTTTTACTCGTAATTGAGAAGCTCTGTTAAGTGTAAAGAAACGTGAGATCAGCGGGAGCTTTGAAAGTTGACAGTAATTTCATCGTTTCAATTGCCGCAGCGGATAACTTCGTTAGCCTTCATTAATACTTTGTACACACCAGCTTGATACTAGGTAATAACATGTAATTTACATTTAAAACGAAATATAAATAGAACAAATGAGATCATTGAGAAGAATGTGGAGGAAAACGATATATGATGTGAGGGAGATGACTGCATCATAAGTAAAATTGAAAAAGGATCCCCGACATGGTTTGGACATATGAGAAGAATATTCAAAAGTTGTATACAAGCAGTGTGAGTGAAAATAGAAGCTGTGGAAGACAAAGGAAAGCATAGTATAACCAAATCAATCAAATGTTAAAAGGCGGCCACATTCGAAGTCGGAAAAATCTATGCATGTTACGATGTATGAATGTAGATGAAACTAGAGAGGTGTGTTAAGAAGGAGCTTAATGGCGGTTCATCCTCTCTGCCTACCCCTCATTAAAACCAACCAAATCAGTTTATTTATTCAAAAGGCATTACAGACAGCATAAATGTTTTAGGCATCTATTGAATACAGGCAAAATAGTATATACATACTACAACTAGAAATAGAGAAAGACCGTGGAAACGTGTCACGATCAAATAAATCAAATATTGAATATCGGCCACGTGAGGAGTCAGAGAAATCGACGCGCGTGCATGACACGATGTATGAATGTTGAGGAAGTGAAAGAAATATGTCAGAAAAGAAAAGTGTGGCAGTCCATTCTTACTGCCTACCCCTTTGGGAAGACGGTGTGATGATTAGTTAGTTATATTTTACATACAACATTATACCAGGAATGCATGAGGAATATTTCGACATTAGGAAGAAAATATACTTTCTTACTGTTATAATTTAAAACACTGTTATAATATCACAATTTCATTCTATTCACTGAGAGTGTCGCGACAGCTGTTTCGCCAACCGATCGGTGTTACAATAAACTCTTAAATTTTAACATTAATGATGTTGAAGTGTCATAGTGTTTTGGCAAAAACAATGGACTATTTAAGATACTTTTTAAAGTCAAGAGTATTTGTCTTCTAAACATACTTTTGCTTATATCAAAGACGTCGATCTCCGAGGAGACCGCGTTCAGCAGACTAATTGCTCTTCCCACCGGTGTCACCAGAGGCAGATAGATTTTGGCGACCGGTAGGTAAAATAATCTGTGCTATCAGTAAATACTGTAGGTTCCATATGTAGGTATTGTAATATAGTATTATATTCACATTTTAATTCTTACTCACCATGTAGGTAGGCACCCATTTAACCGTTTTTTGTTTTGTGTACAAAGAACATGTTAAATAATAGTTTGGCTACTGCGCCGCAAATACCCGCCAGTGTTGGAAATATCTTCCAGATGCTTGGACGTAAACTCTTGACATAGACAAATATATTTGAGGCATTGAAGGCTTGTGAAAAATTGTACAGCATTACTATCAAATCGAAAATATAATTATTTAAAAAAATAACTAACTAACTAACAAACTAACCATCACGCCGTCTCTCCGAAGGGGTAGGCAGAAAGAATGGACTGCACACTTTTCTTTCCTGACATATTTCTCTCGCTTCCTCAACATTCATACATCGTGTCGTGCACGCGCGTCGATTTCTCTGACTCCTCACATGGCCGACATTCAATATTTGATTTATTTGATCGTGCCACGTTTTCCTCGGTCTTCCTCTATTTCTGGTTCCATTTAAATCGTTAACATATAATTTTTTTACCATTCTTTCTTCATTTATTCTTTCCATGTGTCCAAACCATCTTAATGATCCTCTCATTCTTTTGTTCATAACACCATCATTTGCACCGCATTCACTTCTTATATTTTCATTCGACACTCTATCATACACAGAGTATCAACACATTCATCTAAGAGATCTCATTTCTACTGCATTTATTCTACTTTCATCCTTCTTTTGCCAGTTCTATGCTTCGCTTCCATACATAAGGGTCGGTAGAAGAACACCATTGTGCACTGCCATTTTAGCTTTTTGGATAAGTTTTTTTTTGCGACACATTTCGACTGAAGCAAAGATGGCAGTGCACAATGGAGTTCTAGTGCCGACCCTTATGTATGGAAGTGAAGCATGGAGTTGGTAGAAGAAGGATGAAAGTAGGATAAATGCCGTAGAAATGAGGTCACTCAGTAGAATGTGCGGAAAAACGTAACATATAGTAGAATATCTAAAGATGAAGTAAGAAAGATACGAGTATTTGAGGCGGATGAATGTGGGATAAATAAAATTAAGAAATAAATTATCAACATAAAAAACTCCATAGACAAGACAAAGATCATAGTTACATCTAGGCAACCAGTACGATGCAAGCTTGCATTAGATAATAAAATAATAAAACAAGTGATGCATTTCAAGTACATAGGTGTTGATGTTTCAAGCAGCAGTGACCTCTACGGAGAAGTAAGAGAACAAACAAACAGGGCCGCCGTTGTGGTTGGTTGCTTGACGAATGCTGTTTGGAAAAATAAAAATATGCTAAATGAGAGCAAAATTCGAATCTACAAGACATGCGTACGTCCATAATTACATATGGAATAGAAACGAGAGCTGACACCATCAGAACAAAAAGTCTCCTAAGAACCACAGAAATGAAGACTCTCCGATCCGTTGCGGGAACGACACTCTGAGACAGAATAAGTAATTCTGAAATAAGAAAGATCTGCAATGTGGAAGATGTCGTGCGATGGGGAAGACTGAGAAGACGCTACTGGAGAGTTCATGTGGAAAGAGCATGTTCTGAAAGAGTGATAAATAAAGCCGCAAATAAAGTACCAAACCGACCTGTAGGAAGACCACCTAAAATATGGCGAGACAGTCATCTGTATCCCAGGAACAGGCTCCGAGAAATAACAGGACACAGTCCTAAATAAAACAAAAAGTAAGAAGAATAATAAATTTTCACGCACCGTCCTATTCATTGAAGAAGAAAAAAAACACCAATAAATATTATTTTGCTTACTTCAACAGATTAAATACGCATTCACAAATGACTCACAACTCAGATTTACGTAATTTTTTTTATTTTTAAATTTACTATGTTTAATAGTATCAAATGTGAATGAGTCTTGTTTAGATTAAACCAGTAAAAACCACGTCTTAATCTATTATAATATTCAAATAACGGATATTGCATAGATATTTACGCATTCTCAAATGTTATGTTAATCTATGGTACAGGATACATAACCATAACAATTCAGGATGAAAATAGACAATGCATCATCAAAGCTAGTTGTAGTATGAATATAATTGTTGTATTTGGCTAGAACGAATATCTTGGTTTCTGTTTTAGAATTTTATCTAGCTTCCTTATTACTTTTAGATTAATTATTAGTTTGTACTAATATTATTTTTTTATACACAGAACTTTTTTATGCAAATAAAAATATTGAAACTAACACAAATATGGCAGTACATAATAGAGTTCTAGTGCCAATCCTTATGTATGGAAGTGAAACTTGGAGCTGACAAAAAGGGTGACAGAGATAAATGTCGTAGAAATGAGATCACTGAGAATAATGTGAGGGAAAACGATATATATAGAATACCGAACGACAATATAAAGGAAGAAATGTAAGACAGATGCAATCGATCCTCCTTCAGAAGAACACTCCGGGCCACACAAATCATGCCCCCGCATAAACAAACAACCCAACAAATCACCTTCCAACAATGTTCCCATCACACGTAAGAGGAATAGAACCTCTGTAAGCCAGAAGATCCAAGTCCAAGTCCAAGTGATTGCATCACAAGTAAAATAGAAAAAGGATCCCCGAGATGGTTTGGACATATGGAACGAATGAACGAGAGAAGAATGGTTAAAATGTTGAATACAAGCAGTGTGAGTAGAAAGAGAACGCGTGGAAGACCAAGGAAAGGTGGTCACATTCGAAGTCGGAAAAATCGACGAGCGTGTATGTTACGGTGTATGAATGTGGAGGAAACCAGAGAAGTATGTCAGGACAGAACGGTGTGGCGGTCCATCCTCTCTGCCTACTCCTCCAGAGAAACGGCGTGATGGTTAGTAAGTTAGTTTTATACAACAGGTCGTTTGAACTTTATAACTGTATGTACTCGTATATAAATCTATTACCATTTTTTTGTTACGTGAATTCTACATCAAACCAAATATAGTCTTTCTTCTTCTTCTCCTTATAATAAATCTGACGATCTGTGACACAGAAATCATGTCTCGTCGGATGATGAGGTCCAGCTGTCCTTCCATCCCTTAGGCGGTCTTCCAGGTGGGCGGTGTCCGGAGGGGATTTCATAAGCGCCTCTATATGTAAGTCTGTCACCATCCATTGGGGCTACATGGTCCCTCCAGTATCTTCTTCTGATTTTTCCAAATATAGTGTTTTATTAATTTTATTATTTGAAATTTCATGGTAGAAGTTCATTGTAAATTAAGAAAAGCTTTTTTTAAACCTACTAACTAACTAACTAACCATCACGCCGTCTCCCCGAAGGGGTAGGCAGAAATAATGGACTACCACACTTTTCTTTCCTGACATATTTCTTTCGCTTCCTCAACATTCATACATCGTGTCATGCACGCGTGTCGATTTCTCTGACTCCTCACATGGCCGACATTCAATATTTGATTTATTTGATCGTGCCACGTTTTCCTCGGTCTTCCTCTATTTCTGGTTCCATTTACATCGTTAACATATAATTATTTTACCATTCTTTCTTCATTCATTCTTTTCATATGTCCAAACCATCTTAATGATCCTTTCATTATTTTTTTGAATTTTTTTCTAATATTATAATATATATTATAATAAATTATTTTTTCTAATATTATTATTACTCTAATATAACTTTTTTTTTTCTTTTTTAAAATATTTCTATTTAATATTTCTAATAATTTCTAATATCATTTTTTCTAATATTATAAATATTTAAAAAAATGTATATTTAGTTAAAATCCACTAATGTTTGTGTCCTCTACCGATTTCTGCACCTCGCTGCCAACTTATTGTCCCAAAAATGACAATCACACGGCCATTGCCGAGAATCGAACCCGGGACCATAAAAAAACACCAATTAAAAATGTGTATATGAGCTAGTACTTCTAAAACTAAGTTAAATTTCAACATCTGGTCATACGGGTCGAGAGTTTAAGTATTGGACAATCAACAATTATGAGAGGAAGATTGATTGTAGAAAAACTGCATCTGTGTGTGTTAATAGTGTTAGCAGGACTAATACATAATGTGCTACAATCCCTTTGGGTTATTGCGTTATAGGCCGCCGCAGTTCACAAGGGCTCGCCCTACACCCGCATCTGCCTGACCTTCGGGAAGTTAACATTATTGATTGAAAGCTGTTCAGTCTATTATGCATTATTAACATCGAGTGTGATCACTCTAGGCGCAATTGAAATAAATTTTACAAGTCGGTCAGTTATTGCCACTTACTTATTTAGTGAGCACATCTTTATTTAGGCATATATAGATGTTTATGAAATTTATTGTTTCTAAAAACTCTATAGTAAATAATTAATACGAATGAAAACGTCTGCTTTCATTCAAACATGTTTCGCCCGTCTAAATGTGTTTTCCAATGTCAAATGATAAATGCACATTTTTTTTCGTCGAAATCAATTACTGTATGGAATTTATTTTTAGCTGTCATATCGATTCTCATGACATGTGATAGGTAGCTAATCTACTGCTATGGCAGTCATCGTCGGTATGGCAGTCAGAGCTCTTACCACTCTGCCACGAAGGTCGTTAATTTAATATTAAATTAGATAGGCGAAACATGTCATTCCCATAATCTATAATGAAACTTCTATAAAAGAGACGTTTTCATTCGTTAAATTAATTATTTAAAATGGAGTTTTAAATCATTGTTCAAGAAACCAGTTTTATTATAGTTCTTCTTCTTCTTCTTATAGACTTTTGGTCTGTTCCTGTAATCAGGGTGGCCTCTCTTGGGAGATGGACTCCCAGATATCCCTCAATCTTTTTGGCGGTCTTCCAGGGAGAGGACGGTAGCCAGCAGGAATCTGATGCGCCACAACGTGTGGGATTCTGGAGGGATTCATCCTCTACACGTGTGTATCTCAGTATCTTCTGCGTTGTCTGCTCCACCTTGCAGATTTCGCGGACAGCCGTGTTCCTCACCCTATCTCGAAGAGTCTTTCCTGCTATCATTCTCAGCGTCCGCATCTCTGCCTCTACGATGGTAGATTGACTGTGCCAAAACGCTGTCCAAGCACAAACTTTGGCGACCGAGCCTTTGCGGTAGCCGGCCCTTCAGCCTGGAACAATCTTCCAGCAGACCTTAAGTGCACTGAGAATCAGTCAGAGTTTAGATCGAGACTCAAAACGTATCTTTTCAAATTATCCTTTCCTGATAAGAAGGGTTGATCGACTGCGTTGGATGCAGCCCTCATACTAAATATGTTTATTTTTTTACATTTTTTTTGTCTAGTTCATAATACGGAGCATTTTCTACAGCACCCTTGAGATGAGTAGGTAATTCATAAAAATGGCGCTCTATAAATTATCCAATTTATTATAATTATTATTATTTACACATTGGATATTTACTACCCGCCGCCAGAACCAACCTGGATCTGGTGACACCGATGGGAAGAGCAATCAATCTGCTGAACGCGGTCTCCTCGGAGATTGACGTCTTTCATATTAGTGAAAGTACGTTCAGAAGGCAAATACTCTTAATTCTGGAGAGTATCCTGTCTTCCTAATGTCGAACCATCTCTCATGCGTTTCTGGTAGTATACTATATACAATATATTACGAGTATTTTACCTGTTCTCAATAGATGCCTTAAAAATTAATTTTGTAATATCTGTTGATGAAATAAACTGATTTGATTTGATTCCAAAAAACTATAACTGTGATTACGAGTGATGTTCGCTTTAAAATCTGCAAACTGATTCAAGAATGATGTCATGTCTTTATCATAGATGAGAAGAAAATAGATCCATTACACTATCTTTTATTACATGATATCGTTTTGACAGATGTTCTTGAATTTACGACCGCTAAACGCTGAGATTGCCACTCTTGCAGGCAGGGGCACCATCACTCATCTGGCGGCTCCCCGTCTCGCCCGTCTCCACGGCGACAATTCTCCGGTGATAGTGCAGGGATCCGATCCGATCCGATCCGCACCGAGGCGGGGCACTCAATGAGCGTCTTCCTGCCCTAATTCTGCGTGTCCGCTATTTTGATCGAGTTAAGCACTTCGCATCTGTACACATATAAATTATAATGTCGATTGGGGGACGCGGCGGGTATCGCGTGTGGACCGGATGAGGACCGCGAGCGATTAAAAGTGTCACCGATATGGCCAAAACCATTAACATTGAAATTTATAGTGTGTATTGTGCTCAAGCTGAAATTCCATGCTGTTCGCTGCACCGAAATTAATGCTAATAATTTTGCTGCGTTTAAAAATGAAGTTAATATTGTTATTTGAAATTTCATGGTAGTAGTTCATTGCAAATAATGAAAATATGCAACTTTAAAACTTAATACAATTTCTCTTAACAATTATATTGATTCTCATGACATGTGATAGGCATCGAATCTATTACCATTTTATTGGTACGTGAATTCTACACCAAACCAAATCATCATCATTTCTCGGCGCTACATCCCGGTGTGGGACTTGGCCTCCTCCACAACGGTCCTCCACTGACTTCTGTCCCTGACCATCTCTCTCCATTCCCCAGCTCCTTCCATTTTCTCCCAATCTTCTTCCACGCAATCCGCCCATCTTTTCCTCGGTCTGCCTCTTGGTCTCTGTTCACGGGGCACCCATCTGGATATAATTTGTGGTGTTCTACCCTCTGGCATTCTTTCCACATGGCCAGCCCACCGTAGGCGTTGAGACTTACAGAATCTCACTTCTGTTTCCTGGTTAATCAGTTCTTCAAGTTCAAGGTTTATTTTTATTCTGTAAGTCCCATCCTCCAGCGTGGGTCCAAAATTTTTTCTGAAACACAAAACCAAGTATAGTGTTTAATTAATTTTGTTAATTGAAATTTCATGGTAGAAGTTCATTGTAAATAATGAAATTAAAAATAAAATATTTTTTTTTAAATGAATATTTAGTTAAAATCCATTAATGTTTGTGTCCTCTACCGGTTTCTGCACCTCGGTGTCAACTTCTGGTCCTAAAAATGACAATCACACGGCCATTGCCGTGATCCCACTTTTAAAAACACCAATTAAAAATGTATATATGAGCTAGTACTTTTAAAACTAAGTTAAATTTTAACATCTGGTCATACGGGTCGAGAGTTTAAGTAGGTAAAATTGCGAGCTGCCGGAACCGGTCGAAGACACAAACATTAGTGAATTTTGTCTACAATAAATATGCAGTTTAAAAAGATTTTTTACAATTTTTATTTATTTTCACTATGAAAATTAAGTATTTCGTATAGAGAAAAACGTGCGTTTTCTATTAGTATTATTATTAGCGTTGCTGGTCCGTTGGCGTGGAATAGTCTCCATGTTAGTATCAAGTATGAGGATAGTGACGTTATATTTAAGAAAATTCTAAAGACTGCAGGTCAGTCTATTCCTAGTGCGCCCTTGGAGTAATTGATTTTACAAAACGGCGCACTAAAAATGTAAATCATCATTAATAATAATAATAGCACATTTTAAAGAGGTAACATGTTTCACATTGCTATATAAAAATAATAGCTTACATGGCGACATATGATCCTTCGGTAAAACATATGTAAGATCTTCGAAGATTTAAAACAATTTCAATATGAGCTCATTTTTATGAAGAAAGAATTCGGTCGTGTCCAGGCTTGAAAACGATTTTTCTAGAGCAGGAGATAAGCATTCTATCCCCTAGACCAAGAGTCGGTAGAACGTAAAGTGAGAAGAGCTAAATTGTCATGGAAACAGGATAACAAAGTTACCAGAGAACCGCATATATGTAATATACATGTGTATAGGATGTGGATTTTTATAGAAAAAAGTGTGATGATTTGTGGACGGGCTAAGGAGTGGTAGAGAGTATGTCGTACGAGTCGACGTTTGTTCGGCGGCTCTATATCATACACTCATAAGTTATAAGACTGCTTGAGATGAAGTGAAATTAAAAGAGCCGCATGAGGCTCGCGAGCCTCTCCTGCCGACCCCTGCAATAGACCACCACCCGATTTTTCAATATTAATCATTAATATGGAAATTTACAACATTGTTCTCACAACAATATATCCAATGTTAACCGATAGCTTATAATCATAGATTTTTTCAAAATACGCAGTTCTCTCATTCATATCCTACATATTTTGATATTTAAATTATGCCTTTGCTATAAATACGCATGGGTTTGTTCTTCCAGGGAATCTAGTAAGTTTTTAAATGAATAACATATATATTGGATTATTTTTTTTATTATTATTTGGTACATGGTAACAGGGAATACAAAATTATATTTATTGTAACACAATCAAGATTTATATCATAAGATGAATACATATAAGCAGTTATTTATATTTTTATTGGTGCTTTAACAACGAGGTAACGTTATTTATAGAAGTTTTATTATATTTGATCGGATTGACATGTTTTGCAATGTTAATGCATTATCAAATGTCTTTCTGCTGTCAATTGTAACATTCAATAATGCCTTAGAAAGATGGAACATGTCATTCCCTTAAAAATCGATAAAATCCCTAAAACACGTTTTCATTAATGTAGATTGTTTTTAGAGGAAACTTGATGTAATCAAATTTATACATAAAATCACGAACTAAATTATTCAATATTTATAACGCATGTTATACCTTTCCGAGTAACTTAATATGTATGCATCATAATAATAGTTATTAATAATTTAATTTCTATTTGACACTCAACTTAATAAAGATTAATAATAAAACATGTTTTTAATAATAATAATGTTTTAGGCTAAAAATAAAATATTCAAATAGTAGTGAAATGCGATCATTTTTTAAAATATCAGAATAAGTTATACTAAGTACAAATTTGCAAACATTCCTTTTATTGTTTTGATAAAAATACTAAATCTGTAACATTAGTGTGAACGGTGAAAATCTGGAACAAGTGGATGAATTTGTGTATTTAGGAAGTATGTTTACAAAGGATGGGAGAGTGGAGAAGGATATCGAAAGAAGGAAAAAAGCTAAGATGGCAGTGCACAGTGGTGTTCTTGTACCGACCGTTATGTTTGGAAGTGAAGCATGGAACTGGCAAAAGAAGGATTAAAGTAGAATAAATGCAGTAGAAATGAGCTCTATTAGACACATGTGTGTTAAATCTGTATATGATAGAGTGTCAAATGCAAATATAAGAAATGAATACGGTGTGAATGATGGTGTAATGAACAAAATAATAAAAGGATCATTTAGATAGTTTGGACACTATTAGGAATTTCCTGGAGAGACCACATCACGAATGAGGAAGTTCTCCAAAGAATCGAAGGAGGAAGGCACCTGTTCAGGACCTTGTCCGAAAGGCGTGCAAGATGGATCGGCCATGTAATACGAAAAGAAGGCCTCTTGCATGCCATAATGGAGGGTATGACGCCCACAACGAGAATATAATACCTGGAGGACCTGTTGGTGGACGTGCGCTGCTCATCATATGCAGATTTCAAATGAACCGCACAAGACAGGGAAGAATGGAAGAGAAGAATTGAAGAAATTGCTGCAAACCAATCCCAGGATGGAAACTTTCTAATTAACATTTAGATAGTTTGGACACACAGAAAGAATGAGTGAAGACAGAAAGGCGAAGAAGGCAAATGTAAACGATGTGATCGGATCTAGAAATAAAAGACGGTGTGATGGTTAGTGAGTTAGTTAGTTTAAAAATATAAATTTTTGAAATGTACGCAGGTACACCGTCGCGAAACAAGTTTATCACGGGGTTAAAAAATAACAGGTCATGAAGTAATCGCCTGCACACAGAAACAGAAGAAAATATTTTAATAATAAGAAAGAAACAAATCAAGACAAAATTACTACCTCCTACGATGTATCATTAAAGACGAAATCCTCAAACGTTTCTACGAAGATTCAAATAGACTTCCATAGATAATTTTCGAATTGCAATGTCTTAAATCACGTTCGCTAATAATTCGCCAAAAATCAAAAGAAGAAGGTCCGAAGGAAGAAGGATACATTGTTTGATAAGATTACTGTATATTATACATTGTTTGATATGTGTTATTATTATTTTTGTAATATTTTATACATACATAATACTAATAAAAATTTTACAGTATTTTTTTATTTAAAATACTTCAATAAAATTAGTGTATATTTTAATATAAAAAAAATAGTATTTACATATTACATAAACACATATTATTTTTAAAGAATGGTTTTTCTGTAATATGTGAATCATTCTATGATATTAAATGGTGCATGGTATCTGTAATACAATACAAAGTCAAATAAATTTTGATCACACATATTTAAAAAAATCTTTCATTCAAGTTAAATTAAAGTGAAAAGTGTCATTCACAATCGTTAGTACATACAAAGACACATCTTACATATTTATTTAGGTGTATGAAATATTCTTATTACGTATTTATTGTTAATCACACCTTTTTTTCTTTATCTATTTACATGTTTTAGATATTTAGCATCTACTTTTTACTTCAACTCTATCTTGTACATGAAACAAATATTAAACTTAACAAAAACATTGTATTCTCGTATAGTATGGATTCAACTATTAAAACATGAACTTTTTTTATGCCATATCATAACGTATCTACTTTGCCATATTTCGAATTAAGAGTCAGTATTTTATATTAAATTATTTTTAACAAAAAAAAACGTTTAAAAAGAAAGCGTCCACTAAAAAGAAAAACTCTTACACGTGGATTTCCGCAAGTTTTGCTAGTCAACTTTTACAAGTCTTAAAAGCTTTCGCATTTTGCACAATTTGCGCTTATCGACTTGCAAGACATGTTATTCAGTAGGTAATAATACGGATGTTTTCTGGTTTTACTATATTTGATGTGAATGACATATTTTGCCTGTCTACGGCATTATCAAATGTCGATACATTCGGTAATGCTTTAGAAAGGCGGAACGTGTCATTCACATAAAATATATGAAAACTTCTAAAAAACAGAACATTTCATTTGTATTAATTATTTAATATGGAGTTTTACATCATTGTTCAAGAAACAATAAATATACAATAGGTTATAGGCATTTGCGGAAGCTATTTTGGTAGTGGTCGTTTATATTCATATTAAATTCAAAAAATGATTTTAAAAATTAAAAAAATAAATAAATTAAAAATACTAAATAAAATTGATAAAATGGGTTCCATAAAAATTGCACGGAATCTATTTTTAAAGCTACATATTCAAATCCCTTTAATATTATTTTGACTATATTTGAATGTTCTCGGCAAAAAAAAGATATAGATATAAAAAAAATACCACAATACAGATATTTTTAATATAAGGATAAGAGTTGAAGTATTATTATGATTTAATCTATAACTATTGGTAAAAAATATTCGATTGCTCAATCAGTTTCTTCTGGCCATCAAGATGGTGGTGACGAAGGAAGACAGGAATAGGGACCAGAAGCTTACTCCACTGAAGCTCGTGATGGCGTCGTTGTAAAATCCTCCGTATACCTGAAGACCAGCCGTTTCAATACTGTAAAAAAAGATTTAAACATATTAATCAAAAAAGTAAAACCATAATAGATCTGCAGTAAATGGGTCTTGAAGCATTTTGCATTCTTGAATTGGGTCACTTTAAATTGGATAGGGTTTAGTTCTACCTTTTAATATGACCATTGCAGGTAATGTTCATATATGCAAATTTAATACGAATGAAAACGTTTGTTTTTATATTATTATTATATATAGAAATGACGTGTTTTATCAAATATTCATTTGATAATGCCCAATGAATGCATAATTACATAATGCTTTAGCAAGTTGAAACATGGCATCCCCATAAAATAAAATAAATAATCAACTAAATAAACAATAATGGTAATGACACATGGAAATAATGAATGATGAATATGTCAACGATGTAAATGGAACAAGAAAAAGAGGAAAACATTGCACAATCAAATCAATCAATCATTACGTGTCGGACATGTGAGGAGTCGGAAAAATCTACGTGCGTGCATGACACAATGTATGAATGTTGAGGAATCAAGAGAAGTATGGAGTCTATATTCGGAGAGACGGTATGATGATTAGTTAGTTACGCAAAATTATTAATCAAATACAATGGCCTATAACTAAAACATTTTGAAATAATAATGTTTATTTAATTAGAGAACGGTAGAAGAAATTGTGAGAACTACTTTTATATTACATATTAAAAATATATTTTTAGAAATTGTATTGGTTAATCCAATCATTATCTCGACAGTAAGAATTGAACAAAAATATTTTCTCATAATGTAAGTATTTTTACTGCTCGATAAAATGTCTATAAATGAATTGTCTTTGTTTCAGAATAAAGTTACCATTTCAAATACCATAAAATGTTGGAACTGTTAGGAATCCTTATTTGAAATGCCCATTGTTTTGGCCGAAACACTTGATACTTCAGCATTATTAACTGCTAAATTATAAAACGCTGTTTATGGTATCACAGTTTTATTTATTTAGTTTTTGCGACAGCAGTCAACCTGTGTTGACATCATCATAATCATATAATAAAAAAATAAAAATTATAACACTACATGACGTCAACATAGGTTGACGAAACAGCTGTCGCGAATTTTTTTTTAAAATTGTGATGTCGTAAACAGCGTTTTATTAACTAACTAACTAACCATCACGCCGTCTCTCCGAAAGGGTTGGCAGAAAGAATGGACTGTCACACTTTAACGGATGCGGCACTCCATCCTTCTCTTTTCGCACCGCGGGAGACGCGGTGTGATGGGTTGCGAACGTCATCGCCACCAATAGGCATCTTCCGCGCATACTTCGATCCACAAGCGTTTTATAATTTAGCAATTAATCCTTGTTTATTTAATTAAATTAAATTATTTAGTAGAAACCGATAATTGATTCATAGCGGGATTTTTATTATTATTTGTCTGTTGTTAAAGATAATACATATATTATATTATCACTTAGCATCAAAATAAAAAGGTATTATACACATACAATATTATATTTATTTGTATTTATATTTTTTAAATTCATTTTAGTACCGCCATCTATGGAGGAACTTACTAATATAATACTTTCATAATATTTCGTTAGATGTCGCTATACGATTTTGTAATCAATGTTTATTGAACACAGAATTTTATTTTTTTATTATAGAAGGGATATACAGTTTTTATTAAAATTTATGTTTCAAGAAAAAAATATGAATCTTAACAATATTAAATTTATGTAATTTTTTTTATATCCTGAGATAATTTTCGTGTTTCCTTATCATTAATATGTTGTAAAAAATTGATGTATAGTGTATACAATTGGAAACGCTTTATTTATATATTGTATATTTCCATAGGTAATTAATAATTATTGAATTTTTTCTGTGTTTTAATACTTTTAATAGTTTTTTAATAAAATTATTATAAATTAAAGTTAATTAATTGTATTATCATGCATTCAGAATATTTATGAATTCAAATACCTGAATTATCACTTTTGTAAATCGAAAACAGTGATTCCTAAATATTCAAAAGCCTTCAACATTTTCAATACATTGATTCATAAAAAAAATACTTTTCATCACGCAGTTTCCCGAAGAGATAGGCAGAGAGAATGGACCGCCACCATGCTATTTCCTGACATACTTTCCTTGATTCCTCAACATTCATACATCGTGTTATGCACGCAATTGATTTCTACGATTCCACGTGTGTTAATTGTTATTTGAACAATGATATAAAACTCCATATGAAATAATTTATATAAATGAAAACGTCGGTCTTCTAGAAGTTTTATTAAGTTTTTTTTATGGAATGAAATGTTTCGTCCTTCTAAGCCATTGTCAAATGATTCATTATCGAATCAATATAATTTTTATGGAATGACATGTTTAGTCCTTTTTAAGCATTATCAAATGTTCATTTCACAAAAAAAAACGAATCCATATCAAATCAATCAAATATTTAAAAAAAAAGTAGTACAATGTTACTTCAATTTATTAACAAAGAATATAATCAAATATTTCAACACGATTTAAGCTTATTAAAAATATCGTTAATACGTATATTTTCAAGGAAATCCTTTTTCAAATCGAATATACACCAAACTGGTATTTATAAATATATATTATGAACATCCTGCTTTTAACCTTAAATTTGTTTTATTATCTTTCCATCATCATTAAACCAATCAATACTTTAAACATGAACACACACACACACCATAATTAAGTATGGTTCGGTTTTATTAATTTAGATTAAACAAAAGAAGTATCACTCAAATTATTTATGTATTCGTATATTTCAGCACAATCATCAATCATTTTGAGATCAAATTTTAGATACCGCAGAAGGCTTTAACTAAATTATGCATTGAGATCTCTTTGTTTTATAGTCTAAGTATCCACACGATAACAATAATAACAATAGTTTTTGAAACAATAAAACAAATATTGTTCTATTCCAAATTCAAGATTTAAAACATTTTATGAGAATGCAGAGATTTAGCTGAAATATCTCAATGGAAGCTCATTTTAAATAATAATGAAAGAAATCGATGATTTAATAACTATTTCCAAATTAAAACGGTATTTTTTAAAATTATTATTTATAATAAATACAGTAAAGATTGTTTTATTTGCCACGGTGCAGAACCGACCTGCCAATGGTTATGCCTGTGGACATTGCTTAATCGGGTCGCCTCGGAGATCGACATATTTCGTGATAGTGTGAGTTGCCTCAGGGATGCAATATCAATGTTGTGATTGTTATCTCTGATGTGAAGTCTGTATGTCTTTTTTAATTATATTTTTTACATGCTGTTTTGAAAATAACTATTTTGATGTAATTGTGAGATTGCAGACGACTTGGATTGAAGCATCTGTAATGTTTGTGATCTTTATATAAATAATTGAAATGAAAAACAAATTATAGAGGGCACCCCCGACGGTAATATCTGAAAATGCGTCTCATCTAATTAATATGAATGAAAACGTCGAAAACGAAAATTTTATTTTATGGCAATGATATGTTTCGCCCTTCTAAGGCATTATCAAATGTGACGTAACTTCAACTCGTTGCAATTTATATAGGTACACTGGTAAATGGAGAAGAATATGGTAATTAACGAAAATTGATGTGAATTTATATTTTTTTAAGATAGAATTATTTGAGTAGGTCCAGAAATATTGAAAAGTGTTTCTTGGAACTGGTTAAGAAATTTTATGACAATGATTACATGAGGCCGCAAGAGCAAGAGTGGTCTAACCCAAAATTTGACGTTTTTTCCCCATTTAAAAAAAAAAACTATATGGGTTAGGGTCTTCTTTAGTGATAAACCTTGTTTGTTTGGTGAATGTCTTTAGAAAAGTATTTTGAACTATTGGGAAATATAAAGTTTAAGGATATTTTTTGATGGTTACTTATAATAGACCACATTTGACTCCATATATTTTGATTTTTTGTCAGAGAAAAAGAAGTATTTATGGCGATATATATGTTTCCACTTGGAAATGGTGCTTAGATTAATTTTTCTTTTATAGTAGGTCACTAAGGTGTGGGTTAGATTAGTAACTCAATTTTTCAAAAAATGTTGGTTAGACCACTCTTGTCCTAGTGGCCTCACAAAGTCAGGGGATAGTAAATGATATTATACCAATCAAAAATAAGTTGTTTAAGGTAGGACGAAACTTCTTACAAATAGTTTACAAATGATATTATATATTTCAAGGTGACTAATGATTCTAAGTTTTATATATATTAAAAAAAAATCGCCATCCTATGTGCGTAGACTCAATCATGTCATTCATTAATGCCATTCCCATAAAATATATTAAAACTTCTAGAAAACAGACGTTTTTATTCGTATTAATTATTTAATATGGAGTTTTACATCTTTTAAAAAAAAACAATAAATGCGTCTCATATGTTGAGTTGAAGAGGGTATCAGAAGACCAAGCGCGGTGGATGACGAGACTGAAGACTTTGCAGCAAACCAATCCTTAGGATTGAAACTAAAAATAAGAATTATCGTTAAGAAAATATTTAAATTTCAGATAACTGTTTTCATTTAAATATAGAATTGTGTTCGAGTCTTCTAATTTCGAGTCGGTAGTCATAATGGAGTTGAAAATCTGTTCTCCAGTAGTTTTGGGACGTTGTTCGTGACTTCACGAATTGACACACTTTTCTTCCGTTTGAAATAGCTAATGAAAGTCAATTAATATGGAATTTGAGTGTGTATCTACTCCAACATAGACTCATTTCAATGCACAACACACCTATCCCATTAGAAACATTGCTCTTATTTTGTCTTATATTATACAATATGCATTAGTTATGCGCTTGTCTAAAACAAGGAGATTGGATGTTGCACTAGGAATGGACCAACAAGAATTAACGTCACGAATTCCCAACGATTGTGATCTATTTTGTATCGATCCCCTCGTATTCCGAACAGAGCGGTGCATTACCTTAAACTGGACACACATCGTCCGAATAAATTAAGAAAGGACGAAAAATGTCATTAAAACAACTATGCGAACAGAATTTTGAATTTAAGGTAAAAATAAAATCTTCATATTTTTCAAAAGACTAGTTATGATTAAATATGAAACCGTGATTATTATAGAAACAAATTTAGTTTGAAAAAAATATTTTTGGGTTAGGTCAGAATCAGTTCAGGAAAGGTAGTGTTTGGTTGTATATTTATGGTTTTCAAGGATTAAACAAATATTATAAAATTCGGCAGGAAAAATATTTGTAAGAAGTTGTAAATAAATAATTTGAAATATTAAAATAAAAAAAAACTGATTTGAACAGAAACGAAATTTAAAAAAAGTCTGTTTTCTAGAAGTATTATTATATTTTATTGTAGTGACTAACCAACCACCACACCGTTTCCCCGGAGGGGTAGGCAGAGATGATGGATCGCCACATTGTTCTATCCTGACGTAACTCTCGCGCCTCTTCTACATTTACACATCGTGACACGCACGCTCGTCGATTATTCCTACCTCGAACATGGCCGCCTTTCAGTAATTGATTAATTTGGTCATGCCATGTCTTCCTTGACTTCTTTTTCCATTCACACTACTTGTATATATCTTTTTAACCATTCTTCCCTCATCCATTCGTTCCATATGTCCGAACCATCTAAGTGACCTTTTCTTGATTTTATTTATCACGCATTCATCCGCTTTACATTCCTTTCTTACTTCATCATTAGACATTCTATAATACATTGTTTTTCCGCCCATCCTTCTTAGTGACCTCATTTCTACGGCATTTTCATTTCATGTAATGATATATTTCTTTAACAAATGTTTGATGATGATTTGATTTGATCGATTTGATAAACGTTTGAAAATGTATTAGCAAGGTGAAAAATGTTAAAATATGAAAAAGCTTCTAGAAAACAGACGTTTTCATTCGTATTAATTATTGAATATGGAGTATTACATAATTTTTCAAGAAACCATAAAATAGAAACAAAATAACTTGTATCAACTAAGGCAGTTATTTTGTATATATCCAAACCATTGCTCACTGATTGCTACTTGCTACTTGAAACTTTGTTTTAATGTTCAGAAATAACATTTATAAAACATACATTAGGCCCATAATGAGTTACGGAATCGAAGCAAGAGCAGACACTGTCAGAACAAAACATCTCCAAATGGTAGCAGAAATGAAAACATTGCGACGCATCATGGAGAGAAACCTTAGAGATAGGATACCCAACGAAGAAATTCGCAGATCCTGCAAATTTGATGGCATGGTGAGATGGAGTAGGCAGAGAAGACGATTCTAGAGGGATCACATTGAGAGGATGGATCCAGCGAGGATTCCTAAGATAATGAGGGCCGTTGACCATCAGGACGACCACCAAAAAGATGTAGAGAAGGCTGGTCGTCTTCATCACAGGAAGAAATTTGATATCCTGCATAAACAGATCACAAGATCTTCAACAAGAAGAATAAGAAATACTATGTAAGACATGGATTAATTGTATCTCAATAGAGACGAAGATGCAAATTGGAAACAGAATATGGTGATCGAGATGTTTACAGGACTTATGACCTGTCATTGGTGGGGTTAGACGTTTTAAAAAAGGAATATATTGAAATTTTGGGAATAGTTCGATTTAAAAAATAATCTGAAGGTGTGTGCGAGACTTTAATCGCGGGTACTAATAGTGCATGGAGACACAAGAGGACAGTACCTACCTCGACGATTCGACTGCATTTTACGTTGGGTAAGAGAGCGTGCGACAATTCGCGGGCAGTCATAATGGTTCACGTTCCAGGCCATCGTCAACTGTTTCATCTCACGCAGCCGCAATAAGTCACAATCAATATCTCATTAGGCAACATTTACAGACGTTATGGTGATAATTATGAGATTAAGTGTACCACGCATGCGAAATTACATTTTTCTCGCCTCTGTACCATCTTGGTAAAGAACAGTCATCTTGGAGCTGGAAAGGATCCAGAAACGATTTTAAAGGTATTTGTACCTCAGGGAGTATAACTGTTATCATTTTATGTACCCCTCACTGTTTCTTTCAGGAGTGTTGGGTTTTAACACTCTTGAAGCTCGTCGAATGATCTTTCTGGGAAAGCATTTTATTAAACAGTTATGCGGAGGTAATTTCAATCCAGGAATACTGAGAGAGCTTAATCTGTACGTTCCCCATAGTTATAGCAGAGCAAGGGGGCATATATTATTTTATACCCCAAATTGCCACACAGAGGCCCTTCGAAGTTCTCCTGTATTGAAAGCGATTCGTATCTTAAATGAGGTTTCAAAAGAGATAGACCTCTTTGGATGCAATTATGACGAATTCGTAAATACCCTTATGATAAAGGCAGCAAGCAAATAACTAGCTTTTCCTATTCATAAGGTGCTATTTATATTTCCTTTGATATTCTTTTTTTTCACCCTTTACATCGATTTGGCTTGCGCTGTAATGATGTAAGGAGATTTTCAACAAAATAATAATAATAATAATAATAATAATAATAATAAAGAACATCATAATATAAACAGGCAAAAACCCGGATGTCACCAAGAAAGTTTTTTTTTATAAATATAAAAACATTGGAATAAAAGAGAGGAATATTTCTATTTTCTCTTAAAGTAATTCGAAATGCACACGATACGCATGCCCCTTGAACGTTTCTGGATTATTTTGAACATTGTTCTGATTATTAGTAATTGTGAAACTTTTAACGTGTGTGAAAAAGAATGTACATTAAAAGTTAAAACATATTATTGATTACGATTGTACAGTGAACCAAGTTTATAATGAATAGTAAATCTTTAGTTCCGTGAATATTTCACGGGTTGCAACTATCTTGGTAGAAGTTTAAATAATAATTATAAAAAAATCCTTTATAATATGTGTTTACTTTTATGTCACTCAATTTATAGCATCGACCGGATTCGGCAGCTCTCTGACTTCTCCAGAATATGACAACAAGTAAGTGCGAGCAGTGGCGCGTCTAGGGTCAATCAGTAAGGCAAGCCAAGGAATTATAAATAAATATTCGTAAAGAAATCACATAATCTTTCTTTTCATAACATTTCTGCACGTAACGTAAATGACAGATAACATTCTGACAATAGAAATTAAGTTCGTGACACATCGAATAGTAACATACTCGTACCTCAGAGTGATAAAGCCCAGCTTCAAATCCATACAAACATTGTAGATATCATGCACCTAGCTATAGAATTAAAAGCCAAAAATACATAAGTGCAACAAAGACCCTTTTGCATTTTGCATGCCCAATATGAAGCCCATCGAAAACATGAAACAAAACATGTGGACGTAGGTGATTTCGCGGGCATCTCACTTGTACGTATGAGTGAAATAAAATATCGCGCGTATGAGTGTAACAAAACATACACTTAGGTCATTTTTGCGCATGTCAGCGAAGTCAGTTGCAACGCAATGAATTAAATTGCTTTAACTCGCGCGAAAATTCAAAATATTATTTTATTCGTAGACGGGTCACATGCGCAAAAAACGTTGTTTTATTATAGATTTTTTAAGGCAAGCCCGGCTTCTCGGCTTGTATGGACGTACCGCCACTGAGTACGAGGTATATCTAGAAAGTAAGTGTACTGAGGCTCTCACGACCGGATGGATTTTATTTTCGACATGTCCAAAACAATATTATAACCCTTTCTCGATTTTATTTCATCTGCCTAACATTTCTTTCTTACTTCTTTGTTATTTCGTGGGTATTCTGCACTAAGTGTAAATTTTGCTGTTTTGACTGATGAGGTTATACTGTTGAAAAAATACTCTACAATTTGCAAAAACTCACTAAGTCACTACACTACACTACAAGTATTTTATTTACACGCGTATTTTCTGTAATAAGTCAATATAACATACATAAATCCGTTCAGGGAAAAGGCACCAAAGGACTTAATGCAAATTCCCTGGATAAATGTTTGATAATAAATTATCAATAACAATATTTCGGATGTATTCACCGGAGCTTATGGAGCAGTACTGACTTGAAACAAGGTGAGATTGTTGGTCGGCGACATGATATCCTGGAGATGTGTAGTAAGTGATGTCTACATGCTTCACTCAGGGGCAAACGTGGCAATTATTATTTTCTTTCTTTTCTCTTTTTACTAATTAATAATTATTTTACCTAATGTAATAGGTACTGTACATAAGATAAAATTATTGCATACATTTTTTAATTAAAGAAAAAAAAACATTTCAAACAAAGTGACTATAGTAGGTACAATGTGACTTCAATTTGAATACCTTACTGTGGTATTATGTATCAGCGAAAATGCACTAAATCATATCAATCCACTATTATTTTGAAAAAAAAAAGTGCTAATAGTTCAGTTATTATTTATTAAACCATTAAATAAAATGTAGTTAATAGATCAATTTATCATTTTTTTAAATTGGCTTAGTAATGTTTAGTATAAAAAAATTTGGTATATCCTTACAAAATTTCAATTATCTCAGAAGTAGTAATTTTGACTAAGTGCTTTTTTGCAGAATACCAACGATTTATTCTATCATACATTGTCAGTGATCTCCTACTTTCATCCATCGTCTGCTTACTCCAAGGTTCTCTTCCGCACATAAATATTTGTGAAAATACAATGTTTTCAAAATATTATTCAAGGAATCTAAATTTGTTTATTCGTTAAGGTACTTATTACATATCAGCAGACAATGTGTCAATGACAAGTCGTATGTTTAATATCGAATCGCATATCAGTCGCTTATATTTAGACCAGATTATGTCGTGCTCCAACAGACATTAAAAATATTTCAAAATTGTTAGTCAAATAGCAGATCTGACCACTATCGCCTTAATGCGAAACGATGACCCATATTCGTGTTTACGACTTCTGCCATTTTAGCATGAGATGCTTGATAAGATGTTGAGTGAGAATTACGACTTCCCTGTTACGGGGAGGTTGATACCTGATGTGAAAGTCGAAAACATATTTATTATATGAAATTAATCTACGGAAATAATACGGAACATACATGACAGGTTTAAATGCGTTTTTTTCTTTCACGCTTCTTAACATCTAATATGTTAAAGTTACATGAAAGGTTAAGTAAATATTATGTTCAAGCCTATCCAAAAGAGCTAAAATGGCAGTGCACAAAGGTGTTCTTGTACAGACCCATATTTATGGAAACGAAACACGGAACTGGCAAAATAAGGATGAACGTAGAATAAATGCACGCACGTCGATTATTCCGACTTCGAATGTAGCCGCCTTTAAGTAATTGATTAATTTGGTCATGCCATGTTTTCGGCTTCTTTTTCCACTCACGCTGCTTGTGTACAACTTTTTAACCATTCTACTCTCATCCATTCGTTCAATATGTCCAAACCATTTCAGGGATCCATTTTTAATTTTATCCATGATGCAGTCATCTGCTTTACATTTCTTTCTTATTTCATCGTTGGGTATTCTACCACACAACGTTTTCCCGCACATTATTCTTAGTGATCTCATTTCTACGGCGTTTATCCTGCTTTCATCCTTCTTTTGCCAGTTCCAAGCTTCGCTTCCATACATGAGGGTTGGCACTAGAACTCCATTGTGTACTGCCATCTTTGCTTCTGTCGATATATTTCTATTTGCAGTAATGACTTTGAGTGCGTCATTTATTTTATTCCCAGCACCAACCCTTCTTTCGATGTTTTTCTCCATTTTTCCGCCTCTTGTAAACGTGCTTACCAGATACGTAAATTCGGTAACTTGCTCCAATTTCTATTGACGAATGTGTGAAAATCTATGTATGATAGTGTCCAATGAAAATATAATAAGTGAATGCACTGCGAATGAAAGTGTTATGTTAAAAATAATGTAAGTAACATTTAGATGGTATAAATACACGTGGAAAGAATGAATGAAGAAAGAATGGTAAAAAAGTGCGTTAACGATATAAATGGAACTAGAATTAGAGGAATACCAAGGAAAAAGTGACACTATCAAATAAATCAAATATGTCAGTCGTGAGGAGTCGGAGAAATAGACGTGTGTGTGTGTGTGTGTGTGTGTGTGTGTGTGTGTGTGTGTGTGACAATATGTATGAATATTGAGGAAGTGAGATAAGTATGTCAGGAAAGAAACATGTGTCAGTTCATTCTTTCTACCTACCCCTTCGGAGAGACGGCGTGATGTTTAGCTAGTTAGACATGATAGACTGCTAAACTCTTCACTCTTGATTAATTTCGCTAGTTACTTCGGCATTCAAACTCCATATCAAATTATTTAGTTTTATAATATTTTATTGGAATGCAATGCTAAATCTTACTAACAATATAAGGCATTATCAATTGGCAATGTCAATTAATTCTATAAAACGGACGTTTTCATTGTTACTAATTAAATCTTATTGTAATACATAAATACAATATATAATATATGAAAGATATTACCCTAGCAAGCGAAACAAGTTATCTTCAAGAAAACTAACGTTTAGATCCCACGTTTAACTTTTAAAATATAAATAATAATTCTTATAAAGTATTAGTGTTTCATGCAAAAAACAATATCGAATATTGAAAAAAATCTGAAAGCAGATTCGCTGGACAGAGACAAATGTATCGGATAATCAGGAGTAATCAAGACCCATTATCCCTTGTCCCAATTATAATGTATGCGATAGTATCGTTAAGTGATTTAGATTGTGAAATTAGCATTATTAGTGTTAAATCGAAACAAAAATATGTATGCAATAAAAACAAAATACTGCATTAACTAACCATCACACCGTTTTCTTTATAATGGATGGATGCATTTCGAGGTCACGTGAAATTATTAAATTGTGATAAGTACACTAGTTATTTTTTTAATTTCAAACATGGCCGTATTAAGTAATGGGTCAAATTGGTTTTGATATATCTTCGGTCTTTCTCGGCATTTCTTATAGACCCCTAGACTTTGTCGAGAAAAAGTGTATTTCCGTGGCTTGTAAGAAGGATGAAGAGGAATTTGTAGGACACGAAGAGCTATAAAGAGGAAGATGCCTACTAGTTAATTATCTGGCACCAAGTGATAAAAATGCTGACTCCGAGTAACGGAGAGAAGGGAGGGGAAAGAAACATGTATTTTTTGACATTTTTACATTCGGCTGGCATTTATCTTTTTAATTAATTCTTCTCTCATCAATTCATTCCAATCATACATCGTTATTTATAGTAATAAAATATATTGTGTAGTATAATGACGACCTTCGTGATAGAGTTGCAACAGCTAGAGAGTGGCACACCAAAGATCCCGGGTTTGATTCCAGGCGATGACAGTGGGATTATCAAACTGTCATTAGTTTGGTGAAGAATTCACGTGACAATAAAATGGCGATAGATTACCTATCATATGTCATGTCAATAGCTTTACCATTTACATGGATTTGGCTCGCGCTGTAATGGTGATGATGTTATTGGTGATGTTGAATTACCTGAACTTGCAGTAGTCTCCATCGTAAGTCCAGCCGACGTACTCTCCTGTGCGAAGGTTCTCGTTCCTCAGCCACTCCTCCAGAGGCCTGAAGTACTCTCTCAGCGCTTCTCCGTCCAGCCTTAGGTCGCCTGTTGCGTCAAATAGAGTCTTGGTCCAGGGCACGGACGAACCAGGCCGCATCAGGTTTCTGAGGAATAAAAAATAACATTAACACTCGCTTTACGGTGGTAAACTCATATTTTAATTACGATGCTGTATTCGAGAGCATAAAGTTAAAAATGAGCATTATGAAATGTTTATGCCTTAGCAAGGTGAAACATTCCCATTCGATATATTAAAACTACAAATAAATAAATAAAAACATTGTATTTAACGACGGTATTGTTATTATACGAGTATTTGATGCCAACTTGTTTTGCTTGGACCCAAGCTTCATCAGGGCAGTATAACAAGTAGTTGTGTGTAGTAGTGCTTCATATGAAAAAATATATTAAAACTTCTAGAAAACAGACGTTTTCATTCGTATTTATTACGTTTTTAATACGAATGAATACGTCTGCTCTCCAGAAGTTTAATTATATTTTATATGAATGTTTCATCTGTCTAAGGCAATATCAAATGTTCAAACCGGAATCTTAACCATGTTTAATAATACCTTAGGCCATTCACATAAAATATAATAAATTTTCTAGAAAACGGATGTTTTCATTTGTATTAATTATTTGATGTACAAAGCATGTTATTTTTTGTAAAAGCCCTTACAAAATAAAATAAAATAATATGGAGTTTTTCAATATTGTTCAAGAAACAATGAATATAATAGTTCGACCCATGACCTAATTTGTATATTTATGTCACATTGACAATAAAATATCGTCAAAATGTTTCCCGCAAACTTTGAATCAAAGATCTTTAATATGTTGGATCTTACGGTTTGGGTTTTGTACACAGAAGTATTGATTTATTTCAGAAAATAGAAGTGAATTGCGTAGGTCTAATGGGGAACATGCCCGTTGGTCCCGGAACTGTGTCGAAGGTAGATTTATTGGAGTGATTCAGAATTTCACTATAGATCTGACTCATGTTATATATTCCTTCGTTAACTACACAATAAATGCATTTAACGACATTGTAACTATAAAGGAAAAGTTATACAACGTTCTAGGCGTTCCTTGCACTTACGCAATACGGAACACTTTCCTATTCCGGAATAAAACTAATTCGCCAACGAAATGCAAATGGCTATCTCGAAGTCCGCGAACGAAATTGCACCGTATAACTTACAGGTTGCGCAAGTCTGGATATGTGGATCAGTAAAAGGAAAGATGATTTTGGATAATAGCCAGAAGATAGCACTTTATGTGAAGAGATATTTATCAACATTCATTGCAGACTTAAATTGAACTGAAATTGGTTTAGATACATGCAATAACATATATGTACTCTCATTTATTGTATAAATTGTACGTTTCAGAATGTATGGAAGTTAGCTAGGAAGTTAGTAGTGTCGACGCTCGCTTGTCGTTTAGTCTTCACATAACTTCATTGTGTAATAGCTCCCTCAAAATGCTTGGTTTTGTCACCAGAATCGCCAAGATCTTTCGTAATATTCAGGTGGTGAAGTTGCTGTATAACTAAGGATTGATTGTATCTCAATACAGACGAAGATGTAAATTGTTTTTTTTTTGGAAACATAATATTGTGGTCGAAGCGTTTACAGGACGATGGAGAGGGTGCAGAAGAAATGGCTCGTAGCTCTTTCTGACTGATTTCTGGCTAGAGATGCTAGGCTACCAGTCACTCGAGAGGAGACGAGACATTCACTTGGGTGTTCGCTTCTTTCGACTGATAGGCGTTTGTATACACAACTCAAAAATCCTGAGTGATGTAGGTCTGTTTGTCCCTGATAATAATCTTCGACAAAGGGGCCATAGATTGTATTTTCTCCCCCGATGCAGCACCAACCTGCTAATGGGTATGCCGGTAGGTAGAGCAATAGTTAAACCATATCACCTCGTAGTTTGCGTATTTTGTGATAGTTTGGCTCACTTTGGCTGTATGTTAAAATGATTTGTTAATGTTTTATAATTAATCATTATAACATCTGTCAAAACTGACCATATTATTTGTAAACAATTTTATTATATTTTAAATATTTATATAATATCACTGATGAAGGGCTGGTTAGTCCGAAACATGTTTGATACTTAACTTTTATTTTTCAATAAATGTGAATGTTGTTTGCAAAGTATATAAAAAAAGAAACATTAAACATCTATAACACAAAAGTTATGGCGAATATAGAAGAAGAAATAACGGTTTATAAAGGTTTCAGAGTCGAACGGAGTCGAAGAAGATTTGAGAAAATTTGGCTTTATTTCAATGGTCGTAATGTTAGGAGTCGGAAGAATCGACTCACTATATGAATGTGGAGGAACCTAGAGAGATGTTTCAAAAACAGAGAAGTGTAGCGGTTCATTCTCGCTCTCTATCTTTCCGGAAACACGTGATTTGTTGTTGTTAATTTAAATCCTAAGTGTTAGTCTTAAAAAAGTGTTTTCCCATAGTCAATGTTTGGATAAGTTATCTTTAAAAATAATCTGCCAGATACATGCAATGAGATTTGTTATAATTAAAAGGTTAATGATAGACAATGTCTGTCAGTCCGCTGGTCTATAAAAAAACTAAATTAAGCGATTCAAGAAATTTTCATCGGAAATTAAATCGATTGAGCAGACTTCTGAAGGTGTGCTGCCCTTGGATAGTTCCACCCGGATTTGAATCTGAACCATTACAATTGCAATTATTTTATGAACATACATTCAAAAGTACCTTACACGAGGCGCTATCCAAAAAGTCATGGAACTAGGTATATCACGATTTTATTTAAAAAAAAAAACATTATTTATCTCTTTAGTGACGTTTTTTCTACTGCGTTTCTGCTACGCATGTAATATTTTGATTTTATGTATATTATATTTTATATATTCAAACAAAAAAGAACAATGTGTTATGTTATTTTATTTTATATTATTGTATTTTATTATATTTGTTTTCGATTTATTTTGTGGACGTTGGATGATCGAAATGTGCGCGGGAGATGCCTATTGGTGGCGATGAGGTTCGCAACCCATCACACCGCGTCTCCCGCGGGAGCGAAAAGAGAAGGATGTAGTGGCGTATCGGTTAATGTGTGGCAGTCTATTATTTCTGACTTCCCCTTTGGGGAGATGGCGTGACGGTTAGTTAGTTAGTTTTTTCAAACAAAAAAAATGTTAAAAATTTGCTGTCTCAAAGTCCTTTAATGTCTCAACTAAAAAACTAACAAACTAACCATCACTTCGTCTCTCCAAAGGGGTAGACAGAACGGATTGACCGCCACACTGTCCTTTCCTTACATGCTTCTCTCGATTCCTCAACATTCATACATCATACACGTACGCCGATTTCTCCGACTCTTTACGACATTCAATATTTCGAATAATTTATTTCATCATATAATATTTTCCTCGGTCTTTACTAACATATTTACATTTTTTTTACCATTCTTTATGTGATCTTTGTCTAATGACCCTTTCATTATTTTGTTCATAACACTTCCATTCGCAATTCAATAAAATAATTTATTCTTTCTTGAACAATGATGTAAAACTCCATATTAAATAATTAATACAAATTCTAGAACTTTTATTATATGTCAATCCCATAAAATAAAATAAAACTTCTAGAAAACGAACGTTTCATTCGTATCAATAAAATCAATTTATATGCATTTGACAATGAGCTTCGTGATATTTTGTTAGCTGTTCATTGGAGACCATTGAGCCAGAAAATTTTAAGCACTTAATAGGGTATTTTTTTTTTGTTTTCCCCTCTAGGAAATTAACCAAAAATGTCACTCCCACATAATTTAATACAAATGCTAAAAAACGTATATTTACCTAATTTATAAATATTTATATCACGTGAGAAAAGAAACTACAAACGGTGATACGGCCAAATTAGAAAAAAAAAAAAATATGTAAATTTCTGTGATAAGAGCATATGATGGACATGTTCGATATCAAATTCTTAAAATTTATAAATAGTTCCTCGCATCTTAAGGTGCAAAACGCGGAAGCTGTATCACGATCTCTACTTAGTTTTAATCAGAATTAATTCGACCACAGCACGAGAACATTATGGTCATTTCAAAAGGCAGAATGCTAACGTGAAAATAAGTGTTCTTTGATTAATTTTCTAATGATTACCAGGAAAGCAAAGCCATTTTTATCAATCAAATTCAAATTCACATCGCGTCTTCCTACTACCTTTCAAGAACATGGATCTATAATATAATTATGATATTCACTGTGATGGGTTCCATTATAAATAATTAATAGTCATCATCATCATCGTCTGTCCCTTGAGTCCGAGGAAGACTGTCCTTCACGGTTGTGGGTGTGCATGTGACTGAAAAACCCGATCCTGGACCCACATATTCTGGGGCATCTGGGGCAGGGGAAGGCGCTTGTAATGGAGCCGTCACCGTCTCCCAGTGGTCTCTCCTTTCTCCTCCTCCTCCTCTCTGCGACCTGCGCTGTGCTTCAAAGTCTTGTGTGCCTTTATGTACTTCTGTTCTCCACCTAGGTCTGTCCTCTGCAGTCTTTTCCCAGCAATCACAGTTGATGCCAGTATTTTATAGGTTTCGTTTAAGGGAGTCCTTAAAGCGTTTCCTCTGGCCACCGTGTGAGCGTTACCTTGGGTAAGCTGAGAGCACATAATCTTCCTTGGGAGTCTTGTCTCAGGCATTCTGACGACGTGACCAGCCCAGCGCAGTTGTTTCTGAATAATGGCAGACTCAATACTTGTCATATTGACCTCAGCAAGTATGCTGTCATTTGTCCGGTTGTCCTGCCATTTCACATTTAGGATCCTACGTAGACAGCGTTGGTAATAATTAATAGTATGGTGTTCTTAATGCCGAATACCGAAATCAGACGCCGGACAAAGTTTGCTGATGTGATGGATCGTGTTGCCAAACTGAAGTGGAAATGGGCAGGACATCTCGCCAGACAGGGAGTAGATAGATCTCGGGTAGAGAACTCAGAGTCTTGGCATGGACACCATAGGAGGGGAAAAGAGGCGTCGTTTGACCCCTAAAGATTGGCTGACGATAAAATCCCAGTCGGAGAAGAAGGTGGATGACGGTCGGGCAGGAGAGGAGAATGTTTTAAGAGGCTTACATCCAGTAGTAGAGAAATCCAACATCGAGAAGCTAGGACTGGACGTGAGAAGAATAAAAATGAGGAGTTCTATTAACGACCCTTATGTAAGGAAGTGAAGCATGGAACTGCAAAAGATGGATGGCCGTAGGGTAAATGCACTGGAAATGCATTCTCAAACGTTTGAGAATGCCCTCGCAAGGCTAGTTGTCACTATTTATATAATTTATATTAATTAAATCCAAGTAAAACCACTAAACAATCGTGTTTATTATTCTTCTTATCTTCTTCCTAGCCTTCCCTCCACTGCTGGATGTAGGCCTCTTCCATCTGTCTCTATTTCTCTATCCTGTGCCGCTTCAATCCATTTTTCCCCGGCGACCACAATAATATCGTCGGCCCATCTCTTCTGTGGCCGACCGACACCCTTTTTGTTTTCCCATGGCCTCCACTTTAAGACTTTGGGAGTCCATCTTGAACTTGGCTATCTGGCTACGTGTCCTGCCCATTGCCATTTCGATTTTGCGATCCGATCAATGATATCGGCGACTTTTGTTCGGCATCCGATTTCTGTATTTGTAATTCTATCACTTATGCCCAACATTTGCCGCTCCATGGATCGTTGCGCGCATTTCAATTTGTGGACAGTATTAATGATCAGGGATATTGTTTCCAAATCATATGTCTTCACAGGCATTATTATAAATAAATAATGGAGTTTTACAAAACTAATACCTCGACCATCAATAATACAAATTCAGTTTGTTATTATCGAATTCGTTATAATCAAGTCGAGCAAACTGATTAATTTGTATTTAAATTTTGTTTACAAAGAATTTCGTCGAAATGAAAAAAAGTGGTTTGACCGTTTCACAAATTATGTTTAATTTTTTAGATGTAAAATAAATTTATTCTGATTCAATATTTAAATGCAATGGCGGAAACGACTATCTCTTAAGCAAGAGATTGCTAAACGGATTCTGGACGAGTTTCGCGGTCATGACAACATTTCGTTTTCACGGTCTCGTGAATAATGCATCCGCGTTCACTGTCGTCAATAATTAAGAATCTTAAAAAAATCATACTTAATAAAGTACATTTATCAGTGGGGCGAAAACATGCTTTTCAGAGAATTTTTCTAATTTATTTACGTACAGTCTCACTTCCGTTTTCAAAAACTCTCTATTATTTAACTTGGACCACCTTGGAAAAAAAATAGCATAAAAATTGGAGAGACATCTCCAGGCGTTATCTAGCAATGTATGTTAATGGCGGTAGCCTTTCACATTGCGTTTATATAGATTTGCTTAATGCTTAATCCAATCTTAAAAATGTGGATTGAACTAAAAAAAAACATCTTCCATCTTCCAACAATGTCTCCTATATCACTTTCTACTGCGTTACTGAAACTTACTGATGGTCTTTTCTAAATTTTGTTCTATGATTTTTTCAAAGTTAACATATCTATACAATTCCAACTACCTGCTGCTTTTTTAAAAGC
Source organism: Lepidostoma basale (assembly GCA_022606425.2). NCBI lineage: Eukaryota > Metazoa > Arthropoda > Insecta > Trichoptera > Lepidostomatidae > Lepidostoma > Lepidostoma basale. Next base: position 78,183 of record JAHDVF020000123.1, read on the forward strand.
TTTTCCCCATGAATTTCAAGTTACCTGATACTATGTCGTCCTTTGAATTTTTCAAGCCAGTCCGAGCTTGTTTGAATGTGGAATCTCCATTTAATCTTGTATTGAAAAATATTGCCTTTTCACACAATAATGGACCAGATATTGGCTCTCCAGATGATCATCTTTGTATGAACCACATAAAAGTATACTTTTCAACTACTTAATTTCCTGATTTTGCCAACATGTACATAAACAGCGGACGTCCAAATCAGCACGTCTGCCGTTTTTTTTGACCAATTCAGATAATCGAAAATCCGGATATATGAGGGTCTACTATATGTTCAAGCCGCGTCAGATTAAATTACACATTGAATCTAGGATACATGAAAGATTGAGACTTACCTGAGTACCCTTCCAGCCTCGGGGCTGCGATAGATGTCGCACTTGTGCAGCTGCTTGTCGGGGTCTCCCTCCACGTACTGGCCAGAGGCGCGGCACATGGCGCGGTGGATCTGGAACTGTAGGATCGTACTCACGAAGTACCTGGAAGAGACAAAGATGCTTCATTAACAATCTCCCAATTTGCATTCGGTAATAAAAATAATATATCAGATTACGACAGTATGATATAAATAAACTAAGGCTCCCATTCAGAAAAATAAAATAAATCTCAGAATTCCTTTATATACGTATAAAGCTTTTAAAATGTACGACGGTATTCCTGAAGATTTCAAAAGTGAGCAGAAGACATTTAGAATAAAATTAAACACATATGTTACCAAAATGTAACTTTATATTAATATTTATGTAGATTATTATTTTTAATTGTTTGAACGTTTTTATTAAAACGCGTGTTTATATACATGTGTACTATTTCAAGTAAATAAATAAAATAAAATAAAAAAATATTTGAATTTTATCAGAATGCATGGTGGATGAAAGCGTTATGAAAGACTTGATTTTTGAATCACTGGATGGTTTGGACACATGCAAATATCAAATGAAAAAATAAATTGTAAACTTAGTATTAAAACGATGAAACTGAAAATGTAAAATCTTTAGCCATGACAAGTTTTTCCCGGTCTCCCACGACTCCGTACTCCATTTAGTAAATTCTATCTTAACCACTCTTCCTTCATCCATGCGTTCCATATGTCCAAACAAACGTAGTAATCCTAGCATAATTTTGTTCATAAAACTTTTTTCCGCTCTTAATTCTGTCGTACATCGTTCTAACACACAAACGTTTAAGGGATCTCATCTCTACCGCATTTATTCTGCTCACATCCTTCTTTTGACAGATCCATGCTTCACTTCCATACATCAAACTGGGTACTAAAACTCCATTTTGAACGATAATTTTCGCTTTCTTTGACAAATTTTTGTTTCCAATTAAAATCAAAAAGCAATAATAATAATAATAATATAATTATAATGCTAAATATAAAGATATAAAATAAAATAAAATGTTAAATTTTAATTCATAAAATTGAATTTATTGTTTCTTGAACAATGACGTAAAACTCCATATTAAATAATTAATACGAATGAAAACGTCAGTTTTCTAGAAGTTTTATTATATTTTATGGGCATGAAATGTTTCGCCCTTTTAAGGCATTATCAAATGTGACTAAACTTCAAATCGTTGCAGTTTATATACACTAGTAAATGGAGCAGAATATGGTAATTAACGAAAATTGATGTGACTTTGTATATTTTTACCAAATAATTATTTGGGTAGGTCCAGAAATATTGGAAAGTATTTCTTGGAACTCGTTAAGAAATTTTATGACAATGATTACCTGTTTAGGATACTGAATGACATTATATAAACAACAAATAAGTTATTATACATATTCTGTTCCCAGAAAACAATTTACATCTTCGTCTCTATTGAGATACAATTAATCCTTATAAAAAAAAAGGTTGTTTGAGGTAGTACGAAATAAAGTGTTTCTAAGAAAAAAAATCTTCTCACAAATTGTTTACAAATGATTATTTCAGGATGACTAATGATTCTAAGTATTATATAATATATAAAATAAAATCACCATCCTACGTGCGTAGATTCAAATAACTCTTAATTCTGCACTGTATTTATTTCACATTTCAGATGCAGAAGAGAAGAATACATCGATTGAGTTTTCCATTTACTAGTGTATATAAACTGCAACGAGTTGAAGTTTCGTCACATTTGATAATGCCTTAGAAGGGCGAAACATGTCATTCCCATAAAATATGATAAACTTCTAGAAAACTGACATTTTCATTCGTATTAATTACTTAAAAAAATGTATTTCAGAGTATAAAAATGGCATTTTCAAAGTATCGCTCCCCGAGAGGCGTTATCGCACTCATTAGGAATCTGTGGCTTAAAAAAATGTTCGAATGCGAGGGTTGCGGATTCAGATCGCCCCACAAATATTTTTTCATCTTTAGTTTTCATAATGTTATTCTGTAAGTAATTAAGAAACTGGGTGATGTGAAAATGTGGATTTGTAAGTGTGTCAGAATCGATTTTTTTTGCGCATTCTCATACGTGTTTGCTAAATTTTATGTCATCTGAGATTGTGTCAGAGATTAAACGAATTGAGGCGATTATCTTATGCCGAGTATTACGTGTTCGACACCCGTGACATGCACGCTGGTTTGTCAACAAGAAAAATGTTGGCAAACGGGTGTAGTTTTTGTAGCTCGCTGCATATGTGAACGTCAAAGTTACTTCCTTTGTCGAGTAGGAAGTCGAGAGGAATTATTTTATGAAAGTTTCATGCATAATGATTTATTTTTTATCTAATGGAGTAAACCTAAACAACACCTACATATAATGAACACATATTTTTATTAATAAAAAATCTTTGAAATATTTTATTTGTTTTATTCCACTCGTTCTTTTAAATACGATCAGTTTTGGCAGCTAGCTTAACACTTTCATTGATCAACTAACTAAATAACTAACTAACCATCACGCCGTCTCCCCGAAGGGGTAGGCAGAAAGAATGGACTGCCACACTTTTCTTTCCTGACATATTTCTCTCGCTTCCTCAACATTCATACATCGTGTCATGCACGCGCGTCGATTTCTCTGACTCCTTACATGGCCGACATTCAATATTTGATCGTGCCACGTTTTCTTCGGTCTTCTTCTATTTCTGATTCCATGTACCTACATCGTTAACATATATATTTTTTTACCATTCTTTCTTCATTCATTATTACCATACGTCCAAACCATCTTAATTATCCTTTCATTATTTTGTTCATGACACCACCATTCGCACCGCATTCATTTCTTACATTTTCATTCGACACTCTATTATACACAAAGTATTAACACATTCGTCTAAGAGATCTCATTCTACTTTTATCCTTCTTTTGCCAGTTTCATGCTTCGCTTCCGAACATAAGGGTCGGTACAAGAAAATCAGGGTGCTAGAAGTTGTAAATAAGAAACTGCGGGTGATGGACCAGAGAAAGTGACGAAAAATTCTGGAAGAATGATCCTTTCATCAACACAATCATTCGCACCGCATTCAATTATTTTTATTCGAAATTCTATCATACACAGATTATCCACTCATTCGTCTAAGAGATCTCATTTCTACTGCATTTATTCTACTTTCATCCTTCTTTTGCCAGTTCCATGCTTCGCTTCCATACATAAGGATCGGTAAAAGTGTGCACTGCAATTCTAGCTTTTTCGGATAAGTTTTTGTTTGCGATGATAACTTTAGGTGCACCATTCACTTGATTGCCTTGTTCATTGATATTTTTAAATATATAGTAAGATGCTCAAATAACGTCTTTTTTAATTATAAAATACAAGTTGCAACACGTAAAATTGTTTAGAGACTTAATTAATTTTCTTATATCCTTTAAACATGATATTGTGTGTATACGTACAACGATTGTTCATTTTAAATTATAGATAAAGTTTTCCTTGAATACTTGTTTCAGATATACTGACCTTAATGTTTTCGCGTTTCCGACATCGTGAAAAAGCCACATATAATTGACCATGAAAACACTGGATTAAGCAAACGGATTCCAGTATGTTCAAAACTTTATCTTTACATATTTTAAATGTCACTTTTTTTTGTTTTTCAACATTTAATAATTAATTTGAGGTTAGTGCCTCACGAACGGCTCTCTTTTCACGAGATTTTCTAATCTTAAAATAATCGTAATAAGTTTAAACTTTTAATGTGAATCTATTTTGTCAAACGCGTTTAAAATTTGACAATTAACTCAAAACGCACTGATTGCGCATGCGCCCCGGGCATGCGCAATGGAAGTATATCCTAGGCATGCGCAAATGATTCCTCAAAGAATCTCTCTATCATTCTCTTGTATTCAAAATATTCTCGTTCTCTATTTGATAACATCCAGGTTTTTGCCTATTTATATTGTGATAAATTTAAGGAAAACGCGTCACGATCAATTCAATCAAATATTAAATGTCGGCCGCGTGAGGAGTCAGAGAAATCGACGCACGTGCATGACACGATGTATAAATATTAAGGACGCGAGAGAAATATGTAAGGAAAGAAAAGTGTGGCAATCCATTATTTCTGCCTACCCCTTCGGGGAGACGGCGTGATGGTAAGTTAGTTTAGTTAGTTATTATGATAACCTACAGAAATCAAAAATGTTAAAAATAGATAAGTACTATTTTTTATGTATTTTATACACGTCAGTGAGAAAACAAACCGCAAACGCGCTGGGCGTGTATTGAGCACTTAACGAGGTTTCGAGCAACATTGCTCGTGATTAAAATATTTTACCAATAAATGCTAAAAGTAGTTTTCAGATCATTACTGTCTCGGGGAGTTTCAATAAAATGCTGTCTAATTTAACAGTACTGGAAATGCAGGAGATAACTTAGATTCCAAACGTCTTCTTGTAAGATCTGTGGGGGATCAACGTATCGTATTAATGACCGCTGATGCAATGATTGATCTCAATGCGGAAAACTGCTCTCCCATATATTTTATTACGCGATGACATAGAAGAAAGTGTTGCAGAAAAATGCACCTTACTGCATTAATAACTATCAAGGAATTTAAGTACACAGGTCTTCGAGTTAGATCAAAGTGCGCACTCGCATTCATAAGAAGTTTTTTGTTATTATTTCTGTGTTTTGCATTGAAATGATTTAAGATGTATTTTAATACTAGTATATACTAATTTTCTAATAAATGCGTAGGTTTTCCCGGTTGGAAGCAATATGTTTTTTGGGATCTTGTGTATATCATTGTCACTTGTTATCTCCCTCGACTCACATTTCGGAGATCGATGCAGTCTCCATCTCCAGGGTAGTATACCCTACTCGTATATGTGTGGTGGGTAATGAATGCTTAACTGCTTTTACGCTATGCGTGTTGTCGGCAGGACACACGTCCAACCCTTCTAAACGGAAGAGAAGCGTGGAACTGGTAGGAGAAGGATTAAAGCAGAATAAATAAATTATAAATGAGATCTCTTAGACCCATATGTGTTCAAAAGATGTATGATAGAATTTTAAATGTTGTTATTAGGAAGGAATGTACCGTGGAAGAAAATATTATAAACAAAATTACGAAATAATTACTGCATTAGTGTGGACATACGAAATCCATGGATGAAGAAAGAATACCACCATATTCTGTTTACCATCCATGTCGACCACCATATTCTGTTTCCAATTTGCATCTTCGTCTCTATTGAGATACAATTAATCCTTGAAAATGATAACCCGCAATGGGTAAAATTCAGTAGTATTCGTCTACAAGTATTTGTATACATTCAAAATGTTGTGAAGAAAGAATAGTTCAGAAAGTAAACGGTAACAAAGTTAATAGATTACGGCGTCGAGGAAGACCGAGGAAAACACGACTTGAAATTAATTAAAATTAAAATGTCGACCCTGTTATAACTCGGAAGAATCGACGTGCGTGTACGACCCCCTGTATGAATATAGAGGAAGCTACAGAAGTGTGGCAGGGTATGGTAGTATGGTGGTCCATTATCTATGCCTTCCCTTCCGAATAAACCGCGTGATGGTTGGATTCGACTTAGCGTCCATTTAATTTAAAATATGTTTGTACCTGACATCAATAAATTGGTGATTGAATTGAAATGAGTTGTGATGGTTTTCTCAGATTTTCTTTATATTATGCTTCCATCCAGGGAAATTGTCTATTCAAACGGTTACTTAAATATATTCAATACTATGTATTAGATGTATTATACCGCATACATCTACATAATTCATTTCGGTCAAAATTCACTAAAGAATTTAGAGCTCTCGGGTACAGATTTCATTCCACAATGTACTCGACTCAGATTGTGTGAATCTATATATAATAGTGACATAACTTGATATGAACTATTTTGTAATTTAGAAAACATGGGAGTATAAATCAATAGTACAAGTCCATTATCATAAGCACCGTTGCCGCAAATAGTTGGTTATATGTCAGACCAGTTTCGTCTTGGAATAATTTACTGGTCTATAACAACACTTAGGAATCATTATGACCACTTGAGTACGACGTAATTTGTCCCTTTGAGATTATGTAGAGAGGCCAATTGAAGTTACACTCATTTAATAAATTTTTATTAATAAAAACAACATAGTCATGACGTTTCATTTTTACGAGTTCTGTTTTCAAAACGTTATCCGGAGTTATGAACATTTTGAAATAACTGTAATATAGCAAAGAAGTTTTTAGTTCAAAATTGCTGCACGCGAGTACTTCAAAACTGATATATTTAAAAGTTAATTCATAATCGTGACATTGCATGGAAGTCGATTAATAAAAAATATGTATTGATGGTTGAGGCATTAGTTTTGTAAAACTCCATCATTAATTTATAATAGTAAACACGATTGTTCAGTGGTTTTACTTGGATTTAATTTATAAAAAAAATAATGCGAGGGCATTCTCAAACGAAAGGCAAAACAAATCACTATTTAACTAACTAACTAACTAACTAACCATCACGCCATTTCCCCGAAGGGGTAGGCAGAGAGGATGGATCGTTACAATGCTCTGTCCTGGCATATTTTTCGGGCTTCCTCTACATTCATAGGTCGTATCATGCACGCACGTCAAGTATTACGACTTCGAATGTGGCAGCTTTTTAGTAATTGATTAATTTGGTCATGCCATGTTTTCCTCGGTCGTCCTCGGCTTCTTTTTAACCAACTTTTTAACCATTTTACTCTCATCCATTCGTTCCATATGTCACTATTTATATAATTTATGTAAATTAAATCCAAGGAAACTACTAAACAATCGTGTTGACTATTATAAATAAATAAAATAGGTAGTTTTCAGCTTTCAACGTTTTTGAAACATGTTAAAAAAAACAACTCTAAAGTGAAAAAAATATTATTTTAATTCATAAAAAAATTCGTCATTATGAAAATCCACAGTGTTTAACGCCTTAAGTTTATCAAAAACGAATAAAAGTAAATATACCATATATTGTAGCATTTTTTGTATTTTTTAAAGAATTAACTACTATCGAGAAATTGCCATAAACAATATACATATTTTTTTAAATTTATCAAACTCTCCGAAATTAAAAAGTCGTCGTATATTCAAGAAACGCAGTATTGATGTATGCATGGCTTGCCAATAATAATGAGTATTTAATCAAAATATGAAACTCTGATGCTCCAAAAATGGCGTGATGTATTATGAATCGGTAGAAATTTACTAGTTGAAACCTCCAATTATAGAAACGCTAGGATATTGCAGATTGACAGGTACAAGGCATAATTTTCGACGAATTTCAACCATGCTTCTGGAGCGAATACCTCAGCATTGTGTAACATTATGACCTGCATTTTGCTTGCACTGTGAAGGTAGGTGTATCGTGATGCTAAATCAAAGAATTTCTTATTTACATATGCCTAAGTAATTTGGATCTAGAGTAAAGGATGGAATATATTTTAATCTATATTACAGAATATTTTATAATATTTTTCTGCCTACCCCTTCGGAGAGGTGGCATGATTGTTAGTTATTTAGTTAGTTAGAGAATATAATGGGGGTTCTTTGGGTTTAGTAAAATACAATAAAGAGAATTCGGGAGCACAATACAATTTTGTTTATTTATACACGTTTTTTAACGAAATAATTTTAATTAACAAAGGATTGCAAACTATAACGTTAAATGATATTTTAATTATACTTTTTCCAATTTGGAAATTGTTTTTATCGGTTCGTTTCGAAGGATTTGTATATTTATTCTCTATGAAATGATATAGAATGAGGGATAAGCTGATGGGTTATATGAAGCAAAAAAATATTGATTTACTATTTTTTATTGTCCAGTTTCAAAGGTTTTATATTTACATTTTCTAGAGAATGGTATAAATTTAAAATAATGCTGATAGGTCATAAGAGGCCAAAAATATTATAATATAATGAAAAAAAAAATCCACTTACTTAAAATATATAAAACAGTTTAACGATTTAAATTAAACTAGAAAAAGAGGAAGACCGAGGAAAATGTGCCACGATAAAATAAATCAAAAATTGAATGTCGGTACGTAAGGAGTCAGAGAAATCGACGCACGTGCATGACACGGTGTATGAATGTTGACGAAGCGAGAGAAATCAGAAAAGAAAAGCACAAAAAAGCGCAAGGCAGGAATGTACGAAGAAGTATTGGAGAGGCTTATATCCAGCAATCGATGGAATCGAATATGTAAGAAGAAGAAAAATACTATTGAGCCCTATCAATATATTGTACAACATTTGTGTGTTAACCATAACCGGTTTCGCGACACAACCGTCTCATTGTTTGTCGAAAACGATAATATATTGAGAACATTTGCTCCTGTGTCATTTATTGTTTCTTGAACAACGATGTAAAACTCCATATTAAATAATTAATATAAATGAGAACATCTGTCATCTATGAGTTTTATTAAGTTTTTTTTATGGAATGATATGTTTCGCCCTTCTAAAGCATTATCAAATGATATTTGCTGATGACATGACAATGACATTTGATAATGCCTTAGAAGGGCGAAACATGTCATTCCATAAAAAAAACTTAATAAGACTCATAGAAGACAGACGTTTTCACTTGTATTAATGCTTCTATGTCATTAAAAGTTATTTTTGCTTATTATTTCTGCGTGCACAATATATCAAAACACAGTATCAAAGTGGCACGCTCTGTCATAATGCAATTTTATCGGGACTAAACACACCGCAATTGTTGCCAACTTCAGCGTGTTCTCAGTTTACCTGCGGAAATCCATTATTCAGAAAACCAAATACAGAAACCCATATATTACAACAGGGCCATTATGTAATGCATCCGCTGCTGCACTCCCATTAAACTTAACGGGGAAAGATTATCTCAACTGACCAGCGGAGTCGCAAAGAGAATGTATTTATTTGCATTTATTTCAGAAAGTATTCAAAATGTCAGACATTTTATACAAGCGTGAACATTGTTGAAGGTAACTTGATTGTAAATCATAAGAAACCGTTTGTATAACAATTATTATTATTATTATTAATATTATTTTGTTGAATCGGTCTCTACATCATGACAGCAGGAGCCAAATCGATGTAAAGGGTATTATAGCTATCAGAGTGATTCTCGTGACATGTGATAGGTAGCTAATCTTTCGACATTTTATTGTCACGCGAATTCTACACCAGACCAAAGACAGTGTGACAATCACACTGCCCTCGCCGGGAATCGAACTCGGAACCTTCGGGATGGCAGTCAATGCACTTACCACTCGGCCACGAAGGTCGAAATTACCCGTCGTTTTGTAAATATTTTTTTCACTTATTAATGGAATTATACAAAAAAAAAAAAAAAAACGGTTACAAAATAAACTTACGATGTAATCCTGATGAAGCCCCGATGGGAGCGAAACCGGTTGGTTTTTAAAAATAAAATAGTCCATTGTTTTAGCCGAAACACTATGATACTTTAACATTATAAACTGTTAAATTAAAAAAAATCTTTATTTTATGGTTCACGATTGTATTTTATTTTACGCGACAGCTGTTTCGTCAACCTATGTTGACATCATCAGGTGTTACAATAATACATCATATGTCAAATTTTCGTGATTTTTCGAACCTTTGTAAGTATTTGTACCTAACTCAACTCCAGCAAGAACTTCAAAATTATATCAAAGAAATTATTCAAATTGACATAGGAACTGTTAAATACAAAAACTTTGTTTTATGTATACAATTGTGATACATAAAACAAAGTTTTTGTATTTAACAGTTTATGATGTTAAAAATAAAGTGGTGTAAAAACTTATTAAGTGTATTAACTATAAATTAAGTGATTCATACGAAAGTATAAAAAAAAATTAACTACACTTTGTCTAATATTTTTGGAAGCCACTGATCATTTTGACTTTCGTTTAAAATACGAGTATTATAAGATTTCAGTAAACATGTTCGATTTCAAACGTAAGGAAAAAGCTATTTGGTTTAGTTACAGCTTGTCACATTATTGTTTGTCTGTATGCTGTGCAGTGAGAAAGCAATATCAATGATCAGAAATATATAAACGTGTATTATAACTATTGTTTAGAATTACTCCTTTCGCTTATATATTATGACATAAATTGAAACCTTCTGTTTACGTAATATTTCGTTTACAAATCGTATCGTACAAATAATAAAACCTAAATATTTCGTTTATTGTTTCTTAAACAAGGATGTAAAACTCCATATTAAAGAAATAATATCCCAGATAAACCCCAGAATACAGGAAAGTAATAATTACATGGAACTTTAATAGTATATATGAATACAATATCTACATCGGTAATGAATAATAAACGTTATATAAATGAGAAAAGTACTTCAGTATTCCAATTAAGTGTATCCGAGAAAAACATATTTTTACAATTATTTACAAATTATCATGTTAACGATTTTACATATTTAAAACATATTTTACATTCGTATTAATTTTTTAATATCGAGTTTTACACCATTGTTCAAGAATCAATATTTCATATTTATTTTTACATTTAAAAAGTAGAAAAATATTTAAAAAAAAATGTTAACACCGTGTTAAATATTAAAAAAATGTAACTTTACTAACAGTCACGTGGTTTTACAGAGGGACAGTCAGAAAGGATGGACTGCCACATTGTTCTATACAATTTGAAACAAGTGTTCGTTAAATTTTTCGACTTCGAGCATGCTCGCCTTTTAGTTAATGATTCATTTGTCATGTGATGCTTTCTTCCTGTTTCCGTAATTTTTCATTTAAAATCTATTGGTAAATTCAGCACGTATTTTCAGTGAATATGTTGATAATCTGTTTTCTGATCTGCATGTGTAGGTGTCCATCCCATCCCAACGGATGGGATGGACATTGAGGGTAGCTAGACAAGATGTGATCGCTTGGGACTACTTGCTATTACTAAATGTTGCTCCAAAGCAGCAAAAAGATTTTTTCTGTCTTGCAAAAGTTGAATTTTTGTTTTACATATTGATGACAAAATGGGATTTGTAAACTTTGTAAGATATTTTAGTTTTTAAGTTTGTGTTTTGATATTCCTAAATGATTTTGTAATCTTTGTAATGTGTTTTAGTTTCTATATCTGTGTTTTGATTTTTTCTAAATGTTTCTATAATTTTGTAATCTTTGTAATATGTCTTAGTTCTATGTCTGTTTACTGATATTTCCTGAATGCTTTTGTAATTATGTAAAATTTGTAATATGTTTTTATTTTCTAAGTCTGCGTTTTAATGTTTCCGTTTACAATTATTGTTGTATATTTGTATGTAATTATTAAGTAGGTAAATTGTCCCTTTGTCCCAGAATGAGTAGTTTACTCATAGTAATACAGTACAATCACTATATGTCTATAAAATAAAAAATAAAAAAGGCTTGTGAACAACACTTTAAGTAATTAATTAAGTATGATAGCTTTGATATGTCCAAATCGTCTTAAATAGTCCATTATTTTGGCCGGAACACTATGATACCTTCACATTTTAAAACTGTTAAATTAAATAACTTTGTTTTTGTATCACAATTGTATTTTATTTTACGCGACAGCTGTTTCATCAACATCATCAGGTGTTACAATATCATCAGGTGTTACAATAGTGTCCAGTCTGTTATTTCATGATTATTCTCCTGTGATGCTGAACTTCAGCTATCCCTCCATCGTCCTGGAGGTCTCCCTGATAGACCTTGTCAATCTGGTATTCCATGCAGAGCCATTTATGGAATTCTTGTATGATTCATTCTCTGGACATATTAATACTAGTATTAACGACATTATCGCGCCATCTGACCACATCTTTAACCTCGCCGACATGTTCATGTTTCAAAAATGTTAAATATTGTAATGTATACAGTTATCATCTCCACCGTAAAACACTTTGATATAATGAAGGTGGTTTCGTAGGTGCCGGTAATTTACGGTTCTGAAGGCGAGTCACTTTATCACAGCGGACCACTTGTTTCACGAATGCAGCTTTCTGTACGCAAATATTTTGTAAGTTGTTACCATGTATTTACGTCGGTCTCGTTTTACAAGTATTCATAATAAAAAGGTTATTTTTGTCAGTGGCGGTTAATGGTTTCATTGTAAAAAAGATATCGGTCAATAACAATTAAATTATTACAATAAAAATGTATTAAGGTAGTATGTTTACAAGAGATGGGCGAGTGAAGAGGGATATTGAAATAAGGGTTGGGGCAGGCAACAAAGTGCACTTAAAGTTGTCATCGCAAACATAAACCTATCCAAAAAAGCTAGAATGGCAGTGCACAATGGTGTTCTTCTACCGACCCTTATGTATGCAAGCGAAGCATGGAACTGGCAAAAGAAGGATGAAAGTTGAATAAATGCAGTAGAAATGAGATCTCTTAGACGAATGTGTGGATACTCTGTGTATGGTAGAGTGTCGAATGAAAATATAAGAAGTGAATGCGAACAAAATAATGAAAATATCATTAAGATGGTTCGGACACATGGAAAGAATCAATGAAGAAAGAATGGTAAAAAAATGACATGTTGATGTAAATGGAACCAGAAATAGAGGAAGACCGAGGAAAACGTGGCACGATCAAATAAATCAAATATTAAATGTCAGCCATGTGAGGAGTGAGGAGGAGGAGAAAAGTGTGGCAGTCCATTCTTTCTGCCTACCCCTTCGGGGAGACGGCGTGATGGTTAGTTAGTTTATAAAAGTTCTAAACATTACATATCACAACCTGAGACGGAACCCATGCCTCGTTCAGGGCGCACTACACTGGTTGCCTGTGGGTGCAAAGAGGAAGCGAAGTAGACAAAGACCTGGAGAAGAACCCTGCTGTACGAGATTAAGGCGGCAGGTCTCTTTCCATTTCCCATGTGGAAATGGATTCTTGAGGTTCTATACACCACGGAGGTGTGACAGGACAACAAGAAGAAGGACATCACATATAGTAAAACATGGTTGAATATGTCTTTACAATTTGTATCGTAAAATAATTAAATACCCAAATTCTGGACAATAAAAAAAATAAACACAAAAAATACGTGATACGTGGATCTTGAAGATATAACAAGTTACAATTACTCACGGGAATACAGTGCCGTTTTTTGTAACTTACTAACTAACTAAAACTAACCAAAGGAAGACCTCCTAAAATATGGTCCTTCCATCTTTTAGCTGGGAATCTACCTCACAGGAGGAGCAACACTCTAGAGAACAGACCACATAGGTCTACAATAAGAAGAAGAAGAAGAAGATTAACTAACTAACCATCACGCCGTGTCCCCGAAGGGGTAGGCAGAACGAGTGGACTGCCACACTGTAATCGATGCGGCATTCCATTCTTTTCTTTTCGCCCCCGCGGGAGACGCGGTGTGATGGGTTGCGAACCTCATCGCCACCAATAGGCATCTCTCGCGCACACTTCGATCGTCCAACGTCTACAAAATAAATCTGAACTAACTAACTAACTAACCATCACGCCGTCTCCGTAGGCAAAAATAATGGAACGCCACACTGTTCTTTCCTGATATACAAATCAAATAATATAAAATACAATGATATAAAATAAAAATAATACAGTAAGCCATTTATCGTATTTTTTGTTTATTAAACAATAATTACAACAACAAACCATCACGCCGTTCCTCCGAAGGGATGGGCAGAGAGAAAAGACCGCCAAATTCTTCGATCTTGACATACTCTCAGCTTCCTCCACATTCATACAGTGAGTCGTAGAAGCACGTCGATTCTTCAGACTTCTAACATGGCCGTAAATCTTAATAACCCAGTATTCCATTCGCACTTCTAACGTATAATTTCTTAACCATTATTCTTTCATCCTGCGTTCCATATGTCCAAACCAACGCAGTGATCCTTACATAATTTTGTTCATAACACTTTCTTCCGCTCTACATTCCTTCCTTATATTAGCATTTGAAATTATATTGTACATCATTTTATCGTGGTTGTGACAGACTCGCATATACAGCCGCTTATGAAATCCCCTCCGGACACCGCCCACCTGGAAGACCGCCTAAGAGATGGAGGGACAGCTGGATCTCATCATCCGACGAGATATGATTTCTGTGTCACAGATCGTCAGATTTATTAAAAAAAGAAGAAGAAGAAGAAGACGATAATTATATCACACATACGTCTTAGAGATCTCATCTGATAAAACAATAATACTAGTTAATATGCTCTCTCCTCTAGTTTTGGGTTTTTAAAGAAGTCAAGATAAGAATAGCTGGAATACGATTCAATATAGTGAATAGAAATCACAGATCGCCACTGTTTTGTGACTGCATACCGAATACGTAATGTTTATAAGATTCTCATAAGGTTTAATGTATTCCCTTTCATCTCGTTGACCGTCTTTACATAATCCATTAATTTCCTTTAACAAGGCCGTATATTTCAATAATACTTAACCTTACTCAGTGCTAGGAACAATCTACCTAAGAAGTAAGATTTTCATGTGCTCGGATTATTTGTTTTAACCCAATGATATGTATATATTTAAATGGCTTACAAAAGCTGTTTAATCTCTATTGGGTTACGCTACGCTACGTTTAAAAGCTAAGATGGCAGTGCATAATGGTGTTCTTGTGCGACCCTTATGTATGGAAGTGAAGCATGGAACTGGCAAAAGAAGGATGAAAGTAGAATAAGTGCAGTAGAAATGAGATCTCTAAGACGAATGTGTGACAAATCTGTATATGATAGAGTGACAAATGCAAGTATAAGAAGTGAATGTGGTGCGATTGAAAGTGTTATGAACAAAATAAGGAAAGGGCCATTAAGATGGTTTGGACACATGGAAAGAATGAGTGAAGACAGAATGGTAAAGAAGGTATATGTAAACGGCGTGAACGGAGCTAGAAAAAGAGGAAGGCCGAGGAAAACGTGGCATCATCAAATCAATCAAATATTGAATGTCGGTCACGTGAGGAGTCGGAGAAATCGACGTGCGTGCATGACAAGATGTATGAATGTAGAGGAAGCTAGAGAAGTATGTCAGGACAGAACAGTGGGGCGTTCCATTCTTTCTGCCTACCCCTCCGGGGAGACGGCGTGATGGTAAGTTAGTTAGTTAGTTAGCGACACAATTTTGCCAGAAACAAATTCGTTAACGATTGATGAATTTCGTTGATGAATACAGGATCGTTGGATATATATTTTTATGAATACATATGTAGGTTTTTCTCCCCTATATTCACCATCACTTTGTGTTGTGGATTTACATTTGAATAATTAAAAAAAATATAGGTGTATTTTCATTGCCATATTCATTGCAATTTTTAAAAATCATGTTTCGGACTGCATAAGTCCTTACTCAGTGAAAACTTTGTAACAATAAAATGTTATCAATAAATTGTACTTGTTTACTAAATGAAAGACATTGGAGTAAAGTCTGGAAGTTTGAGTGGATAGGATTTTGAAAAAAGAAAAAAACGATGTATATTAAAAGTTATTCTAAAAGTCAGCTTATACAATATCTATATATTCAAAAAAACTGTCGGGTATTATAATAATCGAAATGATTCGCATTTTGAATCGCATTCGTGAAACCTTTCGAAGCGTTTTCGATAGTACAAAATCAGTAAATACAATTTATAATATTGTGCAATTGAATGACAAAATGATAATACAGGTATTAACTTTTGTTTACAGCTATGTAGCTATCCACGGCATACACACATTATTTAACTACCTTGCACTTTTACCTTTTATCTTCCTTCGGAGGCCATCTGTCGGACGAAAGATTTATTTTTTATACATTACATAGCATGAAAATGACAAATGTTTTTTGCAATTATTTAAATGTCATACCCTCAAGATTATCATAAACCAGTAAGTCGTAGAATAAGATGTTCTTACATGAAAACAATATGTTAATAAGCCATAGCTAGAATTGAAGGTAGTATTAAAGAAAATTATAATAACATATTATTAAACTTTTAGATATAAAATACTTTGTAAGTAATCGCTGTACTACAGAGAACCAGAGCCAATAGAGAGCTGTTGTCGAATGTGAAAACTAGAATGGTGTCAAATTTGGGTCATGTGCTATAGGGAGAAAAATACCACCTTCTTTGACTGATATTAATGGGTAAATTGGAAAGACGTCAGGGAGTTCAAGAGTGGACAGGAATTACAAGAGTTCAGAACCTGTTCCAAGTGGCGCAGGACAGAGATGCCTTTGCTGCAGTGATCGCAAACGTTGGGGGGACCTGACACGGCACCGAAAGAAGAATATTTATTATATTTGATATCAACTAGTTTAGCTTGCACGCAAGCTTCATAAAGAAATAGTGATACATTTATTTAAAAAAAAACTAGGCTATGGATCTCCAACTGAAAAAATATTAATTTATTCTTTCTTATAAGCACTTAATATTTGGGGTGGCCCTATTAAGAATAATTTATAAGTAAGTGTTGTTGTATGCTGTTTATTTTGCTTGTTTGCAATCATGGCGTAGCTCCGGCGGGAGTGAAACCGGTTGGTTTGATAAAAAAAAACATAAGGAATTGTGGAAAACAAGTGGAATAGTCCATTGTTTTGGCCGAAACACTATGATACCTTAACATTTGAAACTGTTTAATTAAATAACTTTGTTTAATGTATCACAATTGCATTTTATTTTACGCGACAGCTGTTTCTCAACCTATGTTGATATCATCAGGTGTTGTTATCTGATGATAACACCTAATGATATCAACATAGCTTGACGAAACAGCTGTCGCTTAAAATAAAACACAATTGTGATACATAAAACAAAGTTATTAAATTTAACAGTTTAAGTAGAATAGTGTTTAAAAATAATTTGTTAAGAAATATATACTTTTTTAAAACGCCCTTCGCCTCTGGTGAGTACCTGCCTATTCATGCGATTACATGAATGTGTAAATAATAAACGTGTTAACGCGTTGAAGTGTCGGGTTGCAGTGTGCAGCCCGCTGATCGGAAACGCCGCAACTTGCGTAAGCCCCACTTCCGGTACGGTCACCAGCAACCTGAGCTAGAGCCAGTTGACGAATGGTCAAACGGCTGCGTCCAGCCTTCGGCCATCTTGTTGAGCGATTTTCTCAATTACCAGAACCAAACCGGCACCGATTTCTTGTATTTCATTGCGAAACGTATTTTGATTGATTAGTCATTAATTTCAGATTATTAATAGGTAAATTCACCCGTCATTTATAAATCCTATGCACAATCACCGGTTGCGCGTGTCACAAGCCAAAGTTTGATTACAGGTGACGTTGATATGAAAGTGAGAACAAAACTTGTTGAAATAATATTTAACTTATTGGACGCTAAGGCATTAACACTGTGGAATTCCATAGTAATATACTTGGGAAATTGAAAATAACTTTGTTTAATCCACAAATTATTAAAAAAAAAAATACGACATGTTTCGGAGGATACCTCCATCTTCAGGTGTAAAAATATAATTTATTTATTTATTTATTTATTCAGTAAGGGCAGCATACAACATTTAAGAAACATTAAGAAAAATAATAAATAAAGCCAATTACATGCTACCACAAATAAAATAAACAATAAATTGAATTTAAGCGAAGGCAAAATACAGTCAAACAAAATGATTGAAAGTTAAACATAATAATAGTAGTAGAAATAAGAACAAAATTAAAAGTATAAATAAAAGTAAAAATAAAAGTAACATATTATAATATCATGTAATATTATGGTCTCATCCACGCCGAAAGGTTGCTCCTATCGCTTTTTTGAAGTTTCGTTCGTTCAAGTGGAAATATAAACTAATATAAACTAAAAATAATATAAACTAAACAAAGAAATACTTATATAAAAACGCATTTAAAATTCGATACAATAATTCGAATTTAAAAATTAACCTAGGCTATTTGTTATACATAAGTAGGTACTAATATTTTTTTTTTATCAGTAAGAACTAATAAATAATATTAAATAATATTTATAAACTGTTTAATTCTAAAACTCTTTTTTATGTATCACATTTTTATTTTTATTAGTCGCGACAGCTTTTTCTAAATTATTGTAAAACCTGATGATGGCAACTGACGAAACAGCTGTCGTGAAAAATAAAAATAAAATTGTGATACATAAAAACAGAGTTTTATAATTTAGCAGTTTGTAATATTGGAGTATCATTGTATTTCGGCCAAAACAATGGACTATGAAATAATATTTATTAAGTGATAAATAAATGATATAAAATATTTTTTAATTCAAAATTTTACTCTAACATTAAAAATACATATAAAACTCTATATTAAATATTAATTATTGATGAAATCAGTGCTTTAGAATATTCACAATAATAATGTTTTGAATTATCATCATCAATCTCATTCATCTTGGTAGAAGTTTATTGTAAATATAGAAAATAAAACAAATACATATTTTTTAACTGCTTCTACTTTGTCTTTATTTCGACAGCGAGCGGTTTTGCCATGCTCGCTGGCATCGGCAGACTGGTCATGTCTATCGATATCAGCGAGTCTGGCGAAACCGATCGCTATCGAAATAAAGACAAAAATGATAGCAGTTAAAACTCAAGGATAAGGGATATATGCGAGGTCGAGGATGTCGTTAGGTGGGTAAGGCAAAGGATATATACTGGTATGCAAACGTGAGGAGAATGATGAAGAGAATCCAGACCACCCCTCATTGTTCACGGCAAACCCCACGGTAGACCGCCAAAGAGATGAATCGACAGCTGGGAGTCGACTTCGCAAGAAGCCAAATTCCAATTAAGAAACAGGCCACAAGTCCTACACTAAGAATAAGAAGAAGATTATTTGTAATTTATATTTGCCATATTTACACTCTCGCCATTGTTTATAATGTTCAATCAATCAAGAGTAACAGTTTCGCTTTCGTCATTTTGTTTTAAACTGCGTTTTTTGTCATCTTTTCTCACGACATTTTGTGACACTATGGTGCGGTTCTCACAGTGCAAAATCTGTTTCTTAGTGCCAATAAAAGTGGTTCAACAATGCACTTTATTGTCTCGTTACAAATAATATTAGTTCTTGCATGTGACCTGCTCTCAGTATTAAATGTATAACCCAGTTACAGACACTCCGAGCACAACATTTCTACATACGAGTATATGACGTACAATACTACAATACTATGACGTACAATACAATACAGCAACTAGCACATGTATCTACGATGAGAGATCTCGGGATCATCTATGACAGTAGGCTGACTTTTCGTGCACATATTCAGAGGATTTGTGGCACTGCACTGAAGATGTTGGGCTTCATCGTCCGGACCGGCAGAGTTTTCAGGGATCCCAATGTGCTCAGAGTCCTACACAACGCATTGGTTCGGAGCAGACTCGAAAGTGGTTCTGTGATATGGAGTCCTCACGAGGCGAGATATTCCGTTATGCTGGAGAGGGTTCAGAAAAAATTTCTGAGGTATCTCTACATGAGGGAGTATGGTAGCTATCCTTGGCTCTATCCCACGGCATTTCTTTTGGGAATGCTCGGAACCAATTCTCTACAGCTTCGAAGAGATGGGCATCTAATTACCCATTTCTTTAGATTCATTAGGGGATACTTCGAGAACTCGGCCGTACTGGAGGGTGCTCGGCTTTTTGTCCCCGATAGATATCTCCGACAGCAACAGCACAGATTGTTTTACCTACCGGCCGCCAGAACCAATCTCCCTCTGGTGACACCGGTGGGAAGAGCAATTAGTCTGCGGAACGCGGTCTCCTCGGAGATCGACGTCTTTCATGTTAGTGAAAGTACGTTCAGAAGGCAAATACTCTTAATTCTGGAGAGTATCCTGTCTTCCTAATGTTGAACCATCTCTTATGCGTTTCTGGTAGTATACTATACATAATAAAATATATTTTATTATTTTACCTGTTCTCAATAGATGCCTTAAAAATATTTTTTTTTAATGTCTGTTGATGAAATAAACTGATTTGATTTGATTTGATTTGATTATACAATAGTCTTAACTTAATATGTGATATATTTATCGTTTCTTGAACAATGATGTTAAACTCCATATTAAATAATTAATACGAATGAAATGGTCAGTTTTCTAGAAGTTTTATTATATTTTATGGGAATAACATATTATCTTAGAAACACTTTATTTCGTCCTACCTCAAATAACTTATTTTTGATTTATACTCGTACAATATCATTCAGTATCCCCTAACTATATAACCATTGTCATAAAATTTCTTAAAGAGTTCCAAGAAACGCTTTCCAATATTTCTGGACCTACCCAAATAATTCTTTGTTAAAAATGTATAAAGTCACATCAATTTTCTACGTCGCAAAGTTTTTCGAACACGGAACACCAGAATAAGAGAGATATGTGAGCTTGAGAATATTATAAGATGGAGCAGACAGCGAAAAAGGGACTGATACGGGCATTTTCAAAGAATGGACATCATCAGACTCCCCTATATTGCACTACATAATAAGCCTCATGGGACTCGTGGAAGACCTACTAAAATATAGAAGGACCGCTGGGAGTCTACCTCACAGGAGGAGCAACACTCTGGAAAACAGGCCACACAGGTCTACAACAAGGAAGAAGAAGAAGAAGAAGGATTTTTTTACTAATATTAATTTATATAGCATGTATATAGGATGTACTCGTATAGCATATATAGCATGTTTACAAGAGACGGAAAAATGAAAGACATCGAAAGAAGGGTTGGTGCTGGGAATAAAATAAATGGCGCACTCAAAGTCATTACTGCAAATAGAAATATATCCACAGAGGCACAAAGATGGCAGTACACAATAGAGTTCTAGTGCCAACCCTCATGTATGGAAGTGAAGCTTGGAGCTGGCAAAAGAAGGATGAAAGCCGGATAAACGCCGTAGAAATGAGATCACTAAGAAGAATGTGCGGGAAAACGTTGTATGATAGAATACCGAACGATGAAATAGGAAAGAAATGTAAGGCAGATGACTGCATCATGAATAAAATTAAAAAATGATCCCTGAGATGGTTTAAACATATGGAACGAATGGATGAGAGTAGAATGGTTAAAAAGTTGTACACAAGCAGCGTGAGTGGGAAAAGAAGCCGAGGACGACCGAGGAAAACATGGCATGACCAAATTAATCAATTACTAAAAGGCGGCCACATTCGAAGTCGAAATAATCGACGTGCGTGCATGGTACGATGTATGAATGTAGATGAAGCCCGAGAGGTATGCCAGGACAGGCCATTGTGGCAATCTATCCTCTCTGCCTACCCCTTCGGGGAAATGGCGTGATGGTTAGTTAGTTAGTTTTTTTAAATTTATTATGAACTCATTCATATGCGGTCAGTCATTGGCGCACTCACCCAAACACTTATAAAATGATTTCTTCATAAAGACACTAATTTGATAAAGAAAATTATTGTATACAGCGCCACTTGATTCGAATAATGGTCGCGTAATTAATTTTAGTCTTAATTTACATTTCGCCGATGGCCACCGTTGATATCGATGAAAATTGACCACTTCCGGAGTGTGTATGTAAATATTACTTGCAAGTGGACCGATGTATAGTGTAATAATACATTATGGCACCGCGGTCATTAGACATAATACTGTGTCATACGCGCTCGTTTATTGGATAATACGCAAAGTGTGTTACACCACTCTCTCGAGAGATATTAATACAAAACCTGAATGAAAGCGTGTAATGCTGCACGTACACGAGATGAGAGGCATATTTGTATCAATAAATTGAAAATATATCACATTGGACTCTCTTCAAAATAGATGAACACTTAATTTTGTGATGTTTCTTCACAAATTTAGCTAACTAACTAACTAACCATCACGCCGTCTCCCTGAAGGGGTTAGCAGAAAGAATGGACTGCCACACTTTTCTTTCCTGACATATTTCTCTTGTTCCTCAACATGCATACATCGTGTCATGCACGCGCGTCGATTTCTCTGACTCCGCGCATGGCCGACATTCTGTCACGTTTTTCTCGGTTTTCCTCTATTTCTGGTTTCATTTACATCGTTAACATATACTTTTTTTACCATTCTTTATTCATTCATTCTTTACATATGTCCAAACCATCTTAATGATCCTTTCATTATTGTGTTCATAACACCACATTCACTTCTTATATTTTCATTCGACACTCTATCGTACACAGAGTATCCACACATTCGTCCAGCACGGCCGAGTTCTCAAAATATCCCCTGATTAATCTAAATAAGTTAAGTGCTATAATTGGTCAATATTACTATATGGAGTTGAGACCATTGAAATGAAGCTCCATCGCAGAATGTTGCGGATCTCATGAAATGAATGGTCACCTACAATGAGGCATACATAGAGCCAGAGTAGGAAGAGAATTGTTGTCTTATGTGAAGTCTAGATAGATGGCATATTTGGGACACATTCTCCGTAACGAGAAATACGATCTGTTGCACCTCATCGTGAAAGGGAAGATCGAGGGTAGGCGCGGTGTGGGAAGACCCCAGATGTCCTGGCTCGAGAAAATCAAGGAGTGGACCGGAATTCTGGAGGTGCGGGGGAGTTGTTCTGTCTGGCACAGGACAGAGAGGTCTACGCCAGGGTGATAGCCGACGTCGGGAGGACCTAAAGAACATAGCACTCGAAGAAGTAGAAGAATCCAAATAATGGTGTCATATTTTGGTCCCGTTTTTAATATGTATTAGTGTCGATTTGATTACTGCTGTCTTTAATACAGCAATTTTATGTAAAAATGCTCGTAAATTTAACAATGGGCGTAGTTAATTCTAGACACATATAACATAATCGTAATGGATTTACCTTTTACTTTGTTAATTAAAACTAATCAATTTATTTGAATGGTCTGAAGCTATTCCAATTAAGACTATTAATTATTTTTTTCACCCGGGTTTGTTTCCGCCGAAAGATAATATCAGATTTATTATCTTAATTTGACTGAACAACTTACTCTAAGTGAGTATTCATGTAAATTTTAATTACTGAGATTATATTTAATTAATATTATATAATATACTAGCGGACCCGACATACGTTGTCCTGCCCGAACGTTAGCTTGCCTGCTTTTAGCTGGCAAGATAAATAATCAAAATACCACGGAATTCGACATCAGCGCCATCTATGATTATTCCCTTAAAGTTTAAACGGCCACCATCCTGGCCCAATTGTAAATCTAAACCTTCCAGGGACCTTCTCAAAGACACACAATTTTTTAACCCATTCATCGCCACATGTTTGTAGAAACAGCGCGCCGGTACGCCACGTATTTTCTCCCAAACTATCGAAAAATATCGATCCTTTTTGGTTTGTTAATATTTTAAAATATTCATAGATGTCGTTGTGAGAAAATCGGGATAAATTTTGAAATACATCTTTCGAATATTGCGAAGCGCGCACAGCTGCGCTTATGGCGATCGTCTTCGTAGAGCGCACATGTGTGCTTACGGTGATCGTCGGGTTAAATCAAAATCGGTACAGACGTTTAGGAGTAATAATTCATACGTCCGTATAGAAGAATTAGTATATATAATAAAAAGCGGCCACATTCGAAGTCGTAATAATCGAATTGCGTGCATGGTACGATGTATGAATGTAGAGGAAGCCCGAGAGGTATGATCCATCCTCTCTGCCTACCCCTCCGAAGAAATTGGCGTGATGGTTAGTTAGTTAGTTAGATATAAAAAAATCACAGTGAATCACTATCAATTTCTTTCCGAGACTACTGAATTTACTAAGATATTCAAAATTTAATGTATTCACAAAATAACGGCACTTTTTTAATCGTGCGTGTATGACTCGCTCTATGAATGCGGAGAAATTTAGATGGATCTGTCAAAATTAAAAAAAAACAATAATACAAAGGATTTAAATCAATGATATTAGAATTGATTTTACAATCCATATGAGCAGAAAATAGCTCATTATTATGAAGAAGGAATCTGGTCGTGTCCAGACTTGAACCTAAGTCCCCTGGATCAGGAGCCTAGCGTTCTATCACCTAGACCCTAGACTACCACCCGATTCGCCGTTAATTTTCTCTATCTACTCTTCGCCGTGATGTTTTGTAGTTATTGTACAAATATTTGTGACGTCATCCAAAATTAACTGAAAGCTTAGCTTAGCTATTGATGACGTCAACAAATACTAGTCATATCCTTTAAAAAATGTATTTGTTATATAGCAAATTATAACAATTATAAATATTTTTCAATATGCATTATTTACAAAAGTGAAATTTTATGAATTCATTTTTTTTTTGTACTTTTTTTTGTTCTGAACAGGTTTCAAATAAATATAATGAAAACGCTTGTTTTCAAGAAGTTATATTATATTTTTGTAAATGACATGTTTTGTCTGTCTAAGGCATTATCAAAATAATTTTTCAAGAAACAATACATAGGTTTCTAATTGTTTACACAATTGGGAGAACAATATAAACTTATAAACTAAACAAAGTTTAAATCGTTCTCCCGATGATGAAGATGTAAAAATTACGAAACGAAAAATAAACCGAATGTGGAAAAAACAGTGTTTTAATTCATAATGACAATCGCGATAATGTAATAAGTTGTTTATAAGAATAACATAATGCACTTTTATTTTATTTTTACACCGCGTAATTTTCACAATAAATTGGTGTATAAACAAAATAAAAGTGATTAACATGAATGAAAACGTCTGTTTTCTAGAAGTTTTAATATTAATTATATGAATGACATATTTCGCCTGTCCAAGGGATTATTTTCCAATGTCAAGAAATCAAGAGGCAATAAAACCAGTATTGTAACTTTTTGCATTTAAAATAAAATAAAATAAAACACTGTACATTGTTTTTCACCACTCTGTGGTTATTTAAATTGCCGACTAGTTTCGCTTGTACCCAAGCTTCCTCAGGGCTTCGTTATAACAGATGTCTGTTATTACGAAACCTTGAGGAAGTTTGGGTATAAGCAAAACTAGTCGGCATGCGGCAATTTAAATAACCGCATAGTGGTGAAAAACAATGTACAATGTTTTGTTTTATTTTATTTTAAATACAAAAAATAATAAAAATATAAATGTCTAATAACTACAAAGTGAATGTTTTATCCAAAAATTTAATTGTATATTTATTTTTGATAATGCCACATCACAAAATAAGTGCTTCATATGAAAGTATAAATTCATTTTGACAGTAATTCCACTGGTTTGTTTGTGTAAATAATGTGTACGTAATACTCGTTGCATGTAAAATGTGCGTTATTCTCTTTTCAAATCTGTCGACCATGGATCATTCTTGAATAAATTACTATTTTATAAATCATTTCGTTTGAACGTCCGCCAGGCAGTACAGATCGGTGGTCATTATTCTGCCATTGTAGATAGGGTCAAAGCACCAATGAATAACCGTTTAAGGTTCAGCTTGTACTGAAATCCACATTAAAAGCATTAATTTCATTATTTCAGTGTGAAAAATAAAAGAAAACAATAAAAAACACACTGAATTCTCTAAATTCTCTAACTTTTTTTTATTGAAATATGAGTATTACTATTAAAATTAATATTTCTCTAAAAAAATAGCACAATCACCAGTAATTGACCACTTTAGGTTATATTGATACAATACATAGATTTTTTTACATTGTCACTTTAATAAACACCCTAACATATAAAAATATGTAAATATTCAAAGAATTGCATAAGAAATAACAATAAAAAAACACTTACCACACTTTTACTTATGAAAAAAATACTAACAATCTCAGAACAACAACGGGAAGACGCACTTTTACCGTTTGACAAGGCACAGTTCAAAACTGATAGTTTTGTTTCTTACCAACAGTTGTCTCTGCCTACCTCTTTTGTCGTAGTTTCTTGGGATTAAAGTTTTTTTAATGGACACATAGAGCAATTCTTATTATATTTTGTTTTATTAACCAGCGGTCATTTACTGGGGGTCGGTCAAATACTGGTGCTTCGACCCTATCTCTTGTTCCACGGTTTAGTAAAACAATCAGTCCACGGCGGGCACGAACCTAACAGTAATTTGCGAGTAATTATGGTTCCTTACAAAGAGATATCAATTTGCCAGACCTCCAAAATCCGAAGCACAACAATAAAATATTATGCAAGATTCGGCTGCATTCGTTTTTAAAACTAGATTTGTGAACTGACGCGTAATTGGGAAAAATTGTTTTATGAAGGTTATCTTAGACGCCAGCTGTCTATTTCAGTAGCGTGCGCTAATCTATTTAACATATTGTCTTCTTCTTCTTCTACTTCTTCTTCTGATTGTAGATCATGCGGTCTGTTTATGCATGGCATCAACTTTCTTCTTGTGATGAAGTCGACCACCCTTCTCTCCATCTCTTTGGTGGTCGTCCTAGTGGTCGACGGCCTTCTGGAGTCTCGTGCATCATAATATTAGGAATTCTTGCTGGATCAATTCTCTCGATGTGGTCCCTCCAGAATTGTCTTCTCTGCCTACTCCATCTCACTATTTCTTCAATTTTGCAGGATTTGTGAATTTCTTCATTGGGTATCCTATCTCTATGGGTTCTTCATACAATAGGTCGCAATGTAACATTAATCGATATTACAGTATTAATATATTGGAATATATATAATCGAACTAAAAAAGGATTGTCAATTTTTACTTTAACTAAACCATAATATTTGGTTCGGATATAAGATATATTGAAAATAACATACATTTCTATGGAGTTCTAGTGGCAATCCTTCTGTATAGAAGTGAAATTTGGAGTTTGTAGAAAAATGATAAACGTAAGATAAATGCCGTATAAATGAGATTTCTTAAAATAATATGCGGGAAAACAATATATGATAATATACCGAACGAAGAAAAGGATTGTAAGGCAGATGAATGCGCCCTTAATAAAACTAATAAAGGGTTGTCAAAATGGTTTGGACATATTAAACGAATGGATAGGAGAAGAATGTAAATCAGTGTAAATGAAAAAAAGAAGCCAAGGACTAAAAGGCGGCAATATCCGAAGTCTGAAAAATCGACGAGCGTGCATGTTACGATGTACTCGTAAAAAAAAAAATGAATCTCGAGAGATATTTTTTTTTTTTTTTTTTGACGTATACAACAGGTCGCTTGAACCCAATTACAGTATACAATTTGTTTTTTAAGCTGATATATTGATTCTCGTGACATGTGACAGGTTATCTAGGTATCTATCGCCATTTTATTGCTACAGGTATCTATCGCCATTTTATTGTCACGAGAATACTACGTCAGACCAAAGACAGTGTGACAATCACACTGCCATCGCCGGGAATCGAACCCAGAACCTTCGGAATGGGAATCAGAGCACTTACCACTCTGCCACGAAGGTCGTCAATGTCAACAAAGAGCGGTGTAGTGGTCCTTTCTTTTCCACAACCCTCCCGAAAAACGCCATGATAATAAGTTAGTAAGCTAGTTTAAACGATAATTGGAATGATTTGTACAAAAAATGTACAAAAGCTACAATGCACAAAAGCCTTATCAAACTAGCCTTATTATATTAGTATGGATTCAAATTCAGAAATTTGAATGAAACTTCAAAGTATCTTAGAAAGTAATTAACGCATTAATAGTCTGTATTTTTTTAATCCGTCTTTTAGTTAAAAATTAAATGAAATGTTTAATTTTAAAATATTTTTTTCTTACACTTAAAAAAATTGTCAACAGCATTTTTAAAAATATATTATTTTGTTGAATCGCTCTTTATATCATTACAGCGCGAGCCACAGCGATTGTAAAGGGTATAGCTATCATTTCGATTCTCGTGACACGTGATAGGTAGCTTATCTATCGCCATTTTATTGTCACGTGAAATCAGCACCAGACCAAAGACAGTGTGACAAACACACCGCCATCGCCGGGAATCGAAACCGGGGGTCCTTCGGGGTGGCAGTCAAAGTACTTACCACTCGGCCACGAATGTCGTCATATGTCGTCATACGTCGAAATATGTAGGTGAGAATAATTTAAAAAATATCCAGGCTACCACTGGTCCCAATGGTCAAAGGGAAATACCAAAATAATATGGTCGTAGTTCCCAGCATTGAGCGGAAAGAACAATCCTTCGTTAATGATCGGAATATGACTCGATAGCGTTCATTGGTTTCGGAATATGGAACAATCGGAATAAAGAACAAAGCACTTTGATAACGAAAATTGATTGCCCTTCAGATCATACGGGGCGTTTTTGACATGATTCATTTTATGCATATTCTTATACGACTGCCATAATAGTTAAAAAATTTTAAATATTCAATTATAAAAACTTAAACACTTCGCGTGGTTATAATTTTGATGATAGATTATGTTCCAGATGGTTATCTTTGACAGCGTCGGCACAGACTGTTTATCTCCCAGCATGCAGAACCAACCTGCCTCTGGTGATGCCGACGAGGAGAGCTATCAAACTGCTGAACATGATCGCTTCGGAGATCGACGTCTTTCATATTCGTGAAAGTATGTTTAGAAGACAAATACTCATGACTTTGGAGAGTATCTTATATTTCTAATGTCGAACCATCTTTCATGCGTTCCTGGTATTATATTTTTTTTTTATGTTTTAGCTGTTCTCAATAGATGCCTTAAACTATAATTGTTGTTTGTAATAATTTTTGAGAACATAAACTGAATTGATTTGATTTGATATATTTTGGTTATTAAATTATGTTATTATTTTAAATAATCATAAAATTCAAATTGGCTAAAAAGCTAAAATGGCAGTGCACAATGGTGTTCTTGTACAGACCCTTATGTATGGAAGAAAAGCATCGAACTGGCAAAAGAAGGATGAAAGTAGAATAAATGCAGTAGAAATGAGATCTCTTGTCTGATAGAGTGTAGAATGTAAATATAAGAAGTGAATGCGGTGCGAATGATGGTGTTATGAACGAAATAATAAAAGCACCATTAAGATTGTTTGGACACATAAAAATAATGAATGAAAAAATAATGGTAAAAAGGTATATGTTAACGATGTTTATGGAATTAGAAATAGAGGAAGGTCGAAACGTGATAATTTTATAATAATTTTAATAATTTTATGCCTTCATTGTTTAAATATGATTTCGGGCATAAGAGCGCCACGGCTAGCTCGAATGAAGCGCAATCGTGAAATCCAATTTTCGACAATTGTCGTCTTTATGGATGCGTATTATCCACTAGAGTGTACGTGGTGCGAAAACGATCCATGGTATTTCGAATAACTTGCTTGGATAGAAGATTATGTCGACCGTAAAATGGACGTAGTGCACGATAAGTTTGGCGAACCGAACCATGATATTCAAAATAAATTTGCTCAATTTACAAGCGCTGTTCTGACATTCTATTTGTGATAAAATGGCAAAACGTACTTACTACAAATCAACTATCAATTATCAAATTGACAGTTTGTAAAAACAATGTTGCCAGTTTTAAAACCAACCCTTTAAAAAAACACTCTTTATTTCTAAATATATTTTCAAGAATGGTTCAGACAAATGGTATTATATGAAAATGACCCATATACACATTAAATTTTTCTTTACAATTAATTTAAATAATTAGAAACTATTTTTTGCTCCTTTTTATACGTAGACTTTTAAAAAAGTTTTCACTCAATTTACAATTATACGCTGAATAAAATGAATGTAGCAAATGAATTTCAGGGGTGTTTTTTTCCACATTGACAAATTTTCACGAACGAATTGTAAATTAGTGGAGTACCTCCGTCCCGCCGACTTATGTCCGCGGGAAATGTATTGAATACTCAAAACTAATAGTGTTATCCGTGTACTTTCTGAATGCTAATTGTTGTCGTGAATAAAAAAATAATTAATTTTTAGCGTTAAAGTTTACTTGCCTCGTATCGTCGATTTGATTGTTTCACCAAATCTATTAAAAGTACGTAATCTAAAATAAATAAATACTAGACAATGAAAAATAACGTTACTTTATGAATAAAAATACTGTTTTTTCCACTTAATTTTTTTTTCCTCAACATGATTAGAAGAATAAAAACCTTCATCTTCGGGAGAACGACATAAATTTGTTAATACGAATGAAAACGTCGGTTTTCTAGAAGTTCTATTATATTTTATGGGAATGACAAATTTTGCCCTTCTTAGGAATTATCGAATGTTTTGACATTTGATAATACCTTAGAAGAGCGAAACATGTCATTCCCATAAAATTTAATAAAACTTCTAGTAAACTTACGTTTTCATTCGTATTAATTATTTAATGTGTTCAAGAAACAATAAATATGACATAAACTAAGTTTATAGTATTATATATCGTTCCCCCGTTGATTAATTAAGGCGTAAAACCTTCGAAACACGTCGAGAAAAATAAAACTTAAAGGTGTATGTTTTTAAAAAAAATTAAATATCTTCTTTTTTTTTTCTCGACATGTCGCGAAGGTTTTACACCGTCATAATTGGAAGAACAGAAAGAAAAATCGTTATCGTGGAATTCCACAGTGTTAGCGCTTTAAGTTTATAAAAAAAAATACGAATGGAAACCTCTGTTCCTTAGAAGTCTCATTTTATTTTATTGCTAAGGCATTGTAAAATTTTTGGTTTGTTTACATTTGAAAATATGTAATTAATTAAATTTTTAAAATACACTTTTTATTATACCAAAACAGCATTATACAGAATACTCAAGCATTATTATCAGATATTAATCTCAATCCAATATTGAACATTCATAGTTTTAAGCATAATTAAAAATAACTGAACTTATAAAAATAGCTTGACAAGTAAAAATATGTTAGATTGTTAGGTTGTTAGATATGTTGGATAGTGTTTGATACTCTTAATGGCATTTAAGAAATATTTCCTTACAATTTCACCTGGTTAAGGTTCATTTACACTGGACCGTCATCAGCCGATACCGACACGTTTTGCGTTTGCGTTGAGCAAATAATCGTTGTGTTTATTTTGATGGTGTCTTGTTACTTTTAATTAGTGCCGATTCCGTTCATATTATATTTAAATTCCGAGACAATCGCCTTGTCCGCGGCGAATTTAAATGGTAGTGAAAATGGTATTCTGTAAAAAAAAATATGTTTTGTAGGAAACACACCCTGAAAATTATTGATCATTTTTATTAATTGTCAATTTTATGACATTCTTAAAAGAACCCTTAGGATGCAGGTTATCCTTAAATGACAGAATGCTGGAACAGGTTGCAATGTTTAGATATCTGGGAGTGGATCTGCTCAGTCAAAATGATCTTGTCAGTGAAATAATAGGACAAGTCAACAAGGCTTCGGCGGTATCAAATTGTCTCAAGGATATAATATAGAAAAACAAGTATATGAGAATTGACAGTTAGGTCAGAAATTATATAACCTGCGTAAGGCGTATAGCATTGAGACCAGAGCGGATACCACAAGAACGAAGGCTAAAGTACGGGTGGCAGAGATGAGGACGCTGAGGATGATAGCAGGAAGGACTATCCGAGATAGGGTGAGGAACACGGCCATCCACGAGATCTGCAAGGTGGAGGATGTCATGAGATGGAGCAGACAACGCAGAAGATACTGGAATGCGCACGTGCAGAGGATGGATCCCACCAGAATCCCACACGCTGTGCCGCAATCAGACTCCTGCCGGCTGCCGTCCTCCCGGAAGACCGCCGAAGAGATGGAGAGATAGTTGAGAGTCAACCTCCCAAGAGAGGCCAGCCTGATTTCAGGAACAGACCAAGGGTCTATAAGAAGAAGAATAAGTAAATTTTATGAATGTAGGTTCTTTCATCGGCAACCCCGACGGCGATTTTATTATAGCATTTGAGATGACGAGTCGGTGAGATTCAATGCTATTTTTATCGTGACGTGTCGGCATTGACTGATGACTGTCCAGTGTAAATGAACCTTAAATTGTATGTCCTTGAAAACATACACGCCTCAGAATGAAACGATGATTGCGTTCACATTTTATTTATTTTCTCCAGCGAATTGAAGTACATAATTTAGATATTTAAATATGCTCAAAGATAAACCTGACAAACAAGAGCTGTTGTAATCCGATTTAGTGTATTATATTATACGTATTTATATTATGAGGTTATGAAAAAACTGATCGCTTGAGAAATGATATTCGTTGCACATCTGTTGCGACACTGCACAAAAAGTTTGAGTCGGACTGGATCGGTGCATTATTAATGCCTCATTATGACCACCGAGAATTATATAAAAATACTAATCAACCAAGCATCGTGTCGTTTCGGGACGGGGTAGTCAGAACGGATAGACAGCCACAATGTTTTTTGTACCACAATAACTCGCTTTTTATCATGTCAGTCACGCGTGTAGATTTATCGATTAATTCGACCATAACACGTGTTTCTCGGACTCCCTGTTTTTCCGTGCTCTATTCACTTCGTTAAAATATATTTTCTTTACAATTTAAAGTGTCCAAACCACATACACATGGACATATGACATGTACATTTTATTTAATCACAATGGTATTATATTTTTTTACATACATACATAATATCCCCTTATACTGTTGCGGTCCCCGGTTAATAAACAGCTTCATGTTTTATTCCATCCACATTTAATAATACTTTAGTGGCAACATCTGTGA
Source organism: Lepidostoma basale (assembly GCA_022606425.2). NCBI lineage: Eukaryota > Metazoa > Arthropoda > Insecta > Trichoptera > Lepidostomatidae > Lepidostoma > Lepidostoma basale. Next base: position 111,236 of record JAHDVF020000123.1, read on the forward strand.
ATGCTACATCGTAAGTCCCAGGTTCGATTCCCGGCGATGACAGTGTGATCCTCACGCCGTCTTTGGTTTAGTGTGCGTCTTTGAGGTGAGTAATTCACAAAAATGGCGCTATACAAATTAGCCTAATTATTATCATTATTAGTGTAGAATTCACGTCATAAATTTTGAGGACTACCGAAATGAAGACACTGAGGATGATAGCAGGTAAGACACTGAGATATTGCGTAAAGAACATCTGAATTAGAGAGATATGTGGGGTTGAGGATATTATAAGATAGAGCAGACAGCGAAGAAGGGACTGGTACGATTATATTCAAAGAATGGACACCACCAGACTTCTGTATATTGCACTACATAATCAGCCTCGCGGAATTCGTCCTCGTAGAAGACCTACAAAAATACGGAAGGACAGCTGTGAAACCACCTTACAGGAGAAGCTCAGAAGAACAGACCACATAGGTCTACAACAAGGAAGAAGAAGAAGAAGACTCTTTACATCGATTTGGCTTGCGTTGTTATAATGTAAAGAGCTATTCAAAAAAATAATGAATACAATAATAATAACTGCCACAAAATACAACAAAACTTTTGAAATTTAAAAAAATTACTAAATATGGAGTTTAACGAGTTCTAAAAATACTTTTCAATATTTCTGGACCTACCAACATAATTATTTATTAAAAATGTATAAAGCCACATCAATTTTCGTTAATTTCCATATTTTGCTCCATTTACTAGTGTATAAAAACAGTAATGAGCTGAAATTTCGCCACATTTGATAATGCCTTAGAAGGGTGAAACATGTCATTCCCATAAAATGTGATTTCTAGAAAACTAACGTTTTCATTGGTATTGATTATTTAATATGGAGTTTTATATCATTGTTTAAGACACAATAAAATAAATGAAATCTAAAAGTGATGTACCAAAGAAATTAAAACATCACAATGAAAGGTTGCTAACAGACGTAAAAATATCCGCACATTCACTTCAGCTTCTTGCGTAACCATTTAATACCAGGATGGGTAGGTTCACTTTTTGCTGAAGATCTTGTTTAATAACTGGTCTTCGCTCTTCTTTGCATGTGGGATCGATCCAGTTTCCCAATAAACGGTATATAACCCAAGGCCGAACACTTGCGCTCCAGGGCATGCGATATTCGTTCATCCAACTGCCACAATAATTAAATGTTTAACATTTAAAATTGACACATTAATCTTCGAAAGATTTAACTCAAATTTTATTGCTGGGAGTTTTATGAGATATGCAAAACACAGACGAAGAACAAGTGTGAATGAACATTGTTTTGCAATACAACCGTATCCCACACATCTAAATATTACATTATAAATCATCATGGAGAACAAACAACGAAGAAAAATATGTTTATAATAAATATTTATTTGATGTTTTGACTGATTTATTAAAATTAAAGCCGGTCGAAGCTAAATAAACGAGTGGATTTAAACTAAATATATGTAAAATGTTAAAAAAACATAGTTTAATGTTTTCTAGAGGTTATATTATATTTTATGGGAGTGACATAATATATCGCCTTGCTTATGGCTTTGCTAAGATAATTGATGATCCGTTCGCAGTGTGAAACATGTCATTCCCATAAAATATAATAGATTTTCTATGTAATATAACTTTTAATTCATTTTAAATAATGACATTTTTAAGGATTAGTTGTATCTCAAGAGAGACGAAGATGTAAGTTGTTTATTTGGAAATAGAATATGGTGGTCGAGGCGTTTACAGGACTTATGACCTGTTATTGGTTGGGTTAAACGATTGCTTTATGTTAACAACATTCCCCATTCTGCCTGGTACCTAATCTTAATAGATGGCGCTAGTGTAGATTGAACTAAAAAATGTGAAGTGTTTCTCAACATTGTAGTATATATACATCTTCCAAAAAATTGTCAGACGTGGTGGTCGTATGAAGGGCGGAATGGGGTATGTTATTAACATAAAGCGATCGCTTAACCCAACCAATGATAGGTCATAAGTCATGTAAGCGCCTCGACCACCATATTCTGTTTCCAGAAAACAATTTACATCTTCGTCTCTATCGAGATACAATTAATACCTTTAAAATGATTTACCCGCAATGGGTAAAATTCAGTATTTGAATACATTCAAAATATTACAATTTTTTTATGTGAAAAAATGAAATATAAAAGGGATTGATATGATTACGAAGTTAAGCAATATTATATCAAATGCAAACAATGGAATTTTTAAGGCTGGCATTATTATGGAGAAAATGCGATTTCTTCTCAATTACAGATTACGATGAATGTGACCGTTCGGGAAGTGTTGGTGCAGCGAGAACACCACGTCCGCCACTAATGAGATCACTTTCTCTCAAACAGCCGAAAGAGTAGCAAGGTCTTCTGGGCGAGATGCGGGCTGCTGCTGGACCCAAGTGTTGGGCAACAAATAATAAGCAGATGCGTGTTGTGACAGTTTTTATGAAAATCCGGATCACTGTTATTTCAACGCGTAAACATAATATGATAGGTACATGTAATTGTCGAAGCAAAATGACTTCAGATTTTCTAAGAATTCAAACGCATAAAGTATGTATGTATTTTAAACATTATAGCTTTTTCTAGTAAACTCAAGGCGTTAACGCTGTGGAATTCCTTACTAGCGATTTAAAAAAAAGTTTTTTGATCAAAAGTGAAAAAACTGTGTTTTTTTATTTAAAATGGTTTTTGATACAATATCGTGTATTGAATTAATGTATTTTGCATGTTTTCTTCATTGTTCTATTTTACTTTATAAATTAAACGTACAATATAACATAATATGTAATTGAAACTAGTTCATATTTTTTATTTACTTCATAATTGTTAATTGAAATTCCATGTTAAAAGATCATTTTCAATAAAGTTTTTTTTTTTAAATATTGTATATTCAGTTTGATCAGAATATGGCAGCGAAATTCTGAAACCGGTCGAAACTGATATAAAAAATGGAATGAAGCTAAAATTATATTACAAAGGAATCAATTTTAAATTTATATTTTCATTAGAAACAAATATAGTAGGTACTTGTTTATTTTTAAGATAATCTAATAATTTTCTGAAATCTCTTGATGGAAGTTCATTCTAAATAATAATGAATTAAAACGATGTTTTTTTTTAACTACTTCCACATTTGATTTATGACCGACCAGTCTGTCGATGCCAGCGAGCCTGGCGAAACCGGTCGCTGTCGAAATAAAGGCAAAATTAGAAGTACTTAAAAAACATCGTTTTATTTAATTATTACTTATTTATTGTTTCTTGAACAATGATTAAAAACTCCATATTAAATAATTAATACGAATGAAAACGACAGTTTTATACAAATGATATTGCCATAGAAGGGCGAAACATGTCATTCCCATAAATATAATAAAACTTCTATAAAACTGACGTTTTTATTCGTGTTAATTAAATATAGTACTGTTTTTGAGGAAACGTCATATATTTAAGAATTAATATTATATACGTTATTAAACAACAGGCTGTTTCTTGTGGGGTCTGAAAAAGAGGATGAACTTCGACACATATCTTATTTACACTTTACTAAGACGCCGAATTTAAAAAAAAATGGTATGTTTGGTCAGTGCTGTTATACGGGGTGGAGTCATGGACCCTTAAAGTCAATGTTATGAACCAATTGGAGGCCTTTGAGATGTGGATACACCGAAGGATGTTACGCATCTCCTGGACTGACATGGTCAGCAACACAAACGTTCTCCATAGATCCAGAGTTGACAGAGAGTTGCTGAGCAACAACAAAGTCAGTGAGGTGTCCTACTTGGGCCATGTTCTGAGAGGCGAAAAGTACGCACTATTACATCTAATCTTGGAGGATAAGATTGAGGGTCGACGAGGTGTTGGGAGAAGGCGGGTTTCCTGGCTGAGGAACATCCGAGAGTGGACGGGGCTGAGGACCGTGGGGGAGCTGTTCTGAGCTGCCCAGGACGGGGAGGCCTACTCATGGGTGATAGTCAACGTTAGGGAGACCTGACAGGATACGGAAAGAAGAAGAATAATAAGAGAAGCATTCATTCACGATGGGAATTTATACCAGCGTTGGGTTGGCGCGACGATATCCGGAAGAGTACGGGAAGTGTCTGGATGCGGATTGCTCAGGATAGAAGGGAGTGTAAAATACGAGTGGAAGTCCTACTTCCAGTAGTGGAAGCCCACTAAAGGCTGAAGAAGAAGAAGAGAATAAGATATTATCGGTTCATATATTGGTGTAAGATAGTATCAAGTTGTCACCTTTTAAACCTGTACTAGAATGTAGAACAGTAGCGTGTTTATAAGTGCGACTTGCTGGTTTACATATAGTCTGATACACAGAGAACACGGGGGCGAGCCTTCGCGTGACGGTATGCTAATCTCGCCTAATGAGAGTGGCTTATGATTCATCACAGGCGCATAACGCGTATAACTAAGCATAGTAGCATGCCATTTGAGCTTGAAGCTTGTTACCAAATGATTTGATATCTTTCACCCTTTCCTCATAGGTGTAATGTTATTGTATTTATTGTTTCTTGAACAATGATATAGAATTCCATATTAAATAATTAATACGAATGAAAACTAATATTTTTAATAGAAATTTCTTGCTAGAAGATCATTTTAAATAATGAAAATAAAATTTTTGTGAACTGTTCAATTAAATAACTTTGTTTTTTGTGATGACGTCAACATAGGTTGATTGCAACATAGCTGTTGCGTAAAATAAAATACAATTGTGATACAAAAAACAAAATTATTTAATTTAACTGTTTAAAATGTTAAGGTATCATAGTGTTTCAGCCATAACAATGGACTATTTAAAAATAAAACTGGTGAGCCAAAAAATGAACCAGAAGATGGCAGCAAGCTTCCAAAACCGGTCGAACATATACACAAGTGCAAGCACACTAAATACATAATAATAAAGAAATTTTGTTTTCATTACATTTGATAATGCTTTAGAAGGGCGAAAAATAAAATACAATAAAATTTCTAAAAAAATTAACGTTTTCATTCGTATTAATTACGTAATATTTTTGGTTAAAACCAGCAACAGACAGTTGGACATCTACATCTCAGGAACATCCTCAGGAACATCCTCAGAGAAATAAGAGGGCGCAGTCCTAAATAAAGCAGATGAAGAAAGAAGAAGTTTCGAAGGTTTTTCATTCGGTACAGTTTTTATCGCTCTCCTGACGATCAAGGTATTACTTTTGTTTAATAAAACTTCTGAATGTGACGAAGAATGAATGACGAAGATGTGTTAATTCATAAAAAAATTGTTTTATACTTAAAAAAAATCAGCAGTATAGAATTTCATATAGTTTTATAATTTTGAAACAATGGTTATCCGTATAATTTTTATTTATGAGATTGTGGCGACAGCTCTTCCGCCAATTTATATTCCCATCATCGGATGTTACAAACAACTTAGTTGTCAACATAGGTTGGCGAAACAGCTGTCGCGACAATCACTTAGGAATAATAAATTAATTGTGATACGTGTTATAACAGTTTTTCAAAATGACAACCATTAATAATGCTGCAAAATCATAGTGTATCGCATTGTATTTGGTTTCAACTATTTCAAAACATCACAAATTAAAGACGCCTAGCCGCAATTCGATAGATTTTCTCGGAAACGTACAAACACAGTATTATGGAATATGTTGCAGAAATTCTAACACATTTTAACACCTTTCGGACAATTATTACTATGTTTATGAGAAAACATCAGTATTTAGAAATCATCTTATTATGTAATGAGTCAAATGTGTCGTTTTATTTTATTATTTTACGCAGAAAAAATAACAGCTGAACACTATTATTAAACTTATGCAATGATTGGTGTTCTCCGTCCTTAGTAAAAATGTTAAATTGAAACAGAGGAGTATATATTTAGTTGATTTAAGATCTACTAGATATTATTGTTTTATTAACACAATATCTGCGTAAAGGGTATTAAAATCCGTTAACTTATTATAATATCATGTTTATTCAATAAACTTAAGAGGTAATTATCACCGTGAATTTCTTTAATGATATTTTTTTGTAAAAATTTAAATACTGTCTATTTTTTCACATATTTAAAGATAAAAACATATAGAAAAAAATTGTTTCCACCCTATGAATGTTAAATTACCCTCGTTTTCTTATTAAATATAACATAATTTCTTCAAAGACGTTTTACAATTAAAAAAATACCCTGAATGAAAACCTCTGTTTTAGTGTATTTATATATTTTATGAGATTGACATATTTTGCTTTGATGAGGCATTATCAAACATTTAACATTGCCTCAGGAAGGCGAAATTTGTCAATCCCATAAACTATAATTAAATTTCTAGAAAACAGATATTTTAATGTGTATAAATTATTTAATTCGGATTGAAAATTTTACTAAATGCAATTTATATTACAAACATTTGCTTATAATAATAATGCCTTAGCACAGTGACATATATTATTCCTATTATTATAAATATTAAAAAAAAAAAATTATTGTACATTATATCATTGTTCAAGACACAATAAATACTTCAATTACCATAAAATAATAAAATAGTAATATAAGAATAATAAATGTAATCTTGTATAACTATGAAGTAAAATGTTTGTAAATATGTATAATTGGTCCAATAATGTGTTATTTAAACTAATGAGAATGCAATAACTTATATTGTATGTTTTAATAAATAAATTGTTTTTTTGTTCCGTATACTTATTTAAGAACTACGTTTGTGCTATGTAAAAATGATTCTGATAAGAAAATACATCATAATAATTATAATCATAAGGGTGGTAGACTGATTTCCGCTTATGGCTCGTTAAAGGGATTGAATAAAAGAACGTAAATTAAAATTAAAAAGTTATATACCTCACCTAATTAAAAAAAATATACATTTATATTGAAACTTCTTATTTTTCTTAATATAAGCCTTGTGGCCTGTTTCCTAAGAGAGATTAGCCTCCTGCGAGGTCGATACCGAGCTGTCGATCCATCTTTTTAATGGTCTGGCCAGGGGTCGTCTACCTTGGTGTAAGCCACACTGTTGTTTCCTGACATACTTCTCTCGTTCATTAAACCGACAAACAAACGTCGAACATATCAAGGCTTGCTTTGGAACAACTGTTTATTTGTAAATCACATTTAAGACGTAAGAGGAATAGCCATTAAAGCTGATCCTCTGTAAGCCAGATCAGCAAAGATTGTAGCTGCCTTGTATTTCTAGATACTTGAAGATCCTGACCTGTTCTATGGATTGATTATCTATAACCAGGATATATTGGCTCTATCCAACGGCATTTCTCTTGGGTATGCTGGGGTATAACTCCCTCGAACTGAGGAGGCAAGGATTACTGTCAACAATTTTTTTCAAACTGATTCGGGGCTCTATTGAGAACTCCTATGTTCTGGAGCAAATAGGTATTTTTGTTCCTGATAACTACCTGCGACAGCGCCGACATCAATTGTTCATTGTTCCGTCACGCAGAACCAACCTGCCTTTGGTGATGCCAGTAGGAAGAGCAATTCGGACGCTAAATCTAATCATCTCGGATTTGGACATTTTCAGTGTCAGTGAGTCATAAAAAAAATATTACAAATTCTGGAAAGAGTACTGCCTCACTGACGTCGACATATTTGGATTCCTTCTGATATGTATGATTTTTTGGTTTCATGTTATTTTATCTTATCTTTGTAACACCGTTTTATGTCCAAATGAGTCGCCTAAATGTTTTTCGTTTATATTGTCTCATTTGTGTATCATGTATAAATAAATAAATGAATAATAAATAAATAAAATCGATTATTATCTATAAATAATCATTTAATCGTTTAAAAAAATCTTCAGTACTTTATTGTAAGTGTGTTAATATGATTTAAAATGGGTGATTGATATGCAAGTAACCCAATTAATTAAGAGATGTATCATGCCGGCTCCTGATATAACAGTCACCATTGCATAATATAAATCAATCTCGTCTTATTTATTGCCGTCGTAAGTGATCGTCTATTAAATAATAAAGCGAACCGCGGATCACGTGAGACCTCTGGTATTTAGCTCACAGATTTGGCGGCAAAATTGAGGTCAAAATGCTGCATAAGTATGCGGAAATAATCGTTTTTTGATAAACATATTACGCACACTATCAAATTACACTTAATTAAACAATTTGACATAGCAGACTTTTTTTTGCATGGCGTGTGACACATTTCGTGTCTTTATACATGTTTATATAATAAACGTGGTTAGACAGATTTTCAAATGCTGATATCAGGAAGGAATGTAGAGCATAAGAAAGTATTATTAACAAACTTACGAAAATATCACTGCGTTGGTTTGGATACATAGAACGCATGGACGAAGAAAGAATAGTTAAGAAAGTATACGTTAACGATGTAAATGGAGCACGGACTCAAAGAATACATAATAAGACATAGCTTGGTGTTATTCTTTTTCTGATTGTAGATCTTGCGATCTGTTTATGCAGGATATCAATAATGAAAACAAAACAAAAAATGCTACAAAATTTCTTTATTATTATATATTTAGTGTGCTTCCACTTGTGTTTATCGTCGACCGGTTTCGGCAACTTGCTGCCATCTTCTGGTCTGGAGAAGAAGATGGCAGCAAGCTGCCGAAACCGGTTGACGATAAACACAAGTGGAAGCACGCTAAATATATAATAATAAAGAAATTTTGTATCATTTTTATTTTATTTTCATTTTTTTAAATGAACTTCTACTAATAAATTTAAATTAATAATATAAATTATTTGCAGGATATCAAAAAGAAGGAACGAGTATTATGAACAAAAATATGAAAGAATCGCTGCGTTGGTTTGGACATATGAAGGGCATGGACGGAGTCGAGGCAGACCGAGGAAAACATGGCATGACCAAATTAATCAAATTTTAAAGGTTGGTCATGTTAGAAGTCGGAAGAATCGACGGGGGTGTATGACTCGCAATATTAATGTGGAGGAAGCTAGAGAGGTGTGCCAGGATAGAGTAGTGTGGCGGTCCATTCTCTCTGCCTAACCCTGCGGTGAAACAGTGTGATGGTTTGTGTGTATGTGTACTAAGTTAAAGCAAACAATTAACAAATAAATTTTTATTTCACATTTTAATTATTTGTAGTAATAAAATATATTTAATACGCAACGTGGATGTCCACGATTAGGAACGACCTGAGGGCACTGAGACTGGACAGCTAGATGACACAGGATCTCGAAACTAGGCGGAGCCATATTAGGACAGCATACCCCAAATAACGGGAAATGGCTAGGCGAAAGAAAAAGAAGAATAATATATCTCACAAAAAAAATCTGAAGAGCAAAAATCTTATATTATTATATAATGTACAATATTATAACTGTGTAGTTTATCAAAAATTATGACTCTGTTATATGTGATGTATGTTGCTACCTATACACTCGTATGTGTAATAATTTTCATTTTGACAGCCTCATAATATCGCTTAGATAATAAATAAAGATCAAGTACCATTATTAACGATTGGTCATGTATCCACACAGCAATTTAAATATTTATCGAAATCATAAAAGCAATGTAGTACAGATATCTAAACCACAATTTTGTTGATAATAAAAATGAATTGATTGCACTTTACATTGACAGAGCATGATGAAATTGATATCACTTTACATATTTTTTATCTAATGTAAACAAGTTGACCCTCACTAGGGCATTAACGTATGATATTATGAAATATGACATATTTAATACCTAAAATTTCAAATATATTTTAATGTTTAAATACATTTATTATAGTATCATATATTTTGACATCAGAATTTTATAAATTTCAGTATCAAATAATATTAATTTATGAATGACATTAAGGTTAATGAATGCTGAGTAAAACATGGACCTTATTACTCAATTACTAAAGGCAACCATATTAGAAATAATCAAGGAACGTGCACATAACGGTGTATACTATAGGTTTCCAATCTTTTCTGGGCCACCGCCTCCTTGACAAGAAAAATAAACGTTCAACGCCCCCCTCCCATAAAAGTTATTCCAAATATTTAGAAACACACAGTTGAATTTTAAAATATTTTAAATCTTTTAACTAACTAACTAACTAACCATCACGCCGTCTCTCCGAAGGGGTAGGCAGAAAGAATGGACTGCCACACTTTTCTTTCCTGACATATTTCTTTCGCTTCCTCAACATTCATACATCGTGTCATGCACGCGCGTCGATTTCTCTGACTCCTCACATGGCCGACATTCAATATTTCGACATTCAAGTTTTCCTCGGTCTTCTTCTATTTCTGGTTCCATTCACATCATTAACATATAATTTTTTTTACCAATCTTTCTTCATTCATTTTTTCCATATGTATAAACCATCTTAATGATCCTTTCATTATTTTGTTCATGACACCATCATTCGCACCGCATTCACTTCTTATATTTTCATTCGACATACTATCATACACAGAGTATCCACACATTCGTCTAGGAGATCTAATTTCTACTGCATTTATTCTACTTCCATCCTTCTTTTGCCAGTTCCATGCTTCGCTTCCGTACATAAGGCTTCCATACATAACTTCCATACATAGCTTCCATACATAGCTTCTATACATAACATCCATACATAACTTCGCTTCCATATAATTTTTCTTAAATCTTTTATGTATCTGAAAACGACATATCGTTGATGATCTGGCAGAAAGTCCTATCTCCACTTTATACATTTTTTATGTCATTTTATACTATCTTTCATAACTCCATTATAGGAATTGTTTTTAAATTTTAGCATTTTTTTTAAATAAACTTTAATAAAATAAAATTGTAAGTGTTTTTTTTAATATTGTGTGACCCCTTGAGTGCTGAATAAAACAGTTTTACGCCTCTCTTGAAAAATTGACATTTTCGAGATAGGACTTTCTGCCAAATAACCAATGATACCGAACGAAGAAAAGGCAGAAATGATTAGCGTATTTTTTTTTGTCTTTTTAGACTATATATTTTTATCTGCCCACGCTCTCTATTTTTTCTGGGTCTTCTACTGCCCCCCTGAAAGTCTCAAACGCCCACAAAGGGGCGTTATCGCCAATTTTGAGAACCTAGTGTGTATACCATAAGCGTAGAGAGGTTAATTAGGGTAGAAAAGTGTTCACATCTTTTTCACCTATCCATCTGAAAATAATGTGAGATAGTTGGTATATGTTAATATTCAATTCGGCTTCTTAATTTCAAATAATTCCACATTTGAAAAATAATAATAACACAAATTTCATAATTGGAGCGCAATGAAATGCATAACGTGTCTGCGAAAGTTGTTTTTAAGTGGATGAAATTGCGACGTTCACATGACACAAAAACTTTCCTGCGAGTAGGTACGAAGGCACATTCTTGCTTCAGATTTAAGGCGGGTCAAGGGCGTGAGACAGTACTGCATAGTCATCAGCAGGTAGGTACCTGTTATTCTATATTAGCTTATTAGAAAGATACAAAAAAATAAATTCTTGATTACTACCACTAAAGATGAACGAAATTTTATGCGTATTGCGGTAATAATGTAATGATAATGCAGTGAACACAGCAGAACGAGGTTGGGAGATTCATTTGGATTGATGTTAAGCATCAGGATGAGATAGAGCCTGGTGGAGGAGAATCCTTGAGTCCCTATGACAGGACAAGAAGAAGAAGAAGATTGCAGTGATAGCAACATTCAAAAATGATGTTTGATTTAACTCTGTGAATTTCCATAGTATACGAGTATAATACAAGCAATTTAATTGCTGGACATGATGGCTTCGGAGATCGACGTCATTCATATTCATGAAAGTACGTTCAGAAGACAAATACTCTTGACTTTGGAGGGTATCTTGTATTCCTGATGTCGAACCATCTGTCATGCGTTTCTGGTATTATATATATAATTTATGTTTTACCTGTTCTCAATAGATGCCTTAAACTATTATATAATTGTTGTTTGTAATATCTTTTGAGAAAATAAGCTGACTTGATTGGATACACTGTGGATACACTGTGTAACTCTAATTTAATATAAATCGTGGAAACATTACATTTTAATTAAACAAAATTAAAACCTAATTTCAATTTCAATTTTGAATTCAAAAAGCTAAGGTTACATTTTATAATAAATGTATTTAATCTTAAATAATTCTATAAGTATAATTTTTCTAGAAGCTTGATTATATATTTCACATGTGCATGACTTTTAATGATATCCTAGGGCACTATAAATGTAGTATTATAAATATATCAATGCAGTAAAAGCTATAATTTATATAATGCCCTAGCAATGCAAACATAGACACTCCCATAAAATTTAATAAAACTTTAGAATACTGACGATTCACCAATATTATAATAAATATTTTATAAAAAGTTTTACGGACGATCGAAGTGTGCGCGGGAGATGCCTATTGGTAGCGATGAGGTTCGCAACCCATCACACCGCGTCTCCTGCGGGGCGAAAAGAGAAGGATGGAGTGCCGCATCGGTTAAAGTGTGGCAGTGCATTCTTTCTGCCTACCCTTTCGGGGAGACGGCGTGATGGTTAGTTAGTTTTACATAGTTATTAAAGAGAAAAAATAAATATCCTCTAAGTTATTTTAGGGGCGTTTTTATTATTACATTATAATATTATTTAACGGTGAATTGTGAGATGAAGTGAATTATTTTTTTTAGGTTTATAATTGAAAATATAATAATGTTGCTACCAACTGAAATAATAATTAAATTAACACAATATAAGAGAATGCTTCACAGGCTATTTCGTTTAGTACTAATTTTTTTACGCACAATTAACTCTTAGGAATGCGAAAACAAATCAATTCTAATTAAATAACCTTGAATTCTAAGACTTATTCTTTTTTCACCTTATAAATTCCACCAAAAATCGAAACTATAATGCGTACTTAAAAATGAGTATTTTCTTGGACACGTTTTAAATTAAGCTCAGAAACAAAGATGTCGAATTACACGCCCAATTGTTTATCGATACTCGAGCCGCAGGTAAACAATACGATATAAATTAGTTGACTATACCTTCTCTCTCAGCAAGCTCCTTAGAATACATTTATGTAATTGTTCTAAGAACTTCAAGTTTTTACACAAACCATTGTTTTAGCCTTCATAGGCCTAATCGCGAAGTGCCTGAATTGGGACGTCTTGAATTTCCTTTATGATTTCATTTTATTAAACGTAGCTCTTGCTGCCTCAATTCTGCATTTTATCTCTACATCTGGGTTAAATGAAAATATCAAGAGATAAAAAGGTCAAGAGATGAAAATAACATTTGATAATGCCTCAGAAGGGCGTAAGATGACATCCCCATAAAATATAATAAAAATCTTTAAAAACTGACGTTTTCATTCGTATTAATCATTTCGTTTTTGTTTTTTGCTGGTGTTGGATTGTTTTGAGTGCCTAATTAAAATTAAAACAATGGAATAAAAAATTAAATAAACACAAATGTCCGGATCGTCCAGCTGACGACAAGTGCACCATCTAAAAGAACATTATGTGTTAAATTATTTTTATGTGTTATTTTATTTTATATCATTGTATTTTGTATAATTTGTTTTAGATTTATTATGTAGACGTTGAATGATTGAAGTGTGCGCGGGAGATGCCTATTGGTGGCGATGAGGTTCGCAACCCATCACACCGCGTCTCTCGCGTTGGCGAAAAGAGAAGAATGGAGTGCAGCATCGATTAAAGTGTTGCAGTCCATTCTTTCTGTCTACCCTTTCGGGGAAACGGCGTGATGGTTAGTTAGTTAGTTAGTTTTAATCATTTCAAATGGAGTTTTACATCATTCTTCAAGAAACAATAAATATAAAATAGGCAAACGGTGAGTCCATTGCCCAATGATATAACGAGTACCTTTTCTTTATTGATTACGAATATTTTATAAGTGTACAGCCATGACGTGGGTACTACATAAAAGTGGAGTACTCTAACTAGATCGTGGGATACCAAATATTTATAGTGCATTTTGCATACTTTAGGTGTGTCAATCTGTCGCTATAATTGTTGCTAGTCGGTGTCTACTGAAGTCGGAATCGATCCTTGATCATTGATCGATAATTGTGTTTACGAGTGTTTTAGAATAGTAAACCAAGAGCCATATTATTTTTCCAACGGCTAAGATTATTCCGATCAGGTATATAATGGAAAGGAAAGTACGGTTTGTTAGAGAAAAAAAAGCGGAAGCCCAAACGTGATCAGAAATTTAACGCGAGAAAATTTAATGAGGAAAATATATTTTCTATCCTGTATTTTTCTTTTATGAAGCATTTATTTACAATGATAAACTTGAAGTATAAAAAGCTGTAATCAAAATAAATTTCCTTATTATTTCTTAAACAATGGTGTAAAACTCCAAATTCAATATTATTGAAAAACCTGTTTTGTAGAAAATTTATTTTATAACGGGAATAACATGTTTCGATAAGGTATTATGAAAGGTGAAAAATTGGTAACTCAAATTATTATCTTTATTGTTTCTTGAGCATTGTTGTAAAACTCCAATTACATATATAATATTGATAAAAAACTGATGAGTGATTTATCTGTAAACTGTCTGCTTTACGCGGACGATGCCGTTCTCGTTGCGGATAGTGCGGACGAATTACAAATCTTGGTGTCGAGAATGAATGAGGTATGCAAGTCAAATGATTTAATGATGAATGTCGGAAAGTCAAAGGTGATGGTTTTCGAAAGGGACGAGCAAATGTAAACGAGGACGACAGTTTGTAATATAAGTGTAAACGAAGAGAACTTGGAACAGGTGAGGGAATTTGTGTATTTAGGTAGTATGTTCACAGCAGATGCCCGAACGGATAGTGACGTCGAAAGAAGGGTTGGTGCGGGTAACAAAGTGAATGGAGCTTTAAAAATAGTTATTGGAAACAAGAATTTATCAATGAAAGCGAAAACGGCCGTTCACAATGGAGTTCTGGTCCCAACCTTAATGTATGGAAGCGAAGCATGGAACTGGCAAAAAAGGATGAGAGTAGAATAAATGCGGTAGAGATGAGGTCCCTAAGACGTATGTGTGGTAGAACGATATACGACAGAATCTCAAATGCTGATATAAGAAAGGAATGTAGAGCGGAAGAAGGTATAATGAACAAAATTATGAAAGGATCGCTGCGTTGGTTCGGACATATGGAACGCATGGATGGAGAAAGAATGGTTAAGAAAGTATACGTTAATGATGTAAATGGGGTACGAAGTCGAGGCAGACCGAGGAAAACATGGCATGACCAAATTAATCAAATTTTAAAGGTTGGTCATGTTAGAAGTCGGAGGAATCGACGTGCGTGTATGACTCGTTGTATGAATGTGGAGGAAGCTAGAGAGGTTTGCCACGATAGAGTAGTGTGGCGGTCCATTCTCTCTGCCTACCCCTGCGGGGAAACGGCGTGATGGTTTTGTTTGTTGTTGTTTGTTTTGTTTGATAAAAAACGTCTACTTATAGAAGTTTTATTTTATTTAATGGACTAAATTTATCAATTACTAAAAGGCGACCCCACTCGAAGTTGGAAAAATCTATAAACACGCGCTTTACAACGTCGTATAAATAAAGACGAATTCGTGACAGAGTGGTAAGAGATCTGACTGGAATACCGAAGGTCCCGCGTTCGATTCCCGGTGATGGCAGTGTAATTGTTACGTCTTTTGTCTGGTGTAGAATTCACGTGACAATTCAATAGCCATAGATTAGTAACCTATCACATGTCATGTGAAATGATAGAACTTTAAGAATATAGTGTAAGTTTACATGTATAAGTGAGTGAGCGGGACATGGAAGGGGGAAAAATATTAGATTTAATGCGGCTTGGCATCCCATTGCGATTGGTATATATTGAATGTAAATCCCAGATGGATTGGGAACAGGCCTAGGATGTGCATGAGCGAGGTTGACGAAAGGGTGCCGCTGCGCCTTATAACAGCCTCGGTTATGTGGTGCGAACCCCCTTCTCTGTTGCATAAAAAAGAGGAATCATAACTTATTAACATAAGACATTACAAACAGCATATACGTGTAAGGCATATGGCAAAATAGGCGGTCAATCCTCTCTTCTTACCGCTCAGGAGAAACTTTTTTCGGATTTCATACACCCATTTAGAAGTATGTAGATTAAGATATTTTACAAATATGGAAATAAATAATTGAATATTGTAATATCATTGCAATTGAGACATTTGAATGGTCGGAATATAGTTTCAGTTCTCACAGGCTGAGACAAAAGTAATTCTGATTTATGAGGTATAATTATAAGGACGCGTAAAGTATTTCTGTTAAGCAAGTGCAACCTACGTAGCTATTATCACCGTTCCGAAGGTGGCACAACTCCGAGCGAGTTGCTGAAATTCCCAGAGTAACAAATGACACAGGCAGTGCATGATCCGGATGGGGTATGGAAGCAGTTGTCACGTTTGTCACGCTCGTGCAGTGGAAAGGTTAATGGGCGAAGCGATTGTGTTTATTTATGAGTGACTTTCAATTCAAGTCAATGGTTGCAAATAATTAAAAATCTCGATAGATGAAGCAGATACACAACAGGTCCAAGAGGTAGACAATATTGATCATGCATCGTGAGTTCAGTAATACAACAAGGTAACTCAAAATTCTCTTTTCTGAAAAAAAAATGCGGTTTTTTGTATTGAGGTAAATCAATCTTTCAATATCAAGTCGTTATATATAGTAGTACTATAACCAGAGAATTAAATACTTATATTATATAATGAAATCGTCTGTTTGTTTGTCTAGAAGTTTTTTAAATATTTTATTTGAATGACACGTTTCACCTATCTAAGGCATTTTCAAATGTTTACATTATTTGTTAATAAATAAAATATAATAGAACATCTAGAAAACAGACGTTTTCATTTGTATTAATTAGAGAATTAGGTATAGGAGAGTGATTTTGGTGACTCAATGATGTATTATTGTCATATAATAACAATGATATAAAACTACATATTAAATCATTAATACTAATGAAAACGTCTGTTTTCGAGAAATCGTATTTTTTATGGGAATTACACGTTTTGAAATGCTAAGAAATTGTTGAATATTCAAATAAAAATTATCAAACACATGATAAAGCATTACCAAAGCGAAACAAGTAATTCCCATAAAATATAGTAAAATGTATTTTCGTTTTCAAACTTATAGATAAAGATAACTATTATAAACATACTTAGGCAAATTATGCGCAACCCGAAGTATCATTTACTGCAGTTTATGATTGAGGAGAAGATCAAGGGCAAAAAAGAGAAGATCAATGGCGAGAGACGTAGAATTATGTCATGGCTGAGAAATATAAGACAGTGGAGTAGATTGATGACCATGGGCAGCCTTGTACGCGCTTCAAGAGTCTGGAGTAAATGGAGCGGTCACAAACATACCGAAATGGATATGCAGGGAGGAAAACAATATAAAACTGTAAAGCACCTTCGATGAGCAAAACATAAACGTATAATATTTATCTCGAAACCGTATCATTTCGAGTGACCTAGTTTTAGTATTGAGCCCGTGATTAACGGTTCATCGTGTTTTAGCCACATGAATGAATATATTTTTTTTTGTGAAATTTATGATACTGCACACGAAATGCAAGGATTTATATACTATATGAATATCACTGACACGGCGTGTCTTTTACTTGTTGAAAGATAAATCTGTCAAACACACGAGGGATTGGTAAAATAGACTCTGAGAATCACTAGTTGCAAAATTTCACATGTGCATTTTGCAGATTTAAGAAAACTGATTTTGAAAAAACAACTGTAAGAATAGTGTGGATACTCTGTGTATGAAATAGTGTCAAATGAAAATATAAGAAGTGAATGCGGTGCAAATGATGGTGTTATGAACAAAATAATGAAAGGATCATTAAGATGGTTTGGACATATGGAAAGAATGGTAAAAAAATTATATGTTAACGATGTAAATGGAACCAGAAATAGAGGAAGACCGAGGAAAACATGGCACGATCAAATAAATCAAAAATTGAATGTCGGCCATGTGAGCAGTCAGAGAAATCGACGCGTGTGCATGACACGATGTATGAATATTGGGGAAGCGAGAGAAATATATCAGGAAAGAAAAGTGTGGCAGTCCATTCTTTCTGCCTACCCCTTTGGGGAGACGGGGTGATGGTTAGTTAGTTAGTTATAAGAAGTTGTATCCTCCTTCCCGCATGTCACAGTATACTTAAGGCACTCAGTTATGTGCACCATGGATTCCTCCATTGTAATATTATTGCCCATGGCCCGTAATCATGAGAATAAGAAGCACAAAAATAATCAGAGTAAGGCCACCTGATGTGGCTATATAGTCTTATTTTTGACAAAGTTATTCTGCCCCCACGGCTGGACCCCGTCCTTTCCGTCTCTCCGGGCCTTGCGACTGAGCGACGATTCTTCTCCACTCCACCCTATCGGTTGCCAACTACTCCCAGTCCAGTTGCCTGTCGAAACTCTTTACTGCAGTATGCAGGTTGTCCTTATACATTCACTCTGCACGTATATTTTTTGTTTGATTGGTTTCCTCTTTATTAATGCACTACATAAGACTGAAAATCTGAACTGGGAAAGTAAAGGAATCTGTGTTGATGGAAAATATTTAAACCATCTACGTTTTGCGGACGACATTGTACTCGTGAGCAACACTCCGGAGAAACTTACTGAAATGCTGAAAGAACTAAACGATGTATCCTAATCGGTAGGTTAGAATATGAACCCGGCAAAGACCAAGGTGATTTCAATTTCAATTTATTCAAAAAAATTATAAACATTACAGAATAACACATCCAAATCGTTTATAATCACAAAAATAAAATTAACAATTAAAAAAAAACATATTTACAAATAATATAACAAGAAAACAAATAAGAGTAAGTCAGAAAAAAGAAAAACAGAAGACAATTTAAAAAAAAAAAATATTCGAGAACAGTTTGGTAAAGATTAACATTTTTGTACAATAAGTAGAGAAGCAAATAGTAATTTAATACATAAGAGATAGATGCTTTCTGAGGGTAGCCTCACTATCGTGAAAAATATCCACATCCGAAGAGATGCGGTTTAATAGTATTATTGCCCTGCCCACGGGCATTACCTTAGGTAGATTGGTTCTACACAGTGGCAGGTGAAATAATCTATGTTGCCTTTGTCGCAGATAATTGTCGGGGACAAACAAAGTCAAGTCATTCAAAATATCAGAGTTATGTATTCGACCACGAATCAGTTGAAAAAAGTGAACACCCAGGTGGATGGTTCGTCTAATTTCCAATGATTGGTAGTCCAGCATACCCAGCAAGAAATCAGTTGGGTACAGCCAGGGATAGTAACCGTTCTCTTTAAGGTACAGAAATCGTAAGAATTTTTTCTGTACCTTCTCGATTAAAAGACAATATTTTGTTTCATGCGGTGCCCACACCAGTGTACTAAATTCCAACCGACTTCTTACCAAGGAATTATACAATAACTTCAGGACTTTTGAATTTTTAAAATCCTTTCCATTCCTAAGAACAAATCCCAAAATCTTTTGGGAGCTATTACATACTGATGTAATATGAAGACTGAAAGATAATTTGGGATCGAATGTAACTCCCAAATCTTTCGAAGAAACAGTCCTATCCAGTAGTATATCATCCATTGTATAACTGTGATAGATCGTTGTGCGAGCCCTAGTAAAGGACATGATGAAACACTTCGTGATGGGCACGGAAAGGTTTTAAATCAATGTGGACGGCAACATAATTGAGAATGTCCAATAATATACTTAGATATATGTTTTTAAGAATACTCATTCGGCGAAGAGCAATGTTATTGTAAAAAAAAATTGCTTGAGGGATCTGAAATAGTACTGTTTATATATTTTCATGTAAACACATATTTACCAGTTGATGAGCACCACTTTTAGTGAAGCACTAATTTTGAAGATGTTTACAGAAATGTTCTTACCTGAAAAAAAGGAAAAATAAATAATTAGTAAATTACAAATAACATTGCAGAAATATTTATAAATCAAATATTGAATGTCGGACATGTGAGGAGTCAGAGAAATCGACGCGCTTACATGACACGATATATGAATGTTGAGGAAGCGAGGGAAATTTGTCAGGAAAGAAAAGTGTGGCAGTCCATTCTTTCTGCCTACCCCTTCGGGGAGACGGCGTGATGGTGAGTTAGTTAGTTAGTTTTATAATTAATAGGTCCAAACCAAAAATATCTTATAAATCTTTTAAAATATTAAAAGACACGAAAGTAAGATACGAATCCAAGTTCTCTGTCAAGCTTCCTTCACTAGGTTCGTGTCGTCCTCCAAAAATATGTCTTTTTTACTGAAAGCAATAAGTTTCCGTGACTGCTTTTAGTATAATTATTTAAACGATTAATTCCAGTGTGCACGTTCAATAATAACAGAAAAATAATATTCCATTAGTGTTATCATTATTGGGATGGATCTTAGTTATCCAGAGATGACAAAAATGGCCAAAGTGACTGCTTTCTCACCCGTTTAACCAAGACAAGACAATTTGATTAATCTCCCTCGAACTACCCTATTTTTGGTATGGCTACGCTTTTCCGAATTGGTTGAATCACAATTTTACTATCTTTTGACTATTTACCAATATTCGACGAGATAACTAAACCGCATATTTGCCGCATAGATAAGGTTAAAAACCGGTAAATACCGATCAACCTGAAACGAAACGTTTATGAAGCCTGCGTTCTGCCAGTTGGTACTAATGGTCTTGAAACTGTTACATTGTCCAATTAAAGTGTCGAGAAACTACGAGTGACCCAAAGAGCCATGGAAAGAGCCATGTTAGGAATAAGCCTAAGAGACAGAGTCAGAAACGATACGGTGAGAGAAAAAACAAAGGTCACTGACATCATCCACCGGGTGGCGACTCTAAAATGGCAGTGGGCAGGTCACGTAGCCAGAAGAACAGACGAAAAGTGGACAAGAAGACTGCTGACTTGGAGACAGTGGACGGTAAAGAAAAATGCAGGGCGACCGCAACTACGGTGGAAGGATGATCTGAACAGACACGTCGAAATATCTTGGGTGCATTCTGCACAGGACAGAGTGACATGGATGCAAATGGAGGTGGCTTTTGTCCAGGACGGGAATAGGCTGAGGAAAAAGAAGAAGAAGAAGATATAACACATTTTTGGGTAGACTGTTTTCGTTCATGCGCAGCACGTGACCAGATCAGCACAAGAGAGCACGAGTGAGGTGTCTCCATGTTGGAATATATTTTTTAACTTCAATATATTAATTGTTTGTTGAAGTTATCTTCAACAAATGTATTCAATTAAAGAAATGAAATATTTTGTATTGATAAAAATATACGAAATAAAACAATGGTATTCTAAACACGGCGATGGACGCATTTTCGTCGCCTTAGTTCCATCGTTGATGGTTTCTGATTAGCCCTGGTGATGCAAATGGCTGTAAATGATGATTATCCGGCAATCAGCGGTGGGCAGTGGGCATGTGAGCCACCGGCAGAACCAACATTCTTGGCAGGCCAATTAGATTCCCACTTTTAATTCTAGTTGGCCAATACTCGTTCTCTAGGACAGAGCGCTTTTCAATTTCAATTACGAAATCTGAGGAGCATGCTAGGATACAAATGTACCTGTACATTTATCTTTTATTATTCTGAAACTAACAATATATTCCAAAACACGAATAATCAAATGAAATCAGTTTATATTCTTAAAAAATATTACAAACAAAAGTTTAAGTTTAAAGGCATCTTTTAAGAAGAGGTTTAAAAGAATATATACAGGTATACCAAGAAGGAATACCAGGAATGCATGATAGATGGTTCGACTTTAGGAAGACAAGATACTTAAAAGAAATGCCGTGGGCATACCGCACTCTCTTATCTAGAGATACCTCAAAAACTTTTTCTGAACATCTCCAGCATAAGGGATTATCTCCCCCTCGTGCTGACTCTTAAATTGTAGTGTAACATAATAATACAATTTTAGTAATTTATATCTTCACCACTTTATTTGGTAAGACCAACCGGTTTCGCTTTGTACGTACTGAACAGTTTACTTTCTCACCCCGACGAAGCTCCGGCGGGAGAGAAACCATTATATTATCTTAAAAAACATGTACAGTATCGTTTTACACATAAGTCGAAGTGTCCATTTTTACAAGTGTAATTCAATGTGTCAATACACCATTCGAAATTTTAGAAAAAAGTTTAGAAGGAAATAAATTTGAAGTGATTAAAAATATCTTCGAATATGCTACATTTTTTAATAGGTGAAAATAATAATATATTAATTAATGAAATTAACATCTAGAAACTTTAGGAAAAATTAATAATTTGATTAAGGTTTTCTTATATCCTTCTTTCTTTGGCATGGGTTTTCTGATATAATGAACTTATATTTCATTTTTCATATTATGGAAAAGCCATAATATTAATAAATAAAAATGTCGTAAATAATGATTTTAACAATTTTAAATTTTATTAGACAATATTCTCCTTTTTTCTTTGGGGTCATTATTAAATTCGACTTTGATAGCAGAGAAAAATACGATCATTGTAACTTCAAATAATTTTTAGCAATGATCTAGCAATTGCAATCAATTATAGCACGAGTGTACTTAAACTAATTGCAAGTGCAATAAAATACGAAAAATAGATTAATTACGAAAAAACATTTTCACAAAAAACTTTCATGCTCTGTCCCTGATTTCGAGGTATGCACTGCAATAAAAAAGTATAAACCATTACTTAGCATTGAAAAATGACTTCAATTTATTAAAACAAATTAGTCTGGAACAGATACGAGTGCGGAGTATTTCATCTCTGGCCGTCAGATGTATTCTTGATGTGTAAGTGATTTTTTGTTATGGACATAATATGCCCAGTTACGCAAGCCTAACCTAGAGACTAGCGAGTCGCATATGAAACCGCTAGCCTTCACCGATCAGATAATGAACTGAGAGAATACCCGAAAACGTTACAAATGATGCTACTTGTTTGAGAACAAAAATGAAAATGCAATCGGAAAATCTGCATCTCAAATAGTAAAAATGACGCTCATTTAGGTCAAGATTTGATTTTTGAATTAAGAACTTCACGAAATGTTTTAAGTAGCAAAGGTATATAATTTATAATTATTTTCTTACACCTGAGGATACTTACTTACCTTACTAATTATTATCTTTATTAATGTAAGGCAGATGACTGCATCATGGATAAAATTAAAAAATGATCCTTGAGACGGTTTGGACATATGGAACGAATGGATGAGAGTAGAATAGTTAAAAAGTTGTACACAAGCAGCGTGAGTGGAAAAAGAAGCCGAGGACGACCGAGGAAAACATGGCATGACCAAATAAATCAATTACCAAAAGGCGGTCACATTCGAAGTCGGAATAATCGATGTGCGTGCATGGTGCGATGTATGAATGTAGAGGAAGCCCGAGAGGTGTGCCAGGACAGAGCTTTGTGGCGATCCATCCTCTCTGCCTACCCCTCCGGGGAAATGGCGTGATGGTTAGTTAGTTGGTTTATCTTACACCTATTTTTATTGAAAATACGTGTTGGGAATTATCTTTAAAAAAATAATTTCGTTTCCACATTTTTATACATTTGACAAGTTTTATCTGAATATTTTGTGTCAGAAGGAAAACGAATATTAAATATTTTTTATTCGCGTTAATTTAATTTGTTTTCCTTTCATAGAATATCAGAATATGTTTTTTTGCTCTCCAATATCCAGTTAATTTAATGAATTTGTATTGTAGGATATTTCATAATTTCAATATTTATAATGTGTAATTGATGCCAAAAAAAATTATGTATTGTTTCTTGAACACTGATGTAAAACTCCATATTGAATAATGAAAACTCTTTATTATAGTTTATACGAATATAATATTTCACCTTTCTAAGGCATTCTAACATTTAATAATGCCTTAGAAAGGCGAAACATCTCATTTCCCTAAACTATGATAAAACAATTAAAACGAATGCAGCAGCAGTTTTAGTCAAGCAGTTTTATTATATTTTATGGGAATGACATGTTTCGCCCTACTTGTTTATCAAAATTTATACACGACAACTGAGTAAAATGGCAAAACGTATTGACTACAAATCAACTGTCAAATTAGCAGTCTGTAAAAACAATGTTGCTAGTTTAAAAACCAAACCTTTAACAAAACACCCTATTTATATAGAAAATATGTTTGTGTGTCTGTCCATGCGTTTCTCGAAAATTACAGAACCGATTTCGCTGAAAATTTCACAGTGTATTATTTTTTGTCTGAGGAAGGTTTTAAGAGAAGTTTGAATGAAATCCAATCTTCTTCTTCCTCTTTTGAAAAAAAATTATTGCTTTGAAATATTGTTATTTACCGATTGCTCCGAAATTTTGATACAACGTTGCATTAGAATACGCGCATTAAGGTGTCCCTTATATGGGCGAATTTTTTTTTCGGTTATTGAAACGCATTCTCCCTAATTGTGTTTATTAGTCTACTAGTGAACTATAAAGTGTTAGTTTGAAGCCAATATTATGAATGGACCTTGGAAAAACTAATTTATTATTACTGTATCGATGACTACTGAATACGATTAGTTCTTATGACCTTTCACTAATCGATAGAGATGAGATTTCAAAACACTCACAAAAAGATGTTTTTTTTTTTTCTAAATTGATATTAATTAATTATTCATTGCTGACTACCACAATGCTAATGAGAAGAGAGGAAGGCGAAGGCATTTCAATGTTGATTGAATTTTAATATAATATTATAGAAATGTTGATATACTCGTATATAAAATTTGCATCAAACGTAAGAGTTTATATAAATCTCAATTGTTCAAATTATTTCAGAGTCGTTGAACTCAAAGTGATATTATTATTATTATTATTGTGTTGAATCTCTCTTTTCATCATTCCAATCCGAGCCAAATTGATGTAAAGGGTAAAGTTATCATAATGATTCTTATGACATGTGATAGGTAGCAAATCAATTGCCATTTTATTGTCACGAGTATCGAACCCGGGACCTTCGATGTGGCAGTATTTGCCTTTGGCCAAGAAAGTCATCTATATCGTTACAAAACCTTAGATAAAAGCCCTTGGTGGTGTTTTAGTATCAAACCGTATTTTATAATACAAATTTATATAAAAAAGTATATGTTAACGATGTAAATAGAAATAGAGGAAGACCGAGGAAAACGTGGTACGATCAAATGAATCAAATATTAAATGTCGGCCACGTAAGGAGTTAGAGAAATCGACGCGCTTGTGTGATACGATGTATGAATGTTGAGGAAACGAGAGAAATATCTCAGGAAATAAAAGTGTGGCAGTCCATTCTTTCTGCCTACCCCTTCGGGGAGACCGCGTGATGATTGGTTAGTTAGTCACTTAGTTTTATTATATTTGTTCATTTAGTTGAAAGAATGAATGAAGATATAATGGTAAAAATAATATATATAAACAACCTAAACGAAACTAGAAAAAGATGAAGATCAAGGAAAACGTGGTACGAACAAATAAATCACATATTGAATGTTGGCTACGCGTGGAGTCATATGCGTGGAAGACACGATATATAAATGTTGAGGAAGGGTAGAAGTATGTCAGGAAAGAACAGTGTGGCGATCTATTCATTCCGCCTATCCCTTTTGTGAGACAGTGTGATGGTGAGTTATATAAAATAAAACGTATATTTTCTGAATCGTTCGTAATATTTAAAAATCTATATTATTAATTCTTGCTAAGGCATTAACAAACGATATTTCTTAATGCCCTTGTAATGGGAATGTGGGTCCTAAGTACAAATTTTACTTCCACTAAATTAAATAAATTTAAGAATAAAGAGGGGATCAGGAGCCAGTTTAGGACTGTTGTGGAGGAGGCCAAAACACAGGAATGTAGCGCAGAGAAGAAGAGAAGAAGAAGAAATAAATAAAAAAGTTAGGTGCATTTATTGTTTCTTGAACAATGATGTAAAACTCCATATTAATTAATGAACCGTCCTACCTTCAGGTTATTTTCCGAGAAACGTGCAAAAAAGCAGTTTTTTTTATTAATGAAATTTAATCATATTTTAATTTTATTTTTTTCAATTACGAAACGTCAAATACTCGGCCGCACACTTCGCCTGCCCCTTGTAAAACTATCATATTTATGAAGACTTGTACTCAAGTGTTGTTGGTACACGCGCGTATCCCTAACAGTTTGTACGTTTTAAGTACATTACTTTTTCTTAAGCGCGTACATTATAATATTTTATGGGAATGACGTGTTTCGCCCTTCTAACATTTGATAATGCTCAGAAGGGCGAAACATGTCATTCCAATAAAATATAATAAACCTGCTAGAAAACTGACGTGTTTATTCGTATTAAAGTAAGGTGTGTTTTCAAAGCATAACGTTTTATTATTTTTTATTACTAAGATAGAATAATTGGCTCGTGATCATAGAAATTATTATTCGGTAATAAACACATTTTATTATTATATAATATAAAAATTGATCACCTATCAAAGTGAACTTTAAAAAAATCTCCTAAGCTAAATACCCCTCCACACCTTTCAATCAGCATTATACACGATTTGGAACCGGAAGAAACACCTTAGTTAATAGACAACGCTTTGTGCAGAAAAAAAATATGAATGATTTAACAAAATTATTTAATTTGCTTTGTAATCGAAACTGAAAGCGATCGATTCTTTTTTAAGCTAGGAAACAAAATCTTTTATGAAAACAATAAAAAATTAATGGAAGATTTCATATATTTGAAGCGGATCTATTATTTATTGTATCTCGAACTTGGAAGATGGTATACATTTAAAAATTTGTATACAAGCTGTGTGAATGGAAAAAGAAGCCAATGGCGACCAAGAAAAACATGGTATAACAAAGTTAATCAATTCCTTAAAAGCGTTCAGATTCAATGTCAGAAAAATCGACGAGGATGCGTGTTACAATGCATGAATATAGATGAAGCGCGAGACTATGTTCCAAACGATGAAGTCTGTCTGTGGTGTTGAGGACATAGTGAGATGGGGAAGAAGCAGAAGGCGCTTTTGGAGAGACCACGTAGACCGCATGGAGAATACAAGAATTCCAAAAATTGTTAAAGATGAAAACCCAAGCAGCTGGAGATTACCAGGAGAGATTGCTGGACATCATCATCCCAGGACAGCCCACCATCACAAACAGGTCATACGACCTAAACTAAGAGGAAGAAGAAGAAGAAGAAGTATTTTTTCCACACTTAACATAACTATAATACGAGTATTATACTTGTGTAAGCAAATATATGAAGTACATAAGTGAATAACTGAAATGAATATTTTTATTCTAAAAGCATTTTATTCAAATTCAATGCAGAGTTTTTCTATCAAATATTATCTCAGAATGATATTAATATTTCAAGGTTTTGATAATTTTATTATGTAATTAAATAGAGTATTGAAAACACTTTGATTATGAAAAAAACACTCATTGTTGTACATTGAGAAAAATAACCGTGAATTCTATTCATATATCAAATTCTATAACTTGTGAAGTTAATGCGCCTTTGTTCAATTAAAACACTAGCGTACCCGTGCACTTTTTTTATTATTGTTATCAAATTATTGATTTGCAATAAAATAGTATCGAAACGAAACACGAATATTGGAAAATGACGCATTTAATGGCATCTGGCAGAATGGTTAAAAAAACTGGCGCTATTTTACCATTTCTTGGTTAATGTAAACACACCGCTGAAGTTGGGTAACTTGGTTAGAAGGTCGCACCACATCCGGTGCGCTTTTTTGTGTAACATTCACACAAAGGTTAAATAGTAAGCAATTAAGGCGGTGTTGGATATGGTTAATGGAGTAATGATGGTAGAATAACGGCGCTACTCTATGGAAATGATTCGATGATTTGATCAACAACTTTATCAAGATGCACACCTTTCTTACATCCATTTATAATATTGATAAATAGACTTAGACAAAGATCTGATAAAAACATAAACGTCGCTATACAAATCTTTTCTAAAGATGGTAATTGGATATTTTTAGGAATCTTGGACTCTGAACATAAAGGCTGACTGAAAAAGA
Organism: Lepidostoma basale; assembly: GCA_022606425.2. Classification (NCBI taxonomy): domain Eukaryota; kingdom Metazoa; phylum Arthropoda; class Insecta; order Trichoptera; family Lepidostomatidae; genus Lepidostoma; species Lepidostoma basale. The sequence goes on from JAHDVF020000123.1 coordinate 139,414, forward strand.
ACCTTCAACATGTGTGGACCGATTTCCAAGTTGGAACACTTATGAAGACATAACGATATTGAGCTATAATATACATTAATTTACTAACCGTTAAAATTTATAACACTGTTATGATATCACGATTTTTATTATTCACTCTTTGAAAGTCACGAAAGCTGTTTCGCCAACCGATGTTAGCATTATCAGGTGTAACAAACAAGTTGTTTGTAACACCTGATGATGCGAATATCGATTGGCGAAACAGCTGTCACGAAACTCAAAAAGTGAATTATAAAAAATGTGATATCAAAGCAGTGTTATAATTTTTAGCAGTTAAAAATGTTGAAGTATCATAAGCAACGTATTGTTCTCATTTGTTGAATGTACTAAAAGCCATTTTGATCCTGCACTTACACCCACATCTAGGTCTACCGACTTATTAATTGTACTTCCCAGGTATTTAAATTGATCTACCATCTCTAACAGTTCACTTCTAAACCGCAACGTCATTCCAGATTAGTTTTCCCTGCCAAATGTTATCCACTGAATACTTCTTCGTCTTCTTCTGATTGTAGATCTTGCAATCGTTTATGCAGGATATCAACTTTCTTCCTGTGATGAAGATGACCAGCCTTCTCTTAATTTCTTTAGTGGTCATCCTGGTGGTCGACGGCCCTCTGAAGTCTCGTGCATCACGATCTTAGGAATTCTTGCTGGATCCATTCTCTCGATGTTGTCCCTTTAGAATCGTCTTCTCTGCCTACTCCATCTCACTATGTCTTTAATTTGGCAGAATTTGCGAATTTCTTCATTGGGTATCCTATCTCTAAGGGTTCTCCCCACAATAGGTCGCAATGTTCTCATTTCTGTTACTTTTAAGATACGTTTGTTTCTGACAGTGTCTGCTTTTGATTCGATTCCGTCCACTAAATACATTTATAAACACTTTATACATTAATAAAAAAAAGTATTATCCACTGATTTCATTCATTCATTCATTTCTTGGCGCTGCATCCCGGTGTGGGACTTGGCCTCCTCCACAACGGTCCTCCAATGACATCTGTCTCTGGCCATCTCTCTCCATTCCCCAACTCCTTCTATTTTCTCCCAATCTTTTTTCACGCAATCCGCCCATCTTTTCCTCGGTCTGCCTCTTGGTCTCTTATCATCCACTGAATACATTTATTAAAAAAATAATACAAAAGCATATGTTCTTCATTTTCAATCGATTGATATGATAACGAACCCGGTTACTTATAATAAAAAACTTGTTGAATAAATTATTGTTTTAGATTAAATTTAATATATAAAATCTCACTGCACTTACGAAACTAATAGGAATATCTCAATGATTGATTTTTTCGGGCTTATCTTTTAGTAAATTCGTATGACATATCAACGAACTTCTACAGCTTTGACAACAACCTGGCTTGCAACATAATATAAAATCGACAGGAGTGATTGATTTTTTTATAAGCCTCTCAACTCTGAGGCGGGTTGTGTTTATGACATATCCTTTATTTGTCAATCAAGAGACCTTAATATATATCACGTTACGCAATAGTCTCTACTGATACGCGTATGCTACGGGGCCGGTACCACAAAGTTTTACGCCCGGTAAGGAAAGAAACCCTATTCATGCTCGCTTCAATAAAAATTACCAAACAATGTTTTACAGTACAACAAAAAAGATAGCTAAATAGTGCAGATTATTAGACAAATCAGATAATAGACTCAAAATAAAATTTTAACTCATTAGAAACAACTCACAACATTTTGATAATTTTTGAGATTGGAAAATTATTTAAAATAAATATCAAATCATTCGTCACAAACATCATTGCATTATTGAATCTTTGATATGCTTGTAAAAATATATTTTAAGGTTTTTTGCTTATTTTATATTAAATGTTTGATTTGTCCGTGTTTTTCTTTATTTCAAATTAAACTTTTGGGAATTTAAAATAATTGATTTATAAATTGCCACTGAGGACAAGACACTGAAGACGATAGCAGACAAGACACTGAGAGATCGCGTGAGGAACACCAGAATAAGAGAGATATGTGAGGTTGAGAATATTATAAGAAAGAGTAGGCAGCGAAAAAGGGACAGGTACGGTCATATTAAAAAAATGGACACCACCAGACTCCCCTATATTGCATTGCATAATCAGCCTCATGCGACTCGTCTTCGTGGAAGACCTCCAAAAGTTGGAAACTGGTGGGAATCTACCTCACAGGAGGAGCAACACTCTGGAGAACAGACCACATAGGTCTACAACAAGCAAGAAGAAGAAGAAGATAAACTGCCATTCGAAAAGATCATATTAAACGTAATAAATATTATTAATATTTCAACAATATATTGAGTGTGTGTATGAGGGTTCGAATTCAAGAATTTATGGTAGTTGCCTCATATTTCTGAGCAAATTAAACCTGCGGTATGGACAGCTCTGGTGGATCAGTAGCAATATTGGGACACCGCCGACCAGCCGAGCTCCACGGCCCAACATTCTCCATCCTCTTCCACAATGGAAACAGAGGCATCCGGTGGCCTTCAGCACAAAGATACGGGTGGGTACATGGAGCTGATGAAGCCGGGAGATTGGTTAATTAGAAATACCTACTAGGTAAAGGTACTTGAAGGAATGTAGGCAATACGTGGAATCTAATGTAGGTGGCAATAACTTAAGGACGGCGCGTTATATTTTTATAGTAAAGACACAGCATTACTTAAATGAGAGATTTGTCATTTTTGTTCACAAATTAATAGAGATAGGAAAAAAATAAACACGAGAAACTCTATATATAAATGACAGCGGCCATAATAAGAACATAGAAAACCGTTTTAAAATACAACAACGCCATTTAATTTACAAATATACGATACATATGAAAGTAGTTATGCATACAAAACCTTTGATATTATTCAATTCATTATTTTATAACATTGTTAAGGAAGAAGTAATATTTTTTATGCAAGATGAATTTAGATACTAGATGAATATTTAGAAATAAAATAATTTGACACTTATATAGTCTTTGTCAATTTCGGATAGACAACAAGCGAGTCACCAACCGAGACACTTCGGTGTGGCCGCCTCTTGGCATAATCTTTAAGACCAGTTAAAGCTAAAATATGATTCATTCAATACAAATTTAGAATCGATTATTCAGCTAAAAGTTGTCACCTACCGTCTGTGGACTGTACGGATATTGCTTATAAAGGATGCCCCTAGTTTGGAAACACATTCGCTAATGTTTTCCGTTTTGTAATGGTTACAAAGGCTAAATTCTAAATTACTCTACGTATCATTTTTAATGTTTCGATTAGTTCAATTCACGATACAAAAGTAATATAGAAATTTTCTTACGTTGCCTTAATATAATATATAAACGATGCAGAAAACACTGTCAGAACCATACATCTCTTAAGAGTAGCAGAAATGAGAACATTGCTACCTATTGTGGGGAGAACCCTTAAAAATAGGATACCCAATGAAGAAATTTGCAAATCCTGCAAAACTGAAGACATAGTGAGATGTAGTAGGCAGAGAAAATGATTCTGGATGAACCACATCGAGAGAATGGATCCAGCAAGAATTCCTAAGATCGTGATTCACGAGACTCCAGAGGGCCGTCGACCACCAGGACGACCACCAAAGAGATGGAGAGAAGGCTGGTCGTCTTCATCACAGGAAGAAAGTTGATATCCTGGATAAGCAAATCGCAAGATCTACAATCAGAAGAAGAAGAAGAAGAAGAAGAAAACAGACTAATGTTTTATTCCACTAGTTTTTTTTTAATTTCGACTACTTTTGATAAATAGCTGCTTATTTAAAAAAAATATATCGCTACAAAATATCACATGAGTAAAATTTTTGTATATTTTTCTCTATCTAACTAACTTACCTTCACGCCGATTCCTCGGAGGGGTAGGCAGTTATACAAACATAATGTAAAAAATATGAAAATTTAATTCAAATATCAAATCGCAACACAAAGTGAATCAAACTATTTAAGAAATATTATTTTTATTTTTGTATATTAAAATGAAAATATAAGAAGTGAATGCGGTGCAAATGATGGTGTCATGAACAAAATAATGAAAGGATCATTAAGATGGTCTGGACATATGGAAAGAATGAATGAAGAAAGAATGGTAAAAAAAATTATATGTTAATGATGTCAATGGAACCAGAAATAGAGGAAGACCGAGGAAAACGTGGCACGATCAAATAAATCAAATATTGAATGTCGGCCATGTGAGGAGTCAGAGAAATCGACGCGCGTGCATGACACGATGTATGAATGTTGAGGAAACGAGAGAAATATGCGAGAGAAAAGTGTGGCAGTCCATTCTTTCTGCCTATTCCTTCGGGGAGACGGCGTGATGGTTAGTTAGTTAGTTAGTTTGTATATTAAAACATATTAAAATAAATTTGGATTAAATCGTAAATTCATATGTATTTTTCAATCAACTGTCATGTATACCTTCATATATACGAGTTCAAGTATGTATATTTCCACCCTGAACGGACTCATTGAAAAAGTTTTATAAATATAAACATTCATAAGTCCGATGCATTTTTTTTTTTTTTTTATGTATACAACAGGTTGCTTGAACCCAATTAGAGTATACATTTTTTTTTTTTTTTTTTAAGCTGATATATTGATTCTCGTGACATGTGACAGGTAGCCAATCTATCGCCATTTTATTGTCACGTGAATACTACGCCAGACCAAAGACAATGTGACAATCACACTGCCATCGCCGGGAATCGAACCCAGAACCTTCGGAATGGGAATCAGAGCTCTTACCACTCTGCCACGAAGGTCGTCCAATAACTACAAGCAAACAAGTTTTCCATACGCTGTGTCTATGATATACTATACTAAAACCTAAGTAAGAACTTAAATATTCATTTATGATTGAAGCGATTGTATAAATTATAAAATACTAATGGGAGATTATTGCAGCTTATTTGTAACCCGATTAAACTATCGGGGAGTTAAAATCAAAGCCTGCAACAATGTTAATCCAAGTTTAAATAATATAAGATAAGACAAAACTTCTGAAGCAGTTTGTTTTGTAAATCTTTTAATTGATCATTTAGATACTAGTTTGTGTGGTAAAATTTACTTGACAGACTAGTAACAGCTAGAATGTGTGTTTAAATTTATGTGTTATTTATTTATGTATTTAATTCGCGCTATGAACAAACAATTATCGCAGAATTTCTTAAGGTAGAAATGCAGTTTAAAAAAATACTATTTATCATACGTAACGTTATAGGAACTCAATGAACAGACTGGAAGCATTTGAAATGTGGCTCCATCGCCGAATGCTCCGAGTTCCCTGGACAGACATGGTTACCAATACTGAAGTCCTGAGGCAAGCTAGAGTTGACAGGGAACTGTTATCAACTATCAAGGTTCGAAAGATTTTACATCTGGGTCATATACTGCGTGGGGAAAAGTACCATCTTCTCCAACTGATATTAGAGGGGGAAATTGAGGGACGCCGAGGGCCCGGTAGAAGACAAATGTCCTGGCTGCGAAACGTGAGGGAATGAGTGGACCGGCATCCGAAGTGTGGAGGAGCTGTTCCGAAAGGCGCAGGACAGCGACAGGTTAGCCGAGGTGATCGCCAACGTTGGGGGGACCCGACAGGGCACTTTAAGAAGAAGAACGTTATAGGATCTACAAATTATTATTTTAAATGGGGTGATTACTCAAAACAGAAAAATGCCTATATTTGGTTACTTAAGGCATTAATAATGTAGAATTCCAAAATGAACACGAATTTTAAAAAAATGTTTCCACATTTGAGTTAATTTTTATCTACATGTTTCGAAGGATTTACACCTTCATCACAGGAAGAATGTTATAAACTAACCAAAAATATTTTAAATATAATACAAGACCTAGGAATTTAACACGTGTAAGCTTAATACATATAGATGACTAATGGAATAACCACAATATATACTGCAACTATGAAAACATTGATGCTGGTATAGCACATGACATTATGCCTCTTTGCTTAGTAATTTTCAATTAAGATAAATATCGTAAACACCGTGAAAATCAGCTATATTTGTAATAACCGATATTAGTGCGGTTGTTCATTACATCAAATCACTATTATATTATTACGCTCCCTGTTATATCATTCAAACTTGTTCGCAATGTATGCACATATCGTAATGCTTACAATAATGAGATCCGAGAAAATGACAGCACTCACAGAACAGCAATGATTAGACGGAGTTTTTCCTCATTTTTTTTTACATGATTCGGCATATAAAAACTACTATTTTTCAAATAATACTAGTTTTTTTTTTCATTCACGTGCAACGTTAAACGTTGCGTAAAACCTTATTCGTTATCTTTGCCATTTTACTACTACAACTCTTTTTACAGATAGCAGTGCACAATGGTGTTCTTTTCCCGACCCTTATACCAAATCAAATCAAATCAAATCAGTTTATTTTCTCAAAAGATATTACAAACATTTATTATATAGTTTAAGACCTCTATTGAAAACAGGTAAAATATAATAAATATATAATACCAGAAATGCATGAGAGATGGTTCGACATTAGGAATACAAGATACTCTCCAAAGTCAAAAGAGTATTTGTCTTCTTAACGTACTTTCACGAATATGAAAGACGCCGATCTCCGTAGCGATCATGTTCAGCAGTTTGATTGCTCTCTCCACCGGCATCACCAGAGGCAGGTTGGTTCTGCATGCTGGGAGATAAAACAATCTGTGCTGACGCTGTCAAAGATAACCATCCGGAACATAAAGATGAATAGCCTCCAAGATAACGGAGTTCTCAAAGAATCCCCTGATAAGTCTGAAGAAATGGGTAAGTGTGAACCCATCTCTTTTTATCTGCAAACTATTGGTCCACAGTATGCCCAAGAGGAATGCAGTGGGATAAAGCCAAACTCTCTCATGTAGAGATATCTTAGAAATATTTTCTGAACCTTCTCTAACATGAGCGAGTATCTCGCCTCGTGGGGATATTATTGTTCTAACTACAGTCTGAACATAAAGATGAATAGCCTCCAAGATGACGGAATTCTCAAAGAATCATTTAACATCTTTAAACTCCATATTAAATTATTAATACGAATGAAAACATCTGTTTCCTGAAAGTTTTATTATATATTATGGGTATGGCATATTTTGTCTTGCAAGGCATTTGATTTCGACTTGTTTAAAATATTTGATAATGCCTTAGCAAGGCGAACATATCATGTTCATAAAATATAATGAACTTTTTAAAACAGAAAGTCATTCATTATAAGATCTTAAAAAACATAAAACACCCTTGTAGTATGTTTATAAATAACTGAGGTAATTATAAGTGTAAAACGTTCACAATTAAACTACTAGAAGTACGTAGATATTCATGTTTTGTACGTACTTAGAGATATATAAACTGTGACCGACTCAATAATATGCAAATCAGGTTAAGTTGGCTAATTTATACAAATTGCTATATTTTCTGCCGCAGCGAATCAATACAGATATCTTAAGTAGTATATGTTATGTTCGGCAATGGAGAAATACAAAAATTGACCTATTTATGTCATTTTTTAAATATATATTCTTAGTAAATTATTATAATATGGTACAGGCATACGAGTATAAAACGGTGACCATCAGATCACACAGTAAATAGAGCTTTGTCTGTGAATCTTCCTCGTCAACCATCCAGAGGAAGACCTAGGGACACGTGGATGATTCAGTGCAATAGCGTCTTGCAGAGAAATGACTTAAGTGAAGGTACAGCTTGAGATCTAGAAGAGCTTACCCCAACAGTCAACACAGACAATGAGTTGGAATAGCGCCAGGAAGAAGAAGAATAGTAAATTATTATACCCAAATATTAAAAAAATATATAATGTTGATTTAAAAATAAAATATAGCTATCACAAGATTACAAGATCAATTATATTTTTTCTGTTTTATTTTGTTATTTTATTTTATATCATTGTATTTTATATTATTTGTTTTAGATTTATTTTGTGGGTGTCGGACGATCGAAGTGTGCTCGGGAGATGCCTATTGGTGGCGATGAGGTTCGCAACCCATCACACCGCGTCTCCCGCGGAGCGAAAAGAGAAGGATGGAGTGCCGCATCAGTAAAAGTGTGACAGTCCATTCTTTCTGCCTACCCTTTCGGGGAGACGGCGTGATGGTTAGTTAGTTTTAGTTAGTTATTATCTTTTGCATTTTTAAAGATTATATTTTGGCAAGGCATTGGTTCATTATATCAGGGCTTCTCAATATAATATTAATTGAATATATATAGCCGTTTCAAAAGTGCTATTATCTCAGAGTTTATTGTGTTAATCATCATAATGGCACCTAAAAATCTTATTCTCGCCCGAGTTACCATTAAAATCTCTACTTTAAATGAAATCAAATATAATATATTTAAATCAATCAATCAATCAACAAAGAGTATTAAATTATATAAATGTCGCTTTTGAAATTTTTTGGTAGAAGGTCGTACTTAGTAATAAAAAAATGTTTTAAATAATAAACGTATTTAGTTTCTATCCATTTGTTATCCTTGATCCGACTGGTTTCCGCAGCTATAATAGCATATTCCAAATGGCAGCGAGTAGTCGAAACCGGTCGAAATTAGAAAAACAATAAATATAATAAAACTTCTAGAAAACAAACATTTACATTTGTATTATTTATTTAATACAGAGTTTCATATTATTAAAAACAATAAAAAATGTAGATTATTTTTTGTAAACTAATAAAATATCCAACATTTTGAATGTATAATTTTTGTAGACAAATACTGGATTTTACCCATTGCGGATAAATTATTTTTTTATAAGGATTAATTGTATCTCAATAGAGACGAAGATGTAAATTGTTGAATGTCTTATTGTAAAGAAGGGTGGAATGGGGAGTGTTGTTAAACATAAAGCGATCGCTCAACCCAACCAATGATAGGTCATAAGTCCTGTAAGCGCCTCGGCCACCATATTCTGTTCCCAGAAAACAATTTACATCTTCGTCTCTATTGAGATACAATTAATCCTTATAAAAAATATACATTACTTGAATACGTTGTAAAACTCAATATGAAAAAATACGAACGAAAGCGTTTATTTTCTAGAAGTTTTATTATGTTCAATGACGATGACTTGTTTTGCTTGATGACATTTAATAATGCCTTAGCAAGGCGAAACATGTCATTCCTATAAATAATATTACGTTATTTTTTTTAAATTTTAAATTATTTAGAGTTTGTTTCGGAATTTCTCTGATTGCCACCATTATCATAACGTAATCTAAATATTATATAACAATAATAATAGAATCTAATGGTGATACCTTTATATAATCTAATAATTTCCGAACTCGAGTGTTAAATTATTGTTTAATGTATTTCTCACATAATATAAACGCCAAAATGTCTACTATTCCCAGAGAACGTCTTATATGAAGTCATGTTCGAATGCAGCCGTTATACGGCGACTGTAGGCGGATGTGGGTCACTCAGGAGTCGTGATGACCGCGGAGTTATTAGACTAAGAGTACACTAGCACCAGTACCCTGCTATGCAGACCAGACGGTAGATGTTATCAAACACGCTTCACTCTCGATTTCATTTAACCTTTCGCTACGAGTACACATGTATTCATGGATATGTATATAATCTTTTGAAATATCATTTATCTAACAAAGGAAACGTCAATAGCAATAATAAACAGAGAAGAACCCGATCTAAAAGAGGGCTTTCGAAGTACTCAATTAATTTGATTTTAAATATTCCATTCTTTTGACCGAAAAATCTGATTCCAGTTTCAAGGTAATTGTTATCTGTAGTATTACGAGTATATAATTGAATAGACAATGATAAGATCCATGTGATTTTTTTTATTATTATTATATTATATAGCACAGAATTCGAGTGCATTTTGGTTTTTGGCATTTAAAATAAGGTGGAGACCATGGGAAAATAGGAGAAGCGTCGGCAGGCCGCAAAAAAGGTGGGCCGACGACATTGCTGCCATGAGGGGGGGGGGGGGGGGAAGATGTGGCTGCAGCTGGCAGAAAATAGAGACGAGTGGAAAGGAAGGAAAGAGGCATATGTCCAGCAGTGGACCGATGAAGGCTGACGAAGAAGAAGATAGAGCAGAATCATACATATTGATAGGTTTAAAATCTCGGACAACAGAAATTCGATTTTAAAAACACGAATTAATATTCTTCATTTGACGATATTTTGTAAAAATATTATTATAGTAATGAATTTTTTTGTGAAATGTTTATTTTAAATAATGGAAATAAAAAATAATTAAACAATTAATTTATAACGTACATTCAAATCAAATACACGTATTCTAGCTTCTCATGAGCACCAAAATAGGTAAATTTTATACTTTTTTTTTATTTCCATTATTTAAAATACGTTGCGTTATGTCATATAAAATAATTTCACTGTGTTTACGTATTTTGATTGTTAAATCAAATATCTTATATTTTTTAATTACATATGAGTAATTAAAATAATTTATCTAAAACTTTTTGTAAAACAAGGTGATTTTGATATTTATCAGTGATAATTTTTCACGTCCGATTTTGATGTGTAGCGCCTCTTCCTAATTAAAGAATGGTAAACGTTAACATCGTATGAATGATTCAGTGAATTATTTTTATCGGCAATTGTGTTGAATAGATCTGCGTCCGATTCGCTCGAATCGCCGCTAAACGGTTAACACTATGCGGGTACTGATCCGAGATTTGCATTGAATGTGGGTATCCGAATGGATCGTAAACATCTTTCTAAACTGTATCACAACACATTCATTTCTTCTTCTTGTAACAGGTTCTTGTTTTACGCAACCAGTGGTATTGTATATTTAAACAGTGTCGGGAAATAATGGAAAAAAATAACCTTTATAGTTTAAAATTATAAAACGCAATTAAATAATAATTGGGTCATACATATTTATTTTTTGTGAATGTATACTTGTATACGAATACTGGATTTCACCCACCGTGGGTTATCAATTCATGATTTAATTGTATCTCAATAGAGACGAAGATGCAAACTGGAAACTGAATATGGTTGATCAAGGTGTTTACAGGACTTATGACCTGTCATTAGGTGGGTTAAGCGCACGCTTTATGTAATTACAACATTCCCCATTCCACATTTCTTTATGACCATGTCTGATAAATTTTTGGAAGTTGTATATATGTTAATGTCCTATGCCATATTTCACATGTCAGTTTCAATGTGCCATCTATGAAGATTTCGATTACATATATTAATATTTTTAAGAGTACTCTAAATATAATCTACATTCTAACGCCATCTATGGAGATTTATGTTTATTAAGCATTAAGCAGAACACCTTTTTAACTCAATGTGAAAGGCTACCCCGCTCATATTTATTTGTTTATATCTGTGTGTGTGTGTATGTGTATGTGTGTGTGTGTGTGTGTTGTGATAACACAAAGATTGTTAAATTGTCAAAATTGTTAAAAATATATAATATAAAGATTTATGGGTTTTACAGTGATTTTTAATTTATATACAAAAATACATAAGTTATAGGCATTCACAAACTAAAATTTTTTTTTAGTTTGAGAATGCCCTCGTTAGTCGAATAAATTTATAACAGGTATTCATATTATATATTTTTATATACAAATAAAAAAAACACTATAAAACATCTAGAGCAATCGGTTATTATCGGAGCATTGTAAATAATAAAAATTATTTTGTTGATTTATTTGTTTTCATTACATTTTTTCTTTTTTAATTTCGTCCAGTTTCGACAGACCAGAAGATGGCAACAATCTACCGAAACCGATCGAATCATGACATGTTTTCTGATTATTTTAATTTTTTTGAATTATTTCTATGAAATTTCTATAACCTTTACATAATTTTAATACTTATTAATATAATATTAATTACTCATAATTAATATTAAGAAAGGATCAGCTACAAGGTTGATTTGAAGTAAGTAGATGAAGAAGTTTTTACAAGTTATACTACAAGCAAAGTGAACATAGCGTGTCCAAATTAATTAATTATGAAAAGACGGCCATGTTGGAAGTCGGAAAAATTAATGAGCGTGCATGTTACGATGTATGAATATAAAGGATGTTCGAGAGATTTATCAGCGTATCGAGAGATACACTCGTATTAAATACAGATAAAATAATTAATACGAATAAGTGTCTGTTATCTAGAAATGTTATTTTGTTTTTTTGAATGTACACAAATACTTGTAGACAAATACTGGATTTTACCCAATACGGGTTAATAATTAAGAATTAATTGTATCTCATTATAGACGAAGATGTAAATTATTTGGAAACAGAATATGGTGGTCGAGGCGTTTACAGGACTTATGACCTGTCAATGGTTGGGTTAAGCGATCGCTTTATGTAATACAACATTCCCCATTCCGCCCTTCTTACGAACATCACGTCTGACAATTATTTTTGCTACTACGCCATCTAGACTAGATGTAAGCATTAAGCAGAAGTCATAAGTCATAAGGTCATTAGTCCTGTAAACGCCTCGACCACCATATTCTGTTTCCAAATAATTTACATATTCGTATCTATTGAGATACAATTAAGAAATGTTATTATGTTTTTTATGTCCATGACATGTTTCGCCTGACTAAGGCATTATATAATGTCAGTTGATTGTCCTATTTTATGATGCCTTAGTAGGCGAAATATGTCTTTCACATATATAATACTATAATAAAACTTCTAGAAAGCGAACGTTTTAATTATAACAAATTTAACTACAATTTTGACTTGATGAATCGAAAACATTTTTCGAATTTAGAAACTCTCACGTGACGCCTCTCGTCATGCGTCTGCGGAATTGTAATGGCGTGTAAACCAGAACTTATGACAGAAAAGTCGCTCGCTGTAAAACAAAATGTCGGACCTACTCTCGGCAGTTACTTAATCAAATATCTTGTGTGGCCAACCCATCATTATTGCCGGTCCAATTAAAAAAGATTATTCACAAATTGAACAGAACTGGAATGCAATAATTTATTAAGTAGACACAGCGACGCAACATTTGTTTTTGTGTGAAATTTCGATATCGATTATAATAAATAACCAAGTCGTTTAATGCCAATCGAGAATTTGGAATATATATTTCATTCTCAATTGAAATACTTCTATTTGGATTAGTTATATGCTAATTAGTGATAATTCTAATTGTGATTTATCTTTTTCTTTAGCCTGTTGGAACGTCCACTTCTTGTCGTAGGCCTCCTCTCGTATTTTCCACTCCCTTCTACTTCTCTTCCTCTTCTTCCTCAGCCTATTCCCGTCCACTCCTGGACAAAGGCCTCCTCCATTCGCTTCCATGTCACTCTGTCCAGTGCAGACTGCAACCAGGTTCTTGTCCATTTTTAATCTGAGCTTCTAGCTACGTGACCTGCCCATTGCCATTTTAGAGTCGCCACCCGGTGGATGATGTCAGTGACCTTTGTTTTTTCTCTCACCGTATCGTTTCTGACTCTGTCTCTTAGGCTTATTTATAACATGGCTCTTTCCATGGCTCTTTGGGTCACTCGTAGTTTCTCGGCACTTTGTTTGGACAGTGTAACAGTTTCAAGACCATAAGTACCAACGCAGGCTTCATAGGCTTTTCGTTTCAGGTTGATCGGTATTTTCCGGTTTTGAAGGATGTAACTCATGTTTCCGAAAGCTGCCCAGCTTAGTCCAATTCTTATTTTTAGCTCTGTAGTTTGGTTATCTCCCTTCTATCCGCATCCAGGCACTCTTCCGGACATCGTCGCGCCAACTCAACTGTGGGAGTTCAATTCCATGCTTTATCGTCCTCGGGCACCAGCACAGCATTCGCCTTGTCCACTTTTCATGTGGGTTAAGAGCGACGTGTCTCGCTTAACACCACTTAAGGGTTGCGGCCAACTTGATGACGTCAGAGACCTTTGTCCTGGCTCGTATGCTTTCATTTCTGATATTGTCCTGCAAGCTGTGCTAAGATAGGTATGCTAAGCTACCAATCATTGGTGAGAAGGAGGAATATCCACTTGGGAGTTCACTTCCTTCAGCTGATTGGCGGCCATATACAAAACTCGGATGTCCTGAGTGATGTAGGTCTATTTGTCCCTGATTGACTGACCTTTGTCAAAGACAGCACAGATTGCAATATTATTGCTTAATCGGGTCGCCTCGGAGGTCGGCATATTTTGTGATAGTGTGAGTTGCCTCAGGGATGTAATATCAATGTTATGATTCTTTCTACTTACTTAATCTTCATGTTTTTTTTCTTCTTCTCTTATAAATTCTTATTATGTAATTGCAAACGATCTGGAATTATATGTCTGTAATGTTTGTGATTTTTATTCAAATAAATGAAAAATGAAATGAAATGAAAATGAAAACATGGCTCTCTCCATTGCTATCTGTATGACTGTCAGCTTTTTCTTTTTTGTGACAGTGAATCTTTTATCTATATTACATTAACTAATTTCATTTTCATAAGAGGAGTCGGCGAAATCGACGTGCTGTATGTAACGATGTATAATGATGAGAATTCTAGAGATTTTTATATCTGGAAATAACAGTGTTGCGGACCATTTTTTTTTGCGTATCTGTTCGGGGAAACGGCGTGCAAAAACTATTATTTAAAATAAAACTATCTATCTTCTAAATTAAAACTCCATATAAAAAAAAAAACAATGTCAATGAAAATATCCGATTTCTAGAAGTTTTATTATCATGTCAATTGATAATGTCATTGCAAAGCAAAACATGTTATTTCTATCAAATATTATAAAAATTCTATAAAAATGATGCCTTTAAGCATTTATTTTATTGCACCTATCACATGGGATAGTGTCCTACTTGAAACGGGAAATGTGTTTATAATTAATTGTTAGAAATTGGCGGGTCTTATCTTTCAATTGTTCTATGATCGTCTCTGTCGTTTTCATTGTGTGTTAGAAAATATCACATTCCGTACACCGAAGGTTCCGTTTGTGAATTTTCCAAAATATGTTGCAACTGCTTTGTATGGGCAACATTGATCCAATTTCTATATATATTCTATCCAAGGTCACGTCGTTCGATATTTACCTGAGCGGATATGCAGGTACTAATTAGGTAATAATTCGAACACTCCCATCCTGTGTAGAAATATTAAATATAGTATTTATTATAGAATATTAATTTAATTGCATTAATTATTTTTGCAATGTTATTAAAAAAACATGTTTTCCTGAGGTCAAAGTTGAAATGAATATTGCGTTTAACACTCATTTTAAGAGTTAGTTAAAAAAATAAATGTTTTTTATCGAATGTTCATGGCTTCATATATTTAAAGCGCATTGATTCGCACTGCTTAATTCTATAATCTATTATAGAATTTTTAAATTAATTGAATCGCTATTTTACTCGAATATATTAAAAAAAACTTTGCGTTACAACCGAAACATGTACGCAAAAAATTAAATAAAGTATTTTAAAAAAACATCAAATGTCAATCAAACAACATTTGATATTGCCGTAGACAGGCAAAGCATAGTATTCTCATAAATGACAATAAAACTTCTAGAAAATAGACGTTTTCATTCGTATTAAAAAAGTAGGTTCTCCAAAGAATCAAAGGAGGAAGCCACGCTCAGGACCCTCCGAAAGGCGTGTAAGATGAATCGGCCATGTAATACGACAAGAAGGCCTCTTGCATGCTATAATGGAGGGTATGACCGAGGGGACAAACTCTAGGGGACGCCCACGCCGAGAGTACCTGGAGGACCTGTTGGTGGACGTGCGCTGCTCATCATATGCAGATTTCAAAAGAGCCGCACAAGACAGGGAAGAATGGAAGAGAAGAATACAGGAAGTTGCTGCAAACCAATCCCAGGATTGAAACCAGAGAGAGAGAATATATTTTTAAGGAGTTTACCGTACATCATTCAAGAAACAACAAAACGAACGATTTTACATAAGAAGCATTATTTTAAGTAGATATATTTTATTGCATGCTGCATATACGTAAACTTATTAATACAGTTGATATTAAAAGTTCTGTTTCAATAAAAAGAACAAGTGAATTTGATGATAAAAATATCTTACGTTTTTACGACTTTAGTACAGAAACAACTTTTACTCTTGGCTAAATAGCACATATTCGTTAAACAAATGTTCTTCCTTTCCACGATCGAAATCTTGTTCTTAATAACTGGTTTTGTCAGCAAATTAACCCGATGTTGAACTACATCTTGCCAGTTACTTCCCGTGACTCAGTGACCAATCAGTGGGATGTATTGTATTCGAGATGATTTATAATCGATATTTTAACTGTTTTTTTAAATATTGAAAACATCACATCTAAAAACGTAAACAAATGATAAAAATATGGAATTTTTTTTTTAATTATTAGTAATATCCTTAAGAAAACCACCAGCAAACTTTGACGACCTTCGTGGCCGAGTGGTTAGTGCTATGACTGCCACATTGAAGGTTCTGGGTTTGATTCCCGGCGATGGCAGCGTGATTGTCAGTTAGTAGTTAATTAGTTATCACAAAATTATGTCAATCTTTACATTGCTAGCAACACGGTAAAGCCCTGGCAATATAACTGACTAGTTCTACATTCGCATATTTATAATAGACAGTTTAATCTGATCCCAAATATCTTCAATTTTGAACATTTTTAAATAAATAAATAAATCATTACTCGATTCATTTGAAAATTTTTATCACATCCTTATAAGAACAAGCAATCTGCAAAATGTTAATATTTTTTCAATAATTGCGTAAATTATACATTCATTACGTAAGGTTATTTAAATGTTCCGTGACATAATGTTGACAAGATTTTCGATTTGGATCACTTTCAAGAAAATGTATTGCATATGTTTTGGGTGTAATAAAAATACGTTACATAAGAATATCCTATAAATGACTATAGGTATCAGGTTTTATTAACTTGTTTTGACACCATTTTTTGGTGATTCTTTCATTCAAAATTATTGAAAAATATGATTAAGACAACAAGGAAAAATGAGCAGATATGATTGTAAGTAAAGTACGAATTTAATATGCTCAAATGTTCCTTTTTGTTTGTCGATATCGTGAAACAGCGGACTTTACAAATTTACTCTAGTTAATTTATATCTGTAGAAAAATATCTACTGTAGGAAAAAGTAGGTAAACGTTTCATCTTCAGACACAGACAAAACGTGGCACTATCAAATAAATCAAATCTTGAATGTCGGTCACATTAGGAGTCGGAGAAATTGACGTGCATGCATGACACGATGTATGGATGATGAGGAGGTGAGAGAAGTATATAGTGTAAAAGTCCATTATGTCCGCCAGCCTGTTAGTTAGTTAGTAACGTTTAATCTCTCCAATACATGTGACCCGATTTAAGGCCAAAGGATATAATTCTTTGATTTGCTTTCTTGTGTTTTACTATTTTATGTTATAAGTTTTTTATTATTACTAAAAACATACTCAGAGTATCATAAATGAAGACGCTCAGAAACATATTTGGCAAGATAATGCGCGATAGAATTAGGAACTCAAGGATAAGGGAAATATGTGAGGTCGAATATGTCGTTAGGCGGGGAAGGCAAAGGAGAAGATGCTGATGCTGGTATTCACACGTGAGAAGAATAGATACATCCAGACTCCCTATCAATGCGGCCTACCCTGAGGTAACCGACCCCCGGACAGCCCATCAAAGAGATGGATATATTAGTTACGCGAATCTCTTCGTAAGGTATACGATAGGTCGCATTTTTTTCTTTGATTAAAATATTTTGAAATAATACATTGTTTCGACCGAAACACTATGATACTTCGTCAATAATATATGTTTTATTGTAAATTTAAAACACTGTTATACACAATTTATTTTTATGCAATTGTCGCGATAGCATTTTTGCGAAACTAAATTAGCATCATCAGGTGTTACAAACTACTGCTGCTGTTGGGATCATTAGTTATTTGTAAAATCTGCCAGTATATTTATTTTTATTTTTAAAATAAAACATTTATACATTCAATTATAATAATCCACATACACATCCATATAAGGTTACATTTTGTTTACATATTTATTTAATTTTATTCTAAAAAAAAATATGCTCTGCACACTTTTGACATCCTCCTATGTATCTTCATAAATTTTAAATGCTTTATAAATAAGAGAATTCTGAGATTTGTTTTTTTTTTTCTGAATAGGAGCCTAATTTTTTTCTTCTTGTTTCATATTAATGTAAATGTTGGTTACTATTTATCTTCCTTAAAAATTCTTGGGAGGTGTGCCCATTAACAAGTTTGTGCTTTAGTAATAAAACGTTGTATGTAATTATTTTTTTTATGACATAATGTTTTGTTATTTCAGCGTCACTTTAATCCTGGCATATCTGCTGCTTCTTAAAAAAATTAGCTTTGTAAAACTCCATTGTTAATTTAAAATAGTAAACACGATGGTTTAATGGTTTTTTCAAACACAATTATTTCATGACTTAATTTTTATGATAAATTAAATAAATAGTAGTGAGAAATTTGTTTCGCCTTGCGAGTGGATTCTTAAACATTTTATGTCAATAAAATAAAATAAAAATTATCAAATATATTTTTATTGTTATAATTTTAAAACACTTTTGTTGTACGTATCACATATTTTTTATGAGATTAGTAAACATATGTTGACAATTTAATTTTTAATAGTTAACTTTAGATTGTTTAATGGTTTTACTTGGATTAAATTTATGTAATAAATTATATAACGTCACCTGAGAGTAAGAAGGTTCCAACTGACAAAAGTTAAAAGCTGAGAAAAATTAAGTTAAAGTTTTGTTGGTTTCGGGTGTGTATCTTGGAATAAAGGGGTTTTATTCTAATTTCCAGAGATTCTTTTACCGAGAAACGTGTAAATTTTGTCTGGAAACAGTTGGAATAATAAAGTTCTAAGTTTAAATGAATCCTTCTTCAGTGAATCGTATGTTTTAAATGATTAGATGGAACTTGATTCTTTTCGTAACATCAAAATTACGATACTATTACATTACAAATTACGATACTATGTCACTAACATTTATCGTCACCTGAGAGTAAGAGGGTTCCAACAAACAAAATTTCACATTTGCCTTTTTTTGTGAAAAGGGTTCTTACTAACTTTACCTATACGTACAATTAAAAAAACATGTAATAGTATCGTAATTTTGATGTTACGAAAAGAATCAAGTTCCATCTAATCTTTTAAAACATACGATTCACTGAAGAAGGATTCATTTAAACTTAGAACTTTATTATTCCAACTGTTTCCAGACAAAATTTACACGTTTTTCGGTAAAAGAATCTCTGGAAATTAGAATAAAACCCCTTTATTCCAAGATACACACCCGAAACCAACAAAACTTTAACTTAATTTTTCTCAGCTTTTAACTTTTGTCAGTTGGAACCTTCTTACTCTCAGGTGACGTTATATAATTTATTACATAAATTTAATCCAAGTAAAACCATTAAACAATGTATAGTTAACTATTAAAAATTAAATTGTCAACATATGTTTACTAATCTCATAAAAAATATGTGATACGTACAACAAAAGTGTTTTAAAATTATAACAATAAAAATATATTTGATAATTTTTATTTTATTTTATTGTTTAAATAATAATACTATCTATTAGAAAAGATGTAGCAATTGTCATTTAAATAAGTTATTTACATTGAAATCATGATACATTAAACGTAAAAATGAATTACACATAGTGAACGATACATATTGACGTTCGTTCGTATACCGAAAATAATTATAGTTCTTAAGTTGCTTCGAACTTAATCTAAAGATATGATAATGGTCGGCGGCGGGGAATGTGTGTCATACATTATGTCGCCTGAGTGTGGAAAAAGTGAAAAACGTATGTCAAGGTAATGCCTAATGATACAAAGTGAGGCCACGTATTCTTTTCCTATTGGAGGAAAAACTAATAGATTTTAAAGAAATAATCGCCTTGGTTTTGTTTTCTTAATTATTAATTAATAATCATTTGTAGTAAAGTGTCATTTCGAAAAAAAATCTTATTTATTTAATACTCACATTAAATAAACAATATAGTACGTATATAATAATGAACTATTCTCAGTGTTATCAGAGTCCTCCTATATATAACTATATATATCATTAATAAGGTACCATGACGAGAAACTACGAGTAGACCAAAGAGCCATCTTAGGAATAAGCCTAAGATACAAATTCAGAAACAATACGGTGAGAGAAAAAACAAAGCTCACTAACATCATCCACCGGATAGCGACTTTAAAGTGGCATTATGCATGTCACATAGCCTGAAGCTCCATAAATTTGGAGACCGTAGACGGTAAAGAGAAGTGCACGGCGAACGCAACTACGGTGGAAGGATGACCTGAACAGACACGTCGGAATAACCTGGATGCAATCTGTAAAAGCCAGAGTGGCGTGGAAGCGAAATGAGGAGACATTTGTCTTGGAGTGGACGGGAATTGGCTGAAGAAGATGAAAAATCGATTTGGCTCGTACTGTAATGATGTAAACAGCTATTCAACAAAATAATAATAATATCTCCATTGTCAGTTTTCATCGTTCTCCAGATTGGAAATGAATATAATATTTGAAGTATGTTGAGATGAATAAGAAAGAAAGAGATGTAAAGTGGGTGATAGACGGGCGAGCAAGTACGCGTACTTATGGCTCGATGACCTTTTTCGCTCGTGTGTCACCGTAAGTACGCGTACTTTAAAACCGCCGAGTAAGTTCGTCGGCGATCCAACCGGTTTGAAATCTTACTCGTAGCTCGTCTTGGCTCGTACGTGTGGCAGCACTGCGAGCCGCGAGCCGCCATTTTGTTTCTTTCGCCTTCGTCTATTGTTTTTAGTTTTTGAAATGTAATACGATATAATTCCTAAATAACACAAAGCTTCTTCAGTGGACGACATCGCGATACGGTATGAGTAAGTTGGCGCGTGTATCGCCGACGTCGAGTCAAGTAAGTTCGCGATCTTAAAAACCGCAGACTTTAAGTTCGTACGTCTATCACCTAAGTTGGCGCGTGTATCGCCGACGTCGAGTCAAGTAAGTTCGCGATCTTAAAAACCGCAGACTTTAAGTTCGTACGTCTATCACCACCTTATGAAATTCAAACAAAGGTTTCTTTTTTATGAAATTACCAATTTTTTTTATCCTAGTCGGATTATTAAGATTTTTTAAAACTTTCATTGATTAATTTACGATTTCAATTCTCAAGTCGTTTTGAAAACTAAAACACGTACGAAACAAGTACGATCTTGATCTAATGTAATTAAATTTTATTTAAAAAAATTACGCCATACAGCATTTTACTGTAGTAAGTAATTTTATTAATCAAATTTTTGTATTTGCAGTAAAAAATAAATAAATAATTTAGAATTTTTATTTGATCAAAAAGCATTATCTCATCTGAAATTTCTATTATACCATATTTCATAGTTTCGGTCATAGATTCTTTAAAATTGACTAAATACAAAGGCAATGAAATTTAGAAACGAAATTGTTTTATTTATTGTTTCTTGAACAATGATATAAGGCTCCATATTAAATACGAATGAAATTGCCTGTTATATAGAAGTTTTATCATATTAAAGATGGAATGGCATGTTTTGCCCTTCTAAAATTTTATCAAATGATGCAATTATAATGGATTGGAAGAGCAAAACATTTCATTTCATCTGATTTATAATAAAACTTCTAGAAAACAGACGTTTTTATTCACAAAAAAATCTTATTATTCTGTAGAAAACCATTACGAGTGAAAAGGTTTTTAGGTCCATTTCTTGTGACTACGTGTAGATCATTTATACCATTTTATATGCGTTTCTAATTAAATCCATGTATGTGCAATAGAATAGCGCTGTTGCCAATAAGGTGCTAATAGTAAATACATAATAACTGTTGCTCAGCTAGGAGTACTCCATATTATTTACAATAATTACATAATGTCTCTATTCTAACATGCAGCGTGATCTCAAACATGTTAGATCAGATCATTCGGTAATACCATACCATTCTCAAAGCAAAGAACTTTCAGTCGGGCCGCTGCTGACGCCGTTAAGTGACGTCAGACAGGACGCCGCGACGCCGGCGCCGCCT
This sequence comes from Lepidostoma basale, assembly GCA_022606425.2. Lineage (NCBI taxonomy): Eukaryota > Metazoa > Arthropoda > Insecta > Trichoptera > Lepidostomatidae > Lepidostoma > Lepidostoma basale. The sequence continues at coordinate 161,584 of JAHDVF020000123.1, forward strand.
CCCCCTCGCTCGAGCCGGAGTGTCCGTCCGCCGTATATAAGCAGCGCCCGGCCGCCTCGTAGTATCCAGTTCGCTCCCTGGACTTCACTAACCAAGCACCTTCTCACTCATGATGAAGGCGACGGTGAGAAAATTACAATATTTATATAAGTGACCGTCAACAGATACGATCCGCAAGAGCGTGCATACGAGAGACACCGACGCGTGGGATGCGCGAACCTCATAATATCGGTTCAGACAATAACAGTTCGTCGAGTGTGTTTTTCAGTTCCTTGCGTCGTTAAGATCGAGAATAAAGTGCATTCGCTAGATACTCAGTACGAATAGTTAATAATTGGTGAAACAGAAATGTAAAATCGATCAAAGTATTCAGTGTTATCGTAAAACGTAAACCTTGTATCGCTGTGCTGTGATTGCGCACTATAAAAACGCAAACACAAATTAAATCATCGAAGAAACGTTTAGTATTCCGAATTAGTTCCAAATAAAACAATAATTTATTGCTGTTTTACGATGTGTGAACTAGTTATGTTAAATTGGATTAAATCAGAATTAAAAACGCAGTTTCTTTCCATTTTAAATTGTTCTTTTTTAAAATCCCTTTTTACCAACTACCATAAATGACTTTAGAAAATCCACAATCAATCATTAAAACAAAACAAAAAAACTCTTGTTTTGTAGAATAATATATATTTTTAGTGATAGTTAATAGAAGCTATGTAATTTATTAAATAATTAAAAAAAATAAATGTTTCTAAATTTTCATCGTTCACATTTACTGATTTAAAAACGTTAAAACTACTGTTTTCACCAATTAAGGTAGTAATTAAATTATTTGTAATAACAAAACAAACATTTTTTCGTTGATAAAAAAAATTCTATATTCAAATATTTGATTTTACTAAACGCGTGACTGACAGCATTTTATTTGTTTACATTTCTTTCGTCTTTTTCTATGAGAGTGACGTTTTATTTTGATTGACTATCCAATTGTGAGTTTTTATTCTCGTAACGAATGCACGTTCACAGATCTCCGACTGCCAAGGCCGCCGGCCCCACGGCCGTGGACGAACCAATCGACCAAATAAAACACCTTTCCGTTCGTTTTAGGCGAAAACGTTTTTCACGTGAAATTAATTTCACGAATGCAAAATAATTCATTCACTCGATTTCCTGCATAAAAAGGAGACGAAATAATTAGCAGGATTTTTAACGCCTTTAACGGTAAATCAAACTGTTAATTAAACAAATACGCTTAATATAAATACAAAAATGTTTACAAACATGAATTTCGGGAAATTTACCGTTTTTTTTTGTTTTTCTTTCATATTTTAACTCTTTTATATGGATAAGTACACTCCTTAAAAGTAATTGATATAAATTAATACTACAATCAAGTGTACTACTTAAACCAATTGATTTAATTAAACTCTTTTCAAAATCAATAAAAATATTTTGGTATTCAATATGACAATCTTACATTTGGAAAATCATAGATAAACGAAATCACGGGTATAAATTACCAAAAAAACTTCACAAATCAAGAGATAAACCGTAAATAAAAAGAAATGTTATTTCAACATTAATTTAAACAGCACATTTTAAGTCAATATGAACATCTTAACATTCTTCACAAATTTGTATATAACAATTAATATAAAATTTAATTTGAATTACAACAACAACAAAAAACCTATCACGTCGTTTTTCCGGGAAGATACGCAGAGAGAAGGGACCGTAACACTATTCTATCCTGACACACCTCTCAAGTTTTTTTTTCCAATTTCATACTATGAATAATACACGCACGTCCTTCTTCCGACTTCTTACATGGCTGACCTTTAAAATTTAATTGTTCATGCCATTTATTTCTCGGTTTTCCTTGACTCCGTAATTCATTTACCCCGTTAACGTAAACTTTTTTAACCAATCATTCTGTATTCATGAGTTTCATATGTCAAAACTAGCCGCCTTTAGAATTTGATCAACTAAGTTATTCCGTATTTTCCTCAATCTTCCTCGACTACGTAATCTATTTATACCGTTAACGTACACTTTTTTAAACAGTAATTATACATCTGTCCAAACTAACGTAGTGATTCATGTTAATTAAGACATTAGTTTTTTTATGTGTTTTATTATATTGTATTATAAAGTGACACCAAAATAAACGAACAAACTGACAAGTGTCACTTTGTTCGTGAATTGGTGGCGATTAAAACAATTGATGATGCCCAAGCAAGGCATAAGATATCACCCCCATAGTATAAAGATGGAATGGATGGATCTGGAAAATGTAGGTTTCCATTAATAGTCAACAAATTTTTTTTATATGATTAACGTTTACTGTCACATAACTGTGCGCTTAATTTATTTATTTCCCTATTCGTTATTATCACCCCATTCAGGTTGTATAAACTGTTTAACCCTTAGACCGCTAAGCAAACGTTACTAAATCTATCTCTACTATATTTTATCACTAGGTGGCACATTCTTCTAAGACGTACACAGTAATTTTTTTTTTGAAATCTGTATTTTATATAAAAGCAAATAATTTGATCATATCTTCCTCCAATATCAAAGGATCAACAAACACACTCTAGATTCTGATGCTTACGACTTATTGATCTTACTAAAATCAGTCTTAGTGAGCGAATACTTAATTCAATTAGTGCAGTAAAGTCTTCGTCAGCTTGTCTCCATTCACGGCTGGACCTAAGCCTCTCCACCCCCATGCCATCTCTCTCGGTCTCTCGCCAGTGTTCCCCAGGCCCTTCCCGCCGTCCGCTCAATATCATCACTACACCTGGTTGGCTGTCTCTCGACACTTCTCCGGCCCAACCTTGGCCTCCATTCAGTAACCCTCTGGCTCCATTTTCAATCATCCCAGTAGTGCAGTAAAGTAAATGCATTTTCTTATAATTAGAAGAAGAATATTCCTATTATATAAAGAGTATATACTCCTATATCTTATCTATCCTATATCTTATCTATATCTTTGATTTGGTCTATTATAAGTTTTATTATTTTTTATCATTATTTTGCATATTTTCAGAACGCTTTTGAATGTTATATTATTTACACGCTATAATTAACGTTACAAGAAAATTTCGCATCATACTTTTTGTTTACCTATTGTAAAGATGACGAATTTCTGTATACTTAACAAACGTAATGTTATTTAATTTATTAGTACATGAATATTAATTTTTGCGTAACGAAAAGTTCAGATATTTTTAATGTGTAAAACAAACTCAGTGGAACAAAGGCAAATTGCCAAAACATACATACATTCATATCATTTCTAAGAAGTACCGACATTGTTAAGAAAAATTACCAAAAACTGACGTGTATAGTAGAGTACCCTTTTCTTATTAATATGGAAAGTTTTCTGACATCTTCTTCATTCTATAGTGTCATCATATACTGCACAATGTAATGCACAATAATAGCACATTATTATGATCAATATATGTCAATTTATAATTTTCCTTAATCTTCATAAGTATAGACCTATGTGGTCTATTCTGCAAAGAGTTGCTTCTCCTGTCAGATGGATTCCCAGCTGTCTTCCATCTTTTATGAGGTCTTCCACTAGGACGCATCCCGTGAGACTGATTATGTAGTGCAATACAAGGGAGTCTGGTGGTGTCCATTCTTTGGACATACTGTACCAGTGCCTCCTTCGCTCTGTACTCTTATATCTTCAGGTTCGGAAATCCTCAGAACTTGTTTGGTCCCGACTGTGTCTGTTCTTGCTTCAACACCGCATATTAATATTTCTAATTAAATAATTTAAATCATAATTAATTATCATGCCGTTTCTCCGGAGAGGGAGGCAGAGAGGATGGACCGCCAAACTGCTGTGTTCTGACATACCTCTCTAGCTTCCTCTACATTCATAAATCGTAACATGCACCCTTGACGATTTTTCCGACTTCAAATGTGGCCACCTTTTAGTATTTGATTAATTCGGTCATGTCATGCTTTCCTTGGTATTCCAAGCCTTTCCTTACCGCTCACGCTTCTTGCATTCAACATTTTAAACATTCTTCTGTCGTCCATTCATTCCGTATGCCCAAACCGTCTCAAGGATCCAGTTTTAATTTGTGAATTTATTATTTAGTTAGAACAATTTGATTTTGCCATATTTCACACATTTTCCCCAGATTTTATGCTTTATTCACATCGTTTATATACATGATTTCATCGTCCGTTGTTAAATTATCACTAATTTTTGTAAATAGTTTGATACGCAGGATTTCTCTGACAGTTTAATTACCCGTTTAACTGTCTATATTTATGAATCAAAGACAAGAATACACACTTATGTTGCAATACATGGCTGGTTGGTGTTTCCCTATTGGTAACCGTTTCCTTATCGGTGACAAATCACGACTACCAACGTTCTGATACAAATTATTGTTTCATGCTAAATTACCTACAATTTCTTAGACATTAGCGACAACTTGGAAACGATGTCGAAACTGGCTCAACCTATGTATAATCACAATGGCACAAATAATACATCGTCAATATGAAATCTTCGATTGCAATATTTCTCACGTGTTACATCAAACTTTTCACAATATTTTAGATTCAATAAACGAAACCAAAACTGATGCTTGAGAAACGATGGTAACAATTCACATACAAATCAATATTTTCATCCGTTAACGATAGCAGGGAATAACAAATTTTTAATTTTTGAAAAATATATATGCAGTAGAAATGAGATCTCTTAGACGAATGTGTGATACTCTGTGTATGATAAGAGTGTCGAATGAAAATAAAAGAAGTGAATGTGCGAATTATGGTGTTATGAACAAAATAATAAAAGGATCATTAAGATGGTTTGGACATATGGAAATAATGAATGGTAAAACAATTATATGTTAACGATGTAAATGGAACCAGAAATAGAGGAAGACCGAGGATAACGTGGCACGATCATATAAATCAAATATTGAATGTCGGCCATGTGAGGAGTCAGAGAAATTGACACGCTTGCATGACACGATGTATGAATGTTAAGGAAGCGAGAGAAATATGTCAGGAAAGAAAAGTGTGGCAGTCCATTCTTTCTGCCTACACTTTCGGGGAGACGGCGTGATGGTTAGTTAGTTAGTTAGTTTTCATTTCTATGAAATTGTCGCGAAAGCATTTTCGTCAACTAATGTTGGCATCATCGGGTATTACAATCAAATCCAATTGATTGTAAGTAAGTCATAGAAATTAAAATAAAAACTTGTGATATTATAATAGCACTCCAAATTAAACAGTTAAATATCTTTCCTAGATAACCTCTACAATATTATAACCGTTATACAAAGTTAATACAATATTTTATGTATTTCATTAATTACGGATGAAAATAATAACGACCTTATTAATATTCAATGTAACTATAGTACAATAAAACACAAGAAAATATTGATAATCATCTGAAAATCACGCACATTAAAAAAAAATCTCACCCTTTAATTATATATTTTTTCTCATGTTTTCTATTGTGCCTGACGCCATTATCGATTAATACTGAATATTACTCAATATATTTCACACCGGTTTTTTTATGTCAAGAAAAAAATAATCTGGGTAAAGAACAATTACAGCTAGTTATCGCAACAGTATTCGAAGAATATAAAAACTGATTTTCTAATAAATTTATTTGCAATTACACCGTTATACATCAGCGGTAATAAAATGATTAATAAATACAGATTAAAAAACGAGTTATTCCAATCGAAATATTCGTAGAATTAATGAATGCAAATCAAAACGTCTGTTTTTAGATGTTTTACCATGTGTTATAGGAATGACATGATTTGCATTGCAAAGGCATTATCAAATGTGAAGCGAAACATATCATACCCATAAAATATAATAAAACTTATAGAAAACATACATTTTTATTCGCATTCATTATTTAATATGGAGTTTTACAATGTTGTTCAAGAAACAATAAATAACGTAGAATTACTAAGTTTTAAAAATTAATTTTGAAATTTATATAACCACAAATAAATATACTCAGAAATTCTTAAAACAATAAATATTAGAATGATATTATACTTTTTTTTAAACCTTTGAATGAAGCACTTAATTTATGGTGTGACAGTATTAAATAAAATAATAATACACTTTTAGTAATTTGTATTAACACCACTTTTCAAATAATAAACTTTTAGTAATTTGTATAAGCACATGTGTTAATTAATATTCCATAATTTTGAATGAATCATTACCGATGTTTCCATAAATAATCAAACAATAAATTGTAGGTTTAATAGCTTAATGTTGTTGATAAAAATAACAAAATTATTCAATTAAATAATAATACACTTTTAGTATAATAATTTGTATTAACATCACTTTATTTGGTAACACCAACCGGTTTCGCTCCCAACGGAGCTTCGTCAGGGTGAGAGAGTAAACAGTTTACTCTCTCATCCTGACGAAGCTCCGTTGGGAGCGAAACCGGTTGGTGTTACCAAATAAAGTGATGTTAATACAAATTACTAAAAGTGTATTATTATTTAATTTTATAACTTTTTAGTTATATTTTATTGGTATAATAAATTTTGACCCTTTTATATATAACAGGTCTTTTGAACCTACATAATTACTGTATACACTTTGTATTTTAGCTATAATATTGATTTTCACGACATGTGATAGGTAGCTTATCTATCGCCATTTGAATGTTGCGTGAATTCTAAACCAGACCAATGACAGTGTGACAAGTACAATGCCATTCCGGGACTTTCGGTAAGGCAGTCACAGCTCTTGCCATTCTACCACGAAGGTTGTAGTGTTCTATTGATATTGGTCAGTAACTATTTTAATACGGCTATACAATATTAAAAATAAGAATTATAAATAAATGGGAGGTATTGATATATTTTGACGTTAAGTATAAATCATCAGTATCGAAATCAATGAAGCAATTAGTTTTAAATGTAAGATATATTAACATTGTGAAAATAACAATAAATCTTTTTTTAAAGCAACAATTTTAACAGCGTTATCGAAATAGCAATATTACGTCTCTAAAAAAAGAATCGGTGGCATTATCAAAAGAGTATCATAGACAATAAAATATAAATGATCGAGTTTATGTTCGTGATTCAAATATATATTGAAGATTGATTATATTACAAAGATTCGATAACTTTGAAATACGGTCACTGTTATAATAAGTAGATCACTCATAATATCGTGTTTTATTACTTTCAGTTCGTTATACACTTCAGAACAGTGTAATACAAAGTTTAAACTAAACAAAGAACCTGACTCCACTTAAAATCAAGTGCCATCTACATTTTAATAAATTTAATTTAATTGTTTGCTTATTATCGTTATACCATTTATCTGTTTGAAAACAAACATATAATTTGATTTAATAATTGCATAGATTTTCAACGGTTGGTAGAAATATGTTTTATAGGACTTGTAAAAATGTGTGTAACTTGTCGTTTTCAACTGACGTTTCGAAGATCGTTGCAGTATCTATCCTCAGGGTATTCAATGTGTTAAACGTTGAAAAAATTGTATTTCAATTCATTAAAAAATCGATGTAATAATCGTTTGCGAAAATTTTTTACAATTATTAGTTTACCCCCAAAAGACTCAATTAAATTTAATGGTTTTTATGTATGCATCTGAAACTAAAATGTATGTTCCATGGGTATTTGCAGTACTGACATATGGAGCAGAAACGCTATTCCTCACCAAATCGACCATAAGAAGACTCCGTGTAGCACAGAGGAAACACGAAAGAGCCCTGCTACATGTAAGACTCTCAGACTGGATAAGAAATACTGAAATACGTAGAAGGTCGGTTGTAACAGACGTCGTTAAAAGGGTGGCTAAGCTTAAATGGTCATTTGCGGGACATGTTGCCAGATTGGTAGATGTTAAGATGAACCAGAAGGGTGGTGGAGTGGAGACCCTGCGAAGATAAAAAAAACAGAAGGAGACCCTCCATGGCATTGGAAGAATTGTTGGCGATTGGATGCAAAAGGCACAAATCAGGAATACGTGGAAAAGTATTGGGGAGGCCTATGTCCAGCAGTGGACGACAACGCCTGTTTAATGATGGAAAAAATTTAAATATACAAAAGTCAGTTAACGATAAAAATCAAAGTATTTATTAGATCAAGAATAAATACATAATAGCCGATAATGATAGGCCGGAAACATTTTATAGTACAAAACGGATATTCCATCTTACAAAATAGCGTAATATTAATGGCATCGTTCCAATTTTGAATCTGACATAATATATAACGCATTGAACTCTTCACTTTCTTCCGATCGCATTCGTATTCAATGAACGTATTTAAAACTGTTTTTCACCGTCTAATTGTAATTACTTGTTGAATTTAAAGTAAATAACGGTTTGAATGTTTTGTAAATATGATTGAAGAAATTCAATTGTAGCATTCAAATCGCTTTTATGGTTGACTGCTACAAGTTTATGCCGCTTGGAATGTTAACGGTTTACTCTTCTTTGCCTCCGCAGTTATCTCGGATTTAACCCAGTTTGCTGTAACAGTTAACCTGTTTGTTATGTGTAACGAACTGTAAACGAAAGCGATAGTTCCTTTCAATTTCATTGAATCACTTCCGTTGAACGGAGATCATTAAAATCAAAAGTATGTTTTGATCGTTGTGTGTACTTGTGTTTCCATTAATATGTTATATATCGAAAACTATGTATAAACTTAAATAACAATACAAAGGTTATTTTGAGAGATAACTTTAACGATGTGAATGGCGGATGAGATCATTATATAATTAAAATAGTAAATATTGACATTATAGGGGTTGAAATAATGGAGTTCTAGTGCCAACCCTCATGTATGAAGTGAAGCTTGGAGCTGGCAAAAGAAGGATGAAAGCAGGATAAACGCCGTTGAAATGAGATCACTAAGAATAATGTGCGGGAAAACATTGTATGATAAAATACCGAACGATGAAATAAGAGAGAAAGGTGAGGCAGATGACTGCATCATGGATAAAATTAAAAAAAGGATCCCTGAGATGGTTTGGACATATGGAACGAATGGATGAGAGTAGAATAGTTAAAAAGTTGTACACAAGCAGCCAAGGACGACCGAGGAAAACATGACCAAATTAATCAATTACTAAAAGGCGGCCACATTCGACGTCGGAAATTTCGACGTGCGTGCATGGTACGATGTATGAATGTAGAAGAATCCGAGAGGTATGCCAGAACAGAGTATTGTGGCGATCCATCCTCTCTGCCTACTCCTCCGGGGAAATGGCGTGATGGTTAGTTAGTTTTTTGAAATAATGGACCGATAAACTAATATTTCCTGACATACGAGGTCTGTTCAAACATTATCGCGAATTTTGAATTTCCGCTGGCTACGTATATTTGATTTTTGATTTTTTTGTAGCGTTATGTTGGTACTCATGTCCGTTACGTTATGTTGGTACTCAATCCGCCAGAAACGCCCGGATTTGTGGAAGAACAAAAACTGGCTTTTGCACCATGATAACGCCCCTGCTCACACATCGTTGCTTGTGCGCGAATATTTGGCCAAAAACAACACAGTAATGGTGCCGCAGCCACCGTATTCCCCAGACCTGGCTCCCTGTGACTTTTTCCTGTTTCCAAAACTGAAGAGGCCCATGAAAGGACGACGCTACGCCACGATTGAGGAGATAAAGACGGCATCGAAGGAGGAGCTGAACAAGATCACAAAAAATGATTTTTTTAAGTGCTTCGAGGATTGGAAAAAACGTTGGCATAAATGTATTATATCCGAGGGGAATTACTTTAAAGGGGACAAAATAGATATTCATGAATAAATAAATACTTTTTGAAAAAAATATAAAATTCGCGAAACTTTTTGAACAGACTACGTACTTCTCTCGCTTCCTAAAAATTCGTTCATCATGTTATGTATGCACGTCAATTTCTCACGTGACCAAAATTTCATATTTGATTGATTTAATCGAGCCACGTTTTCTTCGGTCTTCTTTTATTTCTTGTTTTATTTACACCGTTAACATCTGTTTTCTCTACCATTCTTTCTTCACTTATTGTCTCTATGACACTTTGATGATTTTGTTCATAATATTTACAAGCGTATTGCATTCATTTCTAATATTTGAATTTTTACACATTCGTCTAAGAGATCTTATTTTTACTGCATTTACATCATTTGCACTTTCATCTTTCATTTGCCAGTTCAATGCTTCGCTTCCATACATAAGGGCCAGTACAAGAACACCATCGTGAACTGCCATCTTTGGATAGACTTACAAATAATATTTCAGTGTATATTTATTTGTCATATATTTAAAAAAGGTTTCTTTTTAATTCAATTAATTTTTGCTTTGTGCATATAACGTAGCAATGGAACATTATACCCAATGTACAATGATTGAAAGGTCATTCAAATATCACCAGCCATGTTAAACGATCGGTGTAACTCATCGAAAATGTTAGGCATGACGCAATAGTACACAATTGACAAGGATTGCGGGAACAATCGGGCAAACCTTTCATATATAATATCATGATCTGAAACAGATTTTGCAACTTGCTGTATTCGTGAAAACTATTACGTGTATTTTGCTCAGATTTTTTTTAAAGCGCAATTAAAGACATGCACATGTTTTTCTATTTGTAATAATAAACATCATGGATTAAAATCAAAGGTATTAGAAATAATCATATAATTTTTAAACTGGGCAGAAAAAGCTCATTAAAATGAAGAAAGAAACGGTTCGTGTCTAGGCTTGAACCCATGTCCCCTAGATTACAAGGCAAGCGTTCCGTCCCCTATTCCACTTCCCGAATAAATTATTTTTTTGATAAATTTAAGATATCTACCCTATGTAATATTACAAGAAATATTTGTATAAATAAATTATAGCACCATTTTTTTTATACTTTTAAGCATAATTATCTTGACATGGTTCGAAGGTTTTAAGTAAAGAAAGAAAAACGTCTTTAACACCGAGAGAACTACCACATACAAAATTACTAAGTTATGAAATAAGTGTTATGAAAAAAATAATGAGAGTAACAATAAAATGGTTTGGACACATGGAAAGAATGAATAAAGGAAGAACGGAAAAAAAGTATATGTTAACGATGTAAACGGAACTAGGAATAGAGGAAAACCGAGGAAATAGTGGCACAATCAAATTAATAAAATATTGAATGTCGGTCACGTGAGGAGTCGGAGAAATCGACGTATATGCATGACACGATGAATGAATGTTGAGGAAGCAAGAAAAGTGTGGCAGGCTGTTTTTTGGTTAGTTAGTTAGTTAAGTTTATAATATTCTCCCAATGAAGGAGGTACAATACGGTCTATACATCTTTATAAAAATAAAATCAAAGTATTAATGAAAACGGCTTTGTTTAAACACAAATATTTATAATTAAATTAATTGTGTTGTTAAGATTCCATCTAGCATTGAAAGGATTACACACCTTAAACCTTGTTTTGAAGTTAATGAACTTATTAGTGTGCATATATAATTGCTTAATTCTAAGTCTGTACACAGGTAATTGCATTCCATTTACAAATATAGCAAACTAATCAATTTTACATTCCAAAGAACACCTCACTTAGCAAGTTATTAGACATGTTAATTCTTTCGTGTTAAGGTAAAATGAGACAAATAATAAACGAAATCTTATTTCGATATAAATATTAATTGTGTACTTTTTATAAAATAATAAAAAAAGAAAGCATCAATGTTTGCTTGAGTTACAATTGTATTCTTAGTAGAAACCTTGCTAATATAAAAGTATAAGATCAATCTTAAAAATATTAAACTAACTAACCATTACGCCGTCTCTCCGAAATGGTAGACATAAAGAATGTACTGCCACACTTTTCTTTTCTGACATACTTCTCTCGCTTCCTCAACATTTATACATCGTGTCCTGCACGCTCGTCGATCAATCTATTCAATTTATAATGAAACAAAAATTTGATTTCAGAAACTGTATTAAAATATTATTTGTTAAATAATTAAATTATGCAGGAAATTCATAGAAAAATATGTAATTTTAAGTGAAAGCTAATTAGAATAGCTTATTTAATAAATGATGATTTTTTCATTAAATAATCTCTGATTAAAGGCCAACATATTTTGATGTATTACTTTTAACGTTTCCTTCGCTGTCTATTGTCGCTGGTCATGTTCAAAGAATGGACACCACCAGAGGCTTGGGCTACGTAATCAGCCTCACGGAATCCTCGTGGAAGACCTAAAATATGGAATGACAGCTGGGAATCCACCTTAAAGGAGGAGCAATCCCATTGAAAACAATTCACATAGGTCTAAAGCATACGTTTCCAAAAAAGGGAAAATGATTGCAATATATACAATAACAAAATAAACTAATATTTAAGTTTAATTTGCTTTATTAGTACCTACGTGATTAGCGTGTTTTTTGTATTTTTAGACTATATTTTTTTATCTGCCCACGCCCTCTATTTTTTCTGGATCTTCTACTGCCCCCCTGAAAGTCTCAAACGCCCACAAGGGGGCGTTATCGCCCACTTTGAGAACCTGGGGCTAAAGCTAGGAAGAAGCAGGAGGAAGCTTTTATTTAATTTTGATTTATGATTAATTCGTGGATTAGCTCCTTTTAGCACATCACTTCAGAAGTTCTGTCTGACTCGTTCCAGTGGGAAACCGTTTCCTTAACGACACCAGACCATTGCGTAAATGCAAGAGTTACCAACGCGAGTAGGTCTGGAAGGTACCTAATTGTTTGTGATTGCATTCGTTGCGCAAGAGTTGTTGTTGGTCGGTGGTGGCTGGCGAGACTCGGTCTCACGACGGAGACTTTTTTCCTTCCACACATTATCCAAGAGGTCGTGAGACTTGCTCTCTTTCCTGGCGTTTAGCGAATTTTGCAACCACTCAACTTGCTAATGCATACTAAGGTTCAGATTATTTATATCACTGTATAATTTACTACAATTAAGATAGTTTAACTCTCAAGAATCTAGTAGAAAATTCAGATAAATAACAACAACATTTTTAGGGAAGGATTTAATTTTTGCATATTAACGCTCTGCATAAACATTGTTTAAACTGAAATATTATTTTTGCAAAAGTGACTGTAGCTACCTATTTCCCCTTTACTCATAATTAATGTCTTAGTTGTTGTATTATAACATATTTACTAAATAAATAAAAACTTTAATTACATTTTATAAGAGAAACAAGCTATCTCACTTCTCTAAATCGCAACGTAATACTAAAAAAACAGATATTTTGTTTACATTAAATAATTATTTTGCAGTTTTACATCATTATTTTAATATTGATGAAAGCTTTCGTTCAATAGAAGTTTCTTTTTTAATACAGATGTCGCCTTGCTGAGGCAATGCTTCTCGAAAACTGATGTTTTTAGTAAAACGAAATATTAAAAATAAACAATAATTATTTTTAATAGTCCATTGTTTCGGTCGAAGCACCATGATACTTCAACATTATTAACTGTTAAATTATTAAACGCTTTTTAATTGAAATTTCTCGGTAGAAGTTCATTTTAAATAATGAAAACAAAAAAAATGGATACAAAATTTCTTTATTATTATATATTTAGTGTGCTTCCACTTGTGTTTATCGTCAGCTTGCTGCCATCTTCTGGTCTACACGACACATACGTACACCAGAAGATGGCCAGCAAGCTGTCGAAACCGGACGACGATAAACACAAGTGGAAGCACACTTAATATATATAATGAAATTTTGTAAAAAAATTAATTGTTTTGATTATTTATAAAACGCTGTTTATGGTATTACAATTTTTTTTAATTCATTTTTATTTTTCGCGACAGCTGTTTCGTCGACCTATGTTGATTTTATTATCAGGTGTTTACAAATTGCATATTGACATTATTCGTTTTGAGACTTTCAAACAGCAGATTTCAAATATGAAAATAATTGAATTCCAAGTTCTAGAAATTGTAGTGATTTGATAGTTTTATTCAAAAGATATTTATTTCAGAACGTCAATCCAATCGTAACTATGCGTTTTTATTGTATACTTATAGATGTTTCGTGTTTACATAGGTAGACTATAACTATACAAAACGACGGCATAAAATCAACGGATTTCATAAGCGACATTTATTTAGGAATCAAGTGGTAGTTGTGTGTTATGTTATTAGTCGATTTGATCGTCCACGAACAGAAGTACACGGAAGCTTCACGGTAGTATGTTTAGTAGTAATGTATGAATACTTGATCGCGGTTGAGTACAAATTTAAGTACACGATAACAAGCGATGATACCTTTAGCATGGAAAACTAACGAGGTTGCAGAGTGCTCTCTTCCAATAAATACATAGATATATCGCAATGAAGAAAGCATCTGTACGTGCAATGATTTATTTGAATGTTTATAAAGGTTATAAATATATATTGTAATTACAAGTCATTACAATAAAACATATTTTTAAGAAATTCTGGTGACCAGACCAGTATTTTGATGCCTACGAGCTTGGCAAAACCGGTCACCGTCGAAATTAATAAAAAAAGTTGTTAATAAAATAACAATACACTTTTAGTAATTTGTATTAACACCACTTTATGTGGTAACACCAAACGGTTTCGCTCCCGCCGGAGCTTCTTCAGGGTGAGAGAGTAAACTGACCGGTTGGTGTTACCAAATAAAGTGGTTTATTGTTTCTTGAACAATGATGAAAAACTCCATTTTAAATAATTACTACGAATGAAAACGTCAGTTTTCAAGAATTTTTATTATATTTTATGGGAATGACATCTTTCAAATGATTTGATAATGATGACATTAGATAATACCTTAGAAGAACGGAACATGTCATTCCCAAAAACTTCTAGAAAACGGACGTTTTCATTCGTATTAATTAAATTAAGTGGTGTTAATACAAATTACTAAAACTGTATTCTTATTATATTTAATAATGTTACACCACAAATTACGTGCTTCAAACAAAAGTTTAAAAAAGTAGTTATTGTAGTTATTAGAAAACACCGTTATATTGAATTATTATTTAAAATAAATTTCCATCAAGAGATTTCAGTAAAATTATTTGGGTATCTTAATAAAGATGTTCTAAATAAAATAAGGCATTTTAAAATTTCAATACTTTACCAAAATTGTAACTCCATATTATGACCATTTTAATATTTGGATACATTGGGATGTCATAAATCTAACATAAAAACCCACCTCTTCAAAATGTCCCATAAAATAAAAAATATATATATCTGATGGCTTGTGTCATATGCAACTCCCATGACTTAATAACATTGTCAATGCGCCCTTGAGGTGACTTACTCACGAAAACGGTGCTAGAAAAATTAACATAATTGCTATTATTATTATTAAGGAGGAAAATCAGAGAAAATATTTTTGTTTACTTTCATTTAGCAACTTCCATGCCACATTGGCTTGTATTTTTTAATGAATTAAATAGAATAAAATGGTATATCGATTTATTAATTTTTGTATGTATTTTCTCTCGTCAGATATTTTGCAGTCTTTTACTGTTGGCCGCTGTTGCCGCGGCTTCGGAAAAAAAGAAATCAGCGGCGGAGCCCCTGGACAAGAAGCTCGACAAGCGCGGGCTCCTCAACCTCGGCTACGGGTACGGCATAAGCGGCCTGGATGTCGGCTACATCGGCAGCCAGGGGGCTGTCGGGGGTGCATATAACGGAGGCTACTTGGAGCACGAGGACATCCAGGCAGTAGGCATCGGGGGCTACGGGGGTCAAGGGGGATACGTCGGCTACGCAGGAGCCGGAGGATACAACGGATACAACGGATACAACGGGGGGTATGGGCCAGGAGGGGTCTCAGACGTCACCAAGACCATCACACTCGTTAAAGGCATTCCAGTACCATACCCGGTGGCAAAACCTGTACCATACGCAGTAGAAAAACCCGTGCCCTACCCAGTCAGAGTGCCTGTCCCGCAACCCTACGAAGTCATCAAGCACGTTCCATACACTGTCAAGGAGTACGTCAAAGTACCGATTGGCGTGCCCCAACCATACCCAGTTGAGAAGAAAGTACCGTACCCGGTGCATGTTCCAGTCGATAGGCCTTACCCCGTCAGAGTACTCGTGCCCCAGCCCTATCCGGTGGACAAGCCTTACCCAGTGCCGGTGAAAGTACCAGTGCCCCAACCCTACCCCGTGGAAAAGCACGTTCCGTACCCCGTGGAGGTTAAAGTACCAGTTCCCCAACCGTACGAAGTGATCAAGCACGTCGGATACCCTGTGAAAGTCCCAGTCGACAGGCCTTACCCGGTGCACGTACCCCAGCCTTACCCCGTGGACAAGCCTGTTGCAGTGCCATACCCAGTCGCGAAGCCAGTGCCATATCCAGTGCACATTCCCGTTGACAGGCCGTACGCGGTTCACGTGGACAAGCCTTACCCTGTCCCCGTAAAAGTACCCGTTCCACAGCCGTACGCCGTGTACAAGCAAATTCCGTACCCAGTGGAGAAGCCGGTTCCGTACCCTGTGAAGGTTCCCGTTGACAGGCCGTACCCAGTGCCCATAGAGAGGCCCTACCCGATCACCGTGGAGAAGCCTGTTCCCGTGCCGGTCAAGGTGCCTGTCCCCGTGGAGTACCTGAGCGAGCATGGCTACGGAGGACTCGACTCCTCCTACAGCCACTTCAGCGGATTGGGAGGTAGTTATAGTTACAGCCACTGAGCTATCAATCAACCAAATCATTTCATCATCATGAAAACTTCATCGCGTCGTGACGGAACGTGTTTTATATAAGTATAGGGCATTTTGGAAAAGAATCTTCCGCTGAAGATGTGCGAGTAGTATGCGTAGTGTGGACCGCTGCCGATGCTTCGGGTTGATAACCCCAAATTTTGTGGTCACCGCTGTGATCGAATAAGATTGAAAATATCGCCAAAATTCTCGATCTTTATGTATATTTATATAGTTTTGTTCATCTCATTATTTGTAAGATGTAAACAATAAATATTTTTTTTAGAAAAAAAAACCCTTCATTGCACTCATTTTTCCTTACACATAAAATACACATACTCAAAAATTTGTGTACATTATAAGAACATTATATTCCATTTTGACACACATCACAATTAAGGATTGATTGTATCTCAATAGAGACGAAGGTGTCAATTGTTTTTTTTGGAAACAGAATATGGTGGTCGAGGCGTTTACAGAACTTATGACCTGTCATTGGTTGGGTTAAGCGATCGCTTTATGTTAACAACATTCCCCATTCCGCTCTTCTTACGACCAACACGTCTGACATCATAATTAAATTTAAAAAAATTTACTTCTTGAGTAACGCCACATACATTTCATTACACGCACATTATAGTTTTAACTCATCGCACAGATCAAAACACATTCACTTACACTTGTACACAATTTAATTTGCATGATTGTATACACATTTCCAGTCCAAGGGGTTCCTGTACCGGTACCGGTACCGGTCCCAGTACCAGTGGCCGTACCAATGCAGGAGTACGTAGGCGAACAAGTATACGAAGAGATTGATACCGTATATTCCCCATACGGAGCATACAGCGAATACGAAGGTAGTTATAGTCATAGCACACTTGATAAAAAAATATATAATATAATATTTCATCTGAGAGCAATAAAAAGTACTAAATGAAGAGCATTTTCTGCATTTAAAATAAGGGAATCCATCCCTTATATATGGAAGCGAAGCATGGAACTGGCAGAAGAAGGATGAAAGCAGAATAAATGCGGTAGAGATGAGGTCCCTAAGACGTATGTGTGGTAGAACGATATATGACAGTATCTCAAATGCTGATATAAGAAAGGAATGTAGAGCGAAAGAAGGTATTATGAACGAAATTATGAAAGGAGCGCTGCGATGGTTCAGACATATGGAACGCATGGATGGAGAAAGAATGGTTAAGAAAGTATACGTTAATGATGTAAATGGAGTACGAAGTCGAGGCAGACCGAGGTAAACATGGCATGACCAAATCAAATTTTAAAGGTTGGTCATGTTAGAAGTCGGAGGAATCGACGTGCGTTTATGACTCGTTGTATGAATATGGAGGAAGCTAGAGAGGTTTGTCAGGATAGAGTAGTGTGGCGGTCCATTCTCTCTGCCTACCCCTGCGGAGAAACGGCGTGATGGTTTGTTTGTTTAAAAAAATAGGGAATCGAGTTAGGAAAAATACTAAGTATATGACAACAAACTGAATACCATTCCATGGGCGTTTATGTTTTATATTTAAAAGATCTTTTTCTTCTTCCGGTCCTAGGTCGCATCTGGTGGGATCCGATCTCTTTTGAGATTCTTTTGAATAAGTCCCATCCATGCCAACTTGGGCCTATCACGTCCCCAGGGTCACTGGTCCGCTTCCATTACTCTCAATTTAGCATGGTCAGCCCGGCCCGCATGATATGACCTATCATCTCAGATGGACATCTCAGCGTTAATATATTACATTATGACGTAATAGTTATTAGCTTTATGATTTTCATTATAAATCGCGAATGAGCGAACGGAAAATGGAACTATGAGAATCCTAATTAGATTTCGACCAGATGAAAGGATCGACAGATATGAAAACAGATGGAGGAGGCCTTCGTCCAGGAGTAAACGGATAAAGGCTGATGATGATGATGATTGTAAAGATGATATGAACGTATTGAAAAAGTAATATACAATATATTTTACACAATGGTGAATTATTATGTACGTTATAAAAAAAAAACATAATGAGTAGACCTTAATAAAAAAAATCCGCAATAACTATTTTGAAATTAGACACCGGATTACCTAAATTATTTAGAGTTATTAAATACAGATTTTTTTTCCAATTATTTCGGTTTCCTTCTCCTTAAACATTCTCTTAGTGATGATACATTTATTATTTTATAAAAAAACCGTACTTAATACGAATGAAAACGTCCGTTTTCTAGAAGTTTTATTATATTTTATGGAAATTACATGTTTTGCCCTGCTAAGGCATTATCAAATGTTGATACATTTGATAATGCCTTAGAAGGGCGAAACAGATATGAAGTCAGATACGAAACAAATATGAATGCCAGAAGCCGGAAGAATCGACGTGTGTGTATGACTTCCTGTATGAATGTGGACGAATCTAGAGAGGTATAATAATAATAATTAGGCTAATTTGTATAGCGCCGTTTTCGTGAATAGCTCACCTCAAGGGCGCTTTAGGGCGCAAAGGGTATGTCAGGATAGAGTAGTTTGGCGGTCCATTCTCTCTGCCTACCCCAGCGGAGAAACGGCGTGATGGTTTGTTGTTGTTGTTGGAACAATGTTTGTTTCATAAAAGGGTTTCATTGCTGGAAAGTGATTTTGATAACTGGGAGATAAGCTTTTTAATTTTTATCGGAGATAAAAATAATATCTGTTGCATAAAGAACTATTTAAATTTATAAATACGTAAAGTAAATAAAAACAGTTTGTTTTTAACCAAGGAATGATGATTGTAATTGTAGCCAACTTGTTTTGCTTGTACTCAAGCTCCATCATCGATATATAAGAACTGGTATGAATGGTAATTATAATTGAAGCCAACTATGTTTGCTTGTACCCAAGCTTCATCATGCCATTAAGAACTGGTTAAAATGGTAATTATAATTGAAGCCAAAGAGTTTCGCTTGTATCCAAGTTTCATCATGGAAATATTTAAAACACGTTAGAATGGTTATTATAATTGAAGCCAACTAGTTTTTTATGTACCCAAACTTCATCATGTAAAATAGTAGAATCCTGAAGGATCTATGCAACAACAACAAACAATCATTCCGTTTCCCCGCAGGGGCAGGCAGAGAGAATGGACCGCCACACATCTCTATCCTAACATACCTCTCTAGATTCCTCCACATTCATACAGTGAGTCTTACACGCACGTTGAGTCTTCCGACTTCTAACCTAATGACCAACCGTTCAAATTTGATTAATTTGGTCATGCCATGGTTTCCTGGGTCTGCCTCGACTCCGTACTCCATTCACACCACTTTATTAACCATTCTTTCTCCGTCCATGCGCTCCATATGTCCGAACCAACGCAGCGATCCTTTCATAATTTTGTTCATAATACCTTCTTCCGCTCTACATACCTTTCTTGTATCAGCATTTGAGATTCTGTCGTATATCGTTCTACCACACATACGTCTTAGGGACCTCATCTCAACCGCATTTATTCTGCTCTCATCTTTCTTCTGCCAGTTCCATGCTTCGCTTCCATACATAAGGGTTGGAACCAGAACTCAATTGTGAACGGCCATTTTCGTTACTAAGTATACTATTATAAGTAATATTTTATTATAATAAAACGAAATTATTTTCATTCCATTTTTGTATTTACTTCGAACGTGACCGGTTTTGCCAGGCTCGCTTGTATCGAAATACTGGGACCAGTCGGTTATGCCAGTAACACTGGCGAAACCAGTCACTGTGGAAATAAAGATAAAAGTGGAAATAGTTCTTAATAACATTGTTTTATTTAATTATTGCTTAATGTGAACTTTTTAACATTCACTTCTTATATTTTCATTCGACACTATCATACACAGAGTATGCACATATTCTTCTAAGAGATCTCATTTCTACTGCATTAATTCTTCTTTCATCCTTCTTTTGCCAGTTCCATGCTTCGCTTCCGTACATAAGGGTCGGTACAAGAACACCATTGTACATTGCCATTCTAGCTTTTTAAGATAGGTTTTAAAGACAACTTAAGTACCTATACTCGTATAAACAATAAAACGCTTGATTCTCGCATCACCTGATAACGCCTCAGCATGGTGAAACATGTCATTCATATAATATTTTTTAGAAAACAGACTTTTAATTTGTATTAATTACTAAAGGAATGTAGTGCGGAAAAAATGTATTATGGAAGGATCTCTGCGTTGGTTCGGACGGAGCGCGTGAATGGAGAAAGAAATGTTAAGAAAGTATACTCGTACGTTAACGATGTAAATTGAATACAGAGTCGAGTTAGACCAAGTTTAATCAAATTTTAAAGACGAATTTTATATAAATTAAAACACTGTTTTTTCACTTTTGAGTTTGTTTTTCTCAACATGTTTCGAAAGCTTACACCTTCATCATCGGGAGAACAATACAAACATTCTCTTTGTGCGCGTGCACAACGCGTTTGTATCGTTTTCCCGATGATGAAGGTGTAAATTTTCGAAACATTGTTTTAATTCCTAAAAATTCGTCATTATGGAATTCCACAGTGTTAACGCCTTAAGTTTATCTAAAATCAAATTTTAAAGGTTGGTCATGTTAGAAGTTGGAAGAATCGACGTGCGTGTATGATTTGTATGAATGTGGAGGTGTGTCAGAATAGAGTTGTGTGGTCGTCTATTCCCTCTACCTACCTGTGTGGAGAAACGGCGTGATTGTTTGTTTGTTTTCTATTTATTATTTAATATCGAGATTTACATCATTGTTTAGGAAACAATAAATAAAACTACCGTATTGTTTGACAAAATATTTCCAGTACAACAGGCTGCAATCCCATTCCCGAACCCAAACCTGCTACCAGCTACGATACCGGACGAGCCACCAGCAACGGAGGACATAGCTGAGATTGCAGTTGAAGAGATTGATTCAGTGTACGCCCAATACGGAGGTATCAATATCAACCATAATCTTTTTAATGCAAAAATTATGAAATCTGCATTTTAAATGTGAATCGTGTAATTATATTGTATATTGTACTAATGATGAATAAGCTGTTAATCAAGTGGGCAGTGGTCCATGAAGGAACGTAACGGTAAAAAAATTGTCTGCACTAGGATTGTCAATTTTTTCGTCTAATGCTAATGGAATGATTATACATTGTATACAATGATTAGGTTCAAATAATCTGTTAAATAGTCCATTGTTTTGGCCGAAACACTATGATACTTTAACATTAAAAACTGTTAAATTAAAAAAAAACTTTGTTTTATGTATCACAATTGTATTTTCATTTCTCGCGACAGCTGTTTCGTCAACCTATGTGGACATCTTCAGATGTTTGTTACAATAATATTTAAAATCTAAAATTTTCTTTATTTATTTTATTTCATTATATTTTCCATCTTTAATATTTTCGTCATATACCTAAACAGTAACTAATAGTTCTTTTAATCAAAATAATTAGATACCTAACTCAACTCCAGCAATAACTTCAAATTTGTATTAAAGAATTGGAACAAATACACATAAAGGTTCGAAAAATCACGAAAATTTGACATTTGATGTTATTGTAACACCTATTGATGTCAACATAGGTTGACGAAACGTCTGCCGCGAAAAATGAAAATATAATTGTGATACATAAAACTTTATTTTTTAATTTAACAGTTTATAATGTTAAAATATCATAATGTTTCGGCCAAAACAATGGATTATTCAACAGATTTTTTGACCCTATCATTATATACACTGTATAAAGTCATTCCAATAGACGGAAAAAAAAGTCTGCACTAGTACTGTCACAAAGCATTTTTGTAAAATTTTCCAGTGCCATATCCGGGACTATTTCCAGGACCGATCCCATACCCGTACTTACCCCAGCCGGTATACGAAGAGGTAGACACTGTGGTTGAGGAATATGAAGGTAAAAATACTTTACTTTGAATTTTATAATTGACAAAAAAGTTCTTACCTATGATCAGTGGCGGTATTCCCATAGAAGCCCAGAAACCCGGCTTGCGTAAGAAATTGTGAATCAAAACCCCCAAATCTAAGTTATCATGCTCCTACATAAACCAACAACCTACCAAATCACATTCCAATAATTTTCCCATCGCAAGAGCTAAACCTTTGTAAGCCAGAGGAGGTTTTGATTCCAAATTTCTTGCGCAAGCCGGGCTTATGGGTTTCTATGGGAGAATCACCCTTACTATGATGCATTTCATACCTTTTTTTATTTGCACCAAAGTGCTTTAAAGTTATTAGGGGTACCCATAAGTATTGTCGTTTTTTTTCAATGAAATTCAAATTTTCTGTCGCAATTTTCTTTCCGGATATATTTCTCTAGCTTCCTCATGCACGCGCATCGATTTCTCAGACTCCTCACGTGGCCGAGATTCTATATTTGATTTATTTGACGTGCCACGTTTATTTGAACCGTTATAAAAGTAAATAATAATTATTTATTCATAGTTGGCGGTTAATATTGTGTTTAATAAAATTATAATAAAAAATTTTCCATGATACGCAATCATTCGAAAAACGTTATTAAAATTTTCTATATCAATAAAAAAAAATCATAACGTATTTTGTATTGACATTAAAACTAACTAACTAACTAACTAACCATCACGCCGTCTCCCCGAAGGGGTAGGCAGAAATAATGGACTGCCACACATTTCTTTCCTGACATATTTCTCTCCTTCCTTAACATTCATACATCGTGTCATGCACGCGCGTCGATTTCTCTGACTCCTCACGACATTCAATATTTGATTTATTTGATCGTGCCACGTTTTCCTCAGTCTTCCTCTATTTCTGGTTTCATTTACATCGTTAACATAATTTTTTTTATAATTTTTATATATAATTTATTTTGACATTAAACTCTTTTTTAAATGAAGAAAAACCATTTTTTTTTAGATTTGAGTAAAAATATGTTTTTTTATTATTGTTTTATTATTATTTTATAATTAAGAATCAAGGTGTTTTAAATTCATTAAAATAAAACATATTTTTTTACTCCATAGCTGAACAGTTTTAAAATATTATATTATGTAATCTAAAAGAATCGTTTCAAATTTAATTTAGATGAAGAATATTGTCTGTTCTACTGCCATCACAAGCATTTTTGAAAACTTTTCCAGCACCTTATCCTGGACCGATTCCATACCCGTACTTAGCACAGCCGGTGTACGAGGAGGTAGATACTGTGGTTGACGAATATGGAGGTACTATAACTTTATATAGATTAAATATTAATCAATTAAATTGAAACCTTATAGTTTTGAGATTTACTAAGCATTCTTTAATTTGAATTATTAAATAAAATGATGTTTTTTTTCACTTTTGTCTTTATTTCGACAGCTAACGGTTTCGCCAGGCTCGCTGGCATCGACAGACTAGTGACACTATTGCAAACCGAGTCCTTTATATACATACAAATCAGCGGTGGTAAACATGTTTCTATACAAAAATAATCTTCTTTTGTATAGAATCATGTTTAACACCCCTAATCTGTATGTACCTATATAAAGTACTCATTTTACAATAGTGTCACCAGTTTGTCGATACCAGCAAGCCTGGCAAAACCGGTCGCTGTCGAAATAAAGACAAAAGTGGAAGTAGTTAAAACACGTCGTTTTATTTAATTATTATTTAAAATGATTTTCCATCAAGAGATTTCAGTAAAATCATTTGATTATCTTAAATAGTAAAATAAATAAAATGGCAAAAAGAGAAGGATGGAGTGCCGCATCGATTAAAGTGTGGCAGTCCATTCTTTCTGCCTACTCTTTCGGGGAGACGGCGTGATGGTTAGTTAGTTTAGTTAGTTAGTAAAATAAATGAAAACGTTTGTTTTCTAGAAGTTTTAATATTATTTATGGGAACATGTATTTCATAATGCCTTAGACAGGCAAAACATGTTATTCCCAAGAAATAATAAACTTCTATAAAACAGACGTGTTCATTTATATTAATTACAATTATTTAACTAGCTATTCATTTTTTAATGTTCTAATTTAGAAACACCCATATTATGCGTATAATAATTAATTTAAATGATATAAGTGATAGAACGCAAACACGAGTTGCAAACATTGATGCCCACATAGGTTGAGGAACAGCTGTCGCGACAATCTCGTTGAAATAAATTGTGATACATATAGTAAAACTACTTCAAAATTAAAACATTTAGTAATGTCGAAGTATCATAGTGTTTTATGTAAAATAAGTATTTTATGTAAAGTTCTAATGTTAAAGCAGTATTACCAACCAAAAGAGTTAGTGTAAGTTTTGTGTGAACAAATTAACGAAAAAAACGTTGGTTTTCTAGAAGCTTTATTTTCGAATATGTGCTAAGGAATTTTATTTTTTAATTACTTAGCAAGGTGGAACATGTCATTCTCAGAAAATGAAATGAAACTTGTAGAAAACTAACGTTTTTGTATTAAATGATTCAATATGGAGCTGAAAACTACTGATTAAAGATAATTAAATAATTCGATGACATTTAAACAAAAAACTTTAGTTTTTTTTTTTCACAGAGTCATAAATTAAATAAAAGATTTATTTGCATGGAAATAAAAATAAACATGTTGTTATTTATAATGTATTTAAAGGTGTAATAAGGTTTCATAAATAAATATTTGAATTTATAATGGATGATAAATGTTTACGAATATCATCGTAAAAACTTTAGAATAGAAAAACTACCCTGTTTATGTTTAAATTTTTATTTTATTAAATATATTTATACAATAAAATTATCAAACACGAATATATTTAAAGGATAGAGGTCACCTCCGAAACATTGTCGTGTTAAATATTTTTATTATATAAAACATATTTTAATAAAATAAAAAGTGGAATATTAACAACGGTTTTTTTTTTAATTCCAAAGTTTTTACAATGAATATTTCGTAAGGAGAAACTGTTTTCATTTGTCGCCATATTCATAACCATAACGTAAAACATAACCTACACATGTTTTATAAATGAAAAGTTTCATTTTGAATCATTCTTTGTAATCACAGATCACAAAAAAAGAAATATATCCCATTATGCTACCAAAATATTTAACCTATCATTGAACTGATGGGTAAAATAAATAATGACAATGTAAAACTCTAAGCAAGATTTTTAAATTGATTAATTAATGTATGATTGAATTTGTTTTTCAGTACCACCCCTTCCGATTCCGTATGTACCATTCCCTCCATACCCGACTCCAGATATACCATTCCCGGTTCCAGATGTACCATACCCCCCATTCCCGTTTCCAGACATACCAATCTCGCCTCTACCACTTCCAGCCCCACCAGTAGAAGAAATCACAGAAGTTGAGTACGTAAACGGAGAAGTAATTGGGGAAGTTGATGTGGCATATGCTCCATATGGCGAATACGCAGGTAATTGTATAAAATACAATTCTGTACTTTCATTTAAGTAAACAATTTTCTCCATTAACCCATATAGTATAATATATATAGACTTGACCCGGACATTGAAATAAAATGAATAGTTGAAGATGCACGAGCTGTATTTAATAAAATGAGAACATTCTTTTGCAACGATAATCTTAACTTGGAACTCCGACAAATAATGATTAAATGTTATATATGGTCTGTTCTACTATATGGTTGCAAAACCTGGACTAAGAAAGTGAATGTAATGAACCGGTTGGAAGCGTTCGAATGTGGAATGAATGCTCCGCATACCGTGGACCGATAGGGTCAGTAATGCAGACGTACTGCAGACAGCCAGAGAGAGCTGTTGTCGAGTGAAAATTAGAAAGGTCCCATATTTGGGTCATGTGCTAAGGGGAGAAAAATACCACCTCCTTCGAGTGATATTAATGGGTAAAGTGAAGGGACGTCTGGGAGTTGGTAGAAGGCAGCTGTACTGGCTGCGGAATATTAAAGAGCGGACAGGAATAACAAAAGAGTTCAGAACCTGTTCCAAGTGGCGCAGGATAGAGATGCCTTTGCTGCAGTGATCGCCAACGTTGGGGGGACCTGACACAGATGAACCTTATATATCTTGACTTTACTTTCGATACATGCTAATCGAAAGTAAAGTCAAGATATATAAGGCATGCGTCCGCCCCATCATGACATATGGAATGGAGGTCAGAGCCGATAACAATAGAACTAAGAACCTTTTTAGATTAACAAAAATCGCAGGCAAAACACTCAGAGATCGGATCAGAAATAAAAAGATAAGGTCTTTTTGTGGTGTTAAGGATATAGTAAGATGGGGAAGAAGCAGATAACGCATTTGGAGAGACAACGTGGACCGCATGGAGACTACAAAAATTGCAAAAATTGTTAAAGATGAAAATCCAAGCAGCAAGAGACTACCAGGAAGGCCGTCAAAGAGATGGAGAGATGACTGGACATCATCATCACAGGAAAACTCACGTTTTAATTTTTTTTAATGCTTTATTATTCTTCTTCTTCTTCTGCTTTATTTAGGACTGTGTCCTGTTATTTCTCGGAGCCTGTTCCTGAGATGCAGATGTCCAACTGTCTCGCCATCTTTTAGGTGGTCTTCCTACAGGTCGATTTCCTGTTGGTACTTTATTTGCGGCTATATTTATCACTCTTTCAGAACATGCTCTTTCCACATGATCTCTCCAGTAGCGTCTTCTCAGTCTTCCCCATCGCAAGACATCTTCCACATTGTAGATCTTTCTTATTTCAGAATTTCTTATTCTGTCTCGGAGTGTCGTTCCTGCAACGGATCGGAGAGTCTTCATTTCTGTGGTTCTTAGGAGATTTTTTTTTCCTAATGGTGTCAGCTCTCGTTTTTATTCCATATGTCATTAAAGTAAATTATTATTATAACTATTATTATTTACTCCATCTCTTCAAATTAAATTTCAATAACTCAAAATGTCTGTTGTATTACTGTGACAAGCATTTTTGTATTTTTTCCAGTACCGTATCCGGTACCTTATCCAGGACCGATTCCATACCCGTACTTACCAGAGCAGGTGTATGAAGAGGTAGATACTGTGGTTGGCGGATATGGAGGTACCAACCCTATATATATACACTTTTAAAATTTAATGAAATTTTTTACTGTGATATCAAGAATTAAAATGAAAAAAGGATGTTTTTCTGTGATATTTCCAAACGAGCAAATTGAGTTCATTACGCACCAAACAAACATATTGAGTATGTAGGGGTCCAAGAATTCGTAGCTTAAGAGGGTTGATTTTTATTAATATTTTTTTTTGTTCTGATTCGTCTGGATAAGACTTTATGGGGATACTCTTTTTTTCTGATGTGTCATATTTCGGAAACTCAGAACAGCTATTTATCTTAATTTTATAGTTTAAGTTGTCCCATTGTTAAAGGATCTCAATACCATTTTGTATATCAGAACCGAAATCCGCCAGAAGCATCCTGCCTCTGGTGACACCGATAAAAAGAGTAATTAGTCTGCTGAACATGGTCTCCTTGGAGATCGACGTCTTTTATATTAGTGAAAGTACGTTCAGAAGACAAATACTCTTGACTTTACAGAATATTCCTAATGTCGAACATTTCTCACGCGTTCCTGGTATTATATTGTGTATATTATATTTTACCCGTACTCAATGGATGCCTTAAACATTAATATTGTTTGTTATGTCTGTTGATATATTAAACTGGTATGATTTCAACTTATTGAACACTAAGGCATTAACACTGTGGAATTCCATAGTAATATACTTAGGAAATTGAAAATAACTTTGTTTAATCCACTAATTATAAAACAAATATTAAAAAACACGACATGTTTCGGAGGATACATCCATCTTCAGGTGTAAAAATATAATAAAAACTAAACAAAGAAAGACTAATATAAAAACGCATTTAAAATTCGATACAATAATTCGAATTTAAAAATTAACCTGGGCTATTTGTTATAAGTACTAATAATTATTTTTTTAACAGTAAAAACTTAAACTTAAATAATAATAATACATGATGATAATATAAAAAAAAATCTTTTGGAAAAAACATACATTTGAAAAGACATAATTTATGTAAAAATTAATAAATGATTGGGAATGGGAGCTTGAAAATTTAGAAAAACCTCAATTCTGTGAAATTAGGTGAAAACATAATTAATAATCAGATTCCTCCTTTTACTCCTTTTTCCTTAAATATTTTGTCTACATTAAATCTCCCAATCTCCCAAGATGGAGGTATCCTCCGAAACATGTCGTGTTTAAAAATATTTTTGTAATAATTAGTGGTTGGATTTTATTTCGTTTGATATGATAACGTTATAAATGATAGACCGTTGATTATGCGTTCTTCATCTGATAGGTTGATATAAATTGCCGTATGAAATGTTATACTTGTAATGCAAGTTTGAAAACCGAACTGCTAAATAAAAATGTATGTTTACGGACAATCTTTCAGTACAGGTGCCCGTTCCGGTACAGGTTGCTGAGGAAACAGTCGTAACAGAAGAAGTATATGGACCATTTTACGGAGGAT
Organism: Lepidostoma basale; assembly: GCA_022606425.2. Lineage (NCBI taxonomy): Eukaryota > Metazoa > Arthropoda > Insecta > Trichoptera > Lepidostomatidae > Lepidostoma > Lepidostoma basale. The sequence continues at coordinate 190,794 of JAHDVF020000123.1, forward strand.
ATGGAGGTATTCAATAATAGGTTATTTATTCGGATTAAAAATATAACGATTTTATCCCAGTAAACATTTTTTTTACAATCAAATTTTCATAAAACCCAAGAATTCTTTTTGCATACAAACGTCAAAAAATAATAAATATTCACTCCTGAAATAAAAATGTATGTTTACGGACAATCTTTCAGTACAGGTGCCCGTTCCGGTACAGGTTGCTGAGGAAACAGTCGTAACAGAAGAAGTATATGGACCATTTTACGGAGAATATGGAGGTATTCAATAATAGGTTATTTATTCGGATTAAAAATATAACGATTTTATCCCAGTAAACATTTTTTTTACGATCAAATTGTCATAAAACCCAAGAATTCTTTTTGCATACAAACGTCAAAAAATAATAAATATTCACTCCTGCAAAATAAGGCTATCCGTTTATCGCTTGGTGCGCCTTCATGGACCAAGATCACACAACTGCACCTAGAATCGGGAATCCCGATGATAGATGATTTCATTATGAAACTTGCCGAACGTTTTTACAAAGGACTCCCTTCACATCCCAACCCCACAATAAAATACCTCTCAAATTACGACCCAAACACTTCCAGCCGCCACAAGCGCCCGAAATCGATTCTCCTTCAGAGGAACACTCCAGGCCACACAAATCATGCCCCCGCATAAACTAACAACCCACCATATCACCTTCCAACAATGTTCCTATCAGACGTAAGAGGAATAGCCACATGAGCTGAACCTCTGTAAGCCAGAATATCCAATAAATATTCACATTGGCAAGTCAACAAGTTGATCAGTGACACTCTAAATAACGTGGTCTAATTATGTTTAAAAATAGAACGAACAAGTGAACACACTGTTTAATATTTATTCAAGAACAAAAGAAATTTTCGTTGAACGCTTCGAACAATTGAACTACAAACTATTGTTTAGATTCCATAATAATTCGACTAGAATATTTATGATATTCGCATTTTCAATTTGTAAAGGTTTTAAAAAATTTAGTCAATAAATTCATTGTTGCCTGAACGTTGGTCGAAAATTCTATATTTTATCTGGTATTTTAAATAAACATTTTTTATAATAACCCTAAGCCGTTAATACTGTGGAATTCCATAATAACGAACTATTTATTATTTTTCCCCTTTGGGTCTTTTAAATGATAAAAAAATCTGTTAATCATAATCAAGATGTCTGAATTCTCCCATTATGAGGAAAAATATAATAAAAAATAACTACAAAAAAGTTTCATTGAAAACGTGAATTTTTAAATATAAAATTTAACTAATATGTCATGACAGTTATGACAGACAGGCCAGTCTGTCGATGCCAGCGTCTGTCGATGCCAGCGAGCCAGGCGAAACCGGTCGCTGTCGAAATAAAGACAAAAGTGGAAGTAGTTAAAAAAACATCGTTTTTTTATTGTTTTTTTTTTTGTTTTATTTATTAAGGGTAACATACAGCGATATCAATAACATATATAAAAAAAACATTTAGAATAATCAAAATAGGGCCAATTACATGCTACCACAAATATTAAACAATAGTTAACAATTCTATTTATTATTTAATTATTATTTAAAATGAACTTCCATCAAGAGATTTTAGTAAAATCATTTGATTGTCTTAAAATAAAACTGTTATTTTGGAGTGATAATACTATTAATTGAATCGTATGTTTTTCAAGTTTTATTTTATTTTATAAGAATCATATTATGTTAGCCTTGCTATGGCATTATTATTCGATACATGTCACTACCATAAAATATTTTTTAATAACCTTTTGGGAAAAGAAATTTTTATTTTTATTATTAATTTAATATTGTGTTTTACACCATTGTTCAAAAACAATGTATATCATGGACGTTCATCGACCAAATGCTTTTTTAAACTGCCCTTGTTTTTGTTTCGACAGTTGAAAATCAATTGAAAATTCATTGAAAGAACAAAATTTTACCATATAATAAGATGTTTTATTAATAGTACGTGTATGTTTTAAACAACTTTTCAGTACAGAATCCATTTGCAGCGCCCTATGTTAATCAGGAAGCGTTTCAAATGGCAAGCGTCTCATATGGCCCATATGGAGGTAATTATGTTTATGTTAGTTTAAGATCTATCTTAGAATATTTTAAATATCGTGAACAGAAAAAATCATTAACGAGTAAGTACTGCAAAGAATGAAAAAATAAATAAAAAATTGTCAATACCATAAATCACAGGAAAAACTTCGAAAAACTATTGTTATTATTTGAATTTTCATGGTAGAAGTTCATTGCATGTAATGAATATTAAATAAAAAGAGATTAACCAGAATGGCAGCAAGCTACCGAAACCGGTTAAATCTATACATATAAGTGGAATTTAACTAAATTATTATACATTTTTATAAATAAAACATTTTATAAATTTCTCTTTTTCTTTTTTATATACTTTGTATATACAGCACTAACATTAAATATTTTTAAATTACATAGACGTGTTTCGGACCACCAGTCCTTCAGTGATACATATTATAAAGATACATGTTTAAAATATTATACAATTGTTTACATGATCTGACAGATGTTATAAAGATTTATTTTGGAACGTTTATGCTTCAGTTAATAATAGAAATATAACTATGAGCAATCTCGAAATTTTAGAAACTAAAAATATTATAAATAATCAAATAAATTTAACGTCAACTCCAAACTTTGATTTATTTCCTTTGTTGTAAGTAATTACCTGAACCCCAATAAGAACTTTAAATTTTAAATTGAATCATAATATTTGTTATAACAAAAGCATACACGTTCCAAAATAAATCTTTATAACAACTGTCAGATCATGTAAACAACAACAATTTTATAATATTTTTATAAATATGTACTGAAGAAGGACTGTTTGTCCGAAACATGTCTATTTAATTATACTTTTTTAATGTTAGTGCTGTATATACAAGTACATTAAAAAGAAGAAAAAAAGAAATAAAGCATCTACAACACAAAGTATGGCGAACATCGAAGACATTTTTTTAAATTTCATTATTTTAAATAATACGACCACATTATGAGAAACGATAAATGCAAAGTGCTGCAACTCATAATTCTAGATAAATTAACGGAAAACGAAGTGCCGGAAGAAGAAGAGAATCTTGAATAGAAACCCTTAGATAATAGTTAAGTTGGAGCACAATGTCGCTAATAAATCAAGGGTATAAATAGGCATTCTGTTGTCCAATCTCCGATATGAAAAGAACAAGAAGAATAAGAATTTCGTGTAGGCGTATGGGGTTCGGATCGGCCTTCGCATTAATCTTTTCGCTTATCCGAAGGCCAGATTTCGGGTCGATGTTTACTAAACTAACTAACTAACTAACTAACCATCACGCAGTTTCCCCAGAGGGGTAGTCAGAGAGAATGGATCGCCACATTTTTCTCTCACTTTTACATTCACACATCGTGACATGCACGCTCGTTGATTGTTCCTACTTCGAATATGGCCGCCTTTCAGTAATTTGTTAATTTGGTCATGCCATGTCTTCCTTGGCCTTCCTCGACTTCTTTTCCCATTTTCACTACTTGTGTATATCTTTTTAACCATTCTTCTCTCATCCATTCGTTTCATATGTCCAAACCATCTAAGTGACCCTTTCTCGCATTCATCTGCCTTACATTCCTTTTTTACTTCATCATTAGATATTCTATCATACATTGTTGTTCCGCCTATTCTTCTTAGAGACCTCATTTCTACGGCATTTATCCTACTTTCATCCTTCTTCTGTTTATTCCAAGTTTCAATTCCATTGTTTACAATGGACCATCAATATTTTAAAGAGGAGGGCTTTATAAAAATTCTAATAAAATACTAACTACGTTTATTTTATTAATCTATGTTTAATATTAATTAAGAAAGATAGATTAGTTATTATAACCATAAAATGTATGAAACATGAAAACTTTGGACTCTTTATGGGAAACAAGAAATAAAAATTATTGCGATTGATTTTATTTGAGGTAAATTGAAGGAAAACAAAATGTCGGGAAAAGAAGAAAACCTCGTTTAAAGTTAGAATGGTTCAATATCAATTCAAAAATTTGTTTAGAGCTGCTGCATCCAAAGTAAAAATAGACATGATGTTGTCCAATATCCAATAGCAGAGGAACAAGAAATCGAAGAAGACTAGTTATGGCGTACCAGTTAATGGGCCATACTACTCGTACCCGATACGATGCAGGAAAGGTGGGAAACAAAAAACTGTCTTTTGAATTCGGAAAACTAAAAATAATTTTAATACAATACACATGTAATGTGTGGATTATGCAATTTTCCCAAGAAATACGTGAACAATGGAGAATGAACGTTGCAAAAAGCGGCGACATTGGAACACTTGTTCAGTGTCCGTGAGTTCTGCGGTAACCGCCAACAATACGAGTACAAGCCGGCTGTGGGATTCGCTGGTCCATTCTCTGCATCCACGCGCTCCCAGAGATCGCATTGAGATAAATGCGAAGAGAAAAACATAATATCATAATTATATGATAACAAACTAATTAAGATGCTAATAAATTAATTTGACATAAATTTAAATACAAATAAGGAAGAAAATCAACAATGAATACAAAGACATTTCGTCAATATTAAAAAAATACTTTGCATCAAAAGTCCATGAGATTTCGCCATGTGGGCGCGTCTTCTTTCGCTGGTCTTTTAAGATTATGAATAGTTTATAACAATAACTAAAAAATCACGTTGTTGCTCTGAAAGAGTTATTACACAAAATGTTAACTAACTAACCATCACAACATCTCCCCGAAAGGGTTGACAGAAAGATCCTCGATCTTCCTCTATTTCTAGTTGTGTTTACATCGTTAACATAAACTGTTTTTTAACTTAATGTTCTCATCGCAAATAATAACCTATGTTGTTTTATGCAAATCAAAAAAAATGCAAAAAATAAACATAAACATGCGAAACAACGAACAGGTATGATCAAATCAAATGGACTATTAAAGTCAACCATATTAGTAGTCTAAAAAAAATATTGCGCGCTGTATAAAAACAATGTATTTCTTAATTAATACGAATGAAAACGTCAGTTTTCTAGAAGTTTTATTATATTTTATGGGAATGACATGTTTCGTCCTTCTAAGGCTTTATCAAATGTTTCACATTTGATAATGCCTCAGAAGGGCGAAACATGTTATTCCCATAAAATACTCGTATAATAAAACATGTAGAAAACTGACGTTTTCATACGTATTAATGATTTAATATGGAGTTTTACATCATTGCTCAAGAAACAATAAAAAAATATTTCTTATTTAGCTATTTTTCTATTGAAAATTCAAATATACCTATTTAAAAAATATTTATTTATTATTATAAATTATTTTCATGAAATTTTTCCGTTGACATCATGGCTCAGTGGGCAAAGCACTCGCTCGGAAAGCGATAAATTGCGATTTCAAGTCCAAATATACGAGTATTATAGATGTCAATGTTAAGTGAACGCGAAGAAACCTATTAAATGTCGAATTTATCGATTATTTTTTTGTTTCCTGACATACTTACTATTATTAACTTATTTTAATATGTTTTTGGTGATTTAATTATTTTTTATTTTTATTTTTTTAGAAGTAGTCCAAGAGAAAGTTCAAAAAGCATGCGCTGAGTAATTTGTAAGTATGGATTTTTATGCTATTTTTATAATGTATTTTTAGGTATTTTATTTCAGCTATGGACATTTAAAAAACAAAGCAAAGAGTATGTAATAATGCTATTCTTATATTTAAGGTTTATTATACATTTTATCCGATGATTCCGATTTTTAAGTTATTAAAAGTTGTAATCCAAAAAAGCTAAAATGGCAATGGTAATATTGTATGGACCCTTAGGTATGGAAGCTTCACTTAGGTATGGAAGTGAAGCATGGAACTGGCAAAACATGGATGAAAGTAGAATAAATGCAGTAGAGATCTCCATGACGAATGTGTAGCAAAACTGTGTATAAGTGTGGCGTATGAAAATATAAAAAAAATAATGTGGTGCAAATGAAAGAGTTATGGTCAAAATAATGCAAGAATCATTAAGATTGTTTGGACACACGGTAAGAATGAATAATGAAAGAATGATAAAAAAAGTATATGTTAGAGGAAGACCAAGGAAGACGTGGCACAATAAAATAAATCAAATGTTGAATGTCGGCCACGTGAAGAGTCGGATAAATCGATGTATGAATGTTGATGAAGGGAGAGAAGAATGTCATAAAAATATGCAGCTCTCTATTCTTTCTACCTATACCTTCGGAGATACGGTGTAATGGTTAGTTAGTTTCACATTTTTAAGTGAACAATTAGTGGTACGATTAGTACATTTGAATATTTTTTATACACAAACAAACCATCACGCCGTTTCGCCGCAGGGGAGACAGAGAGAATAGACCGCCACACTACTCTATCCGGACACACCTCTCTAGTTTCCTCCACATTTATACAACAAGTCATACACGCACGTCGGTTCTTCCGACTTCTAACACGACCAACCTTTAAAATTTGAATAATTTGTTTATGGCATGTTTTCCTCGGTCTACCTCAACTCCGTGCTCCATTTACATCGTCATTTATCCATCTATGCGCTCCATATGTCCCAACATACCAATTAATATATTAAAGGTATTATGTTTTTATACGTTTTAGATAATATATTGATTTTTTTATTCATTATTGACAAAAGTATGTATATATATATATATATCTATTTTTATTTTATTTAAAATAACACTTCATAAACGATCTGATTTATTTTCGTCTTCAATACGCCGTTTCGTTTATTATTATCGTATTTTTGATCTGCGCATTCACAAACTCAATTATTTTTTGAAGGTGAGTGTGCCGCAGCGAAGATTACGTCTTTTGTTTAAGTAATAAAAGCGATCATTACAGGAGAGAATATTATATCCGTATAGTTAATCGAAACTCATAAAAATCTTAATTTCACCTTGCGGGTTACGTATGTGGAAGTTCGTAGAATGGCAAACACGAAAAAAATGATTAATTGTTGAAAAATATTCACTGAGATTATAAAGTAAGTGAGCAGTGCTTAAAAGTGTATTATCGATTATTTACGGTAAACTTTAGTGCTTTATATTAGGCAGGTACTTAAGATTGAAGGTTTTTCTGATACGGTTAAAAGATCAAAGTACGTGGGTGAAACTATAACGATGTTTTTTATTTCATATACAATAAAAACTTTTATAAGATAAACGAATGATTTTACCGAAATCTCTTGATGGAAGTTCATATTAAATACTAATTAAATAAGATTAAAAAAAATAATCAAAATACGTCCACTTTTGTCTTTATTTCGACAGCGACTGGTTTTGCCAGGCTCGTTGGCATTGACAGACTAGCGAGCCTGGCGAAACCGGTCGCTGTCGAAATGAAGACAAAAGTGGAAGTAATTAACAAACACAGTTTTATTTAACAATTATTAAAAACTTTTTTCTTTAATACGAATGAAAACGTCTGTTTTCTAGATGTTTTATTCTATTATATTTTATGTGAATGACATGTCGCCTGTCTAAGGAATATTATCAAATGTTTTTAATTATACATTTGATAATTACTTAGATAAGATAAACATGTCTTTAATCATAAAATATAATAAAACTTTTTTATATATTTTGTTTTTATATCACTTTATTATATTCGTACATCTGACTACCAAATGATTTTTCGCCAATTGAATCTTCTTCAGGGAAATAAAACAGTTTGTTCTGTTACTTTGATGATTCTTGTTAAAAACAAAGCTAATTGTGAAGTCTTAAAATAAAATAGAGGGATTTAAAAACAAAATGTATTTATTCTTATTCAATAATCATAAATATTTTGTTAAAGACAACTAATAAAATATTATAAAAAAATTAAACATAGTTTGCACAAAGTACTAAGTTTGCCTTTTTTTAAAAACGCTATCGCGAAATTTGCCTGAAATGTTTCACAGTTCTAAATTTCTGTTAATCATATAATTTTACAAATTAGAAGATCAAAGGCATGTCCTGTGGATAATAATCGGGCTGCTTTATATCACGGAGAAACATTTTTAGCGATCGTAAAAGAAAAAATCTGTTATCGAACAGAATGCATGCTTCAATTGCCTAACAATATATTACATAATTTTTTGTTAGTTTACTTATATATTTATTTTTAATATCCACTTTTTTTATAAATCTTCATTTACATCTTTCATCCATATACACGGTTTGAATTAACTTTAAATTGAACCCTTGTATATGGGGGTGTAATATATTTATTATATTAATTCATTTGCTGAGAGTAGAATTTTGCGTATAAATTTTCATTGATTTTCCTCGCACCATCTAGGAACAATTCGCTGAAGCACATTCGCTTAAAAAAATTCATGCGTGTGCCGAGTTTGCATGAGACATAAAATCGTTTGAACGCGTAAATAATGGCATGCGAATATGTGGAACAAATCTGTTTCCAATAATAATCGCTAGGGGTAATAAAAATACATTGAATTGATTGCTCTCTTTGTTTTATCATACAATGCTAATGTAATGTAATGGCCAATTGAAAGTAATACTTTAACTTAATAGTAGTACCCTAATCGACAACTTTATCCATGAAAAAGTAATAAAACTTAAAACGATTTTTTAATGAGTTGATACTCACAGTCGGTAGCAACATTTTTGATTCATGGATGCCTACAGGTATTTTTCATTTCAGAAGCTATTTTTTTAATCCTCATTATAATGGTAAGTTAAGAATGAGTAACGATTACATAAAAATGGTTACATTAAAAATATTTTTTTTTTTCAATTACAATGATATAAAAAATATTAAAATATACAGTTTTACTTGTTTTGACCAAGTATGGTATCACTTATAGTAAATTATATTTAAAGATTGAATTAATTTCTCCTTATTGTTGTGACTGGTTTTATGAGAGAAAGAACGAAACCGATCAAGAAATTTAAAAATTGTTAATTATTAGAACTCTTTTAAATCACAAAACAATTATGAAACCATTTCAAAGTTAACAATCACCTTGATATTTTAAAAATACAGTTCTACTGCCGAAACCGGTCATATCTAAAAATTAAATCGTATTAAACTAAATACATATGTATTTTTTAATTTCAACAATAATTTAGTTTTATTGGTTTATTACGAATAATAACACTAATAAGTTATTAATAATAAATCTAGATAATTAATTAGAATGAAAACGTTTGTTTTCTAGAAGTTTGATTGTATTTAATGTGAATGGCATGTTTCGTCTGTCTAAAGCATTATCAAATATGTAAATCTTAAGGTTTATTGTACTTCATATAAACCAGTCGGATTAAGAAGAACAAACGGAATAAAATTAGATACGTATCCTGTTATAATATCAATAACAAAAAATACACACTTTTTGAGAATGGCGCTACAGTTGTTTCGCCAACTAATGCTGGCATCATCAGCTGTAACAAACAAGTTGTTCGTAAGAAATGATGATGCCAACATCGGTTTAACGAAACAGCTGTCCCAATATTCTCAAAATGTGTATAATAAAACAATTATGATATTATAAGTGTGTTCTAAATTTAACAGTAAATACCTGTACATTACAAATAAAATGATTTTTAATGACATATAATTATAAATGGTTGCTTTGTGAATCAAATGAATTTATTATTTTTTATATATTTTTTTAGGTATTATATAATAGTTTAAGAATCAATAAACCCGTATAATATATTGTTTTTCTACTTTCTTAGGACGTGATGAACTGATGAATCAAGCACAAAGGATCAAACCAGAAACACCAGTACGTATCCTGTAGAGCTCATGTTATTCCCTATCAATCTTAAAATTATTATTTAAATAAAAAATAAATCGATATTGATTTAATATTGATTAAAAATTTCAAACAGGCCAGTGAAAAGTAAAAGTCGTAAATTCACAATAATATTATCTGACCCCTTATTATAACAGAGATGAAATGTGTATATATAAAATATATTTTTATAAATTAAACTTGTAAACTAATATATAAGTGTCATTATTATTATTGTATTATAGTAAAAAACAATTAATTTATTAATATTACACTAACAATGAGACCACAAAGAGTTCTAACATGTACATATATATATTTCTATTCAATTATTAGTTTTTTTTTTATTAATAATAACTATACATTCAGAAATCGTTTTTTATATTTAATAAAACCTAGAGTATAAAATAATGTTTAAGCTTTTGTACCAAAGATTGATAATGATTGTAAAATAAAGTTTTTGTTTTTAAGGTTTAAGAAGATTTTAGTATCACCCTATACCAGTTATCGAGGTTAGCAGCATCTGTGTTTTGATTCGTAATATCACTGAATTCGTTTAATTGTGCCTAAAAACATTATGTTAATTTAGTAGTTACAAAAAAAATAATAAATAGTTTTTGTTTGAATACACATAATATATTTATTGTTAAACAAACAAACGCATACTTGAGGGTATTAGTTGCAAACCTGGCAAACTCCATCATTAGATGTTTTGAGTAAATCGCAAAAAACTGATACGCTAATAAGATGCGCTTTTTACGATATTTTGTTTTCATCTCAACCAGTTAGTATTTTAAAAGTAATCAGTCAAGAAATAATCATCATTATGTTGATAATTAAAGTAAAATAATGAATTTTTCATTTTGGAGTTTGCCAGCTTTGCAACACTCAAGTGGAGGTTGCCATGTTTGCAACAAACCCTATATTTTAATAGCAAAGTTCTTCAGAATGAAGCCGAATTTGAAACTGAAAATCATTAAAAATTGTGTGCAAATGTATTATAAATAAGACCCAATTCATATCTTACTTTTGATTGTTGGTGGAGTTTGCCGGGTTTGCAAATAATACCCTCACTTGACATTGAAAAGAATATATTTTTTGAAGAGTGGCATGTGTCGTATTTATAACTCTTGAAGAGTTTTAGCCACCTTGATATTTCGAGCTCCTCGATCTTGCGTATTTTTGCTCTCAGCAGCCCGTTTAACTAACCAGATCAGCCAAAACATTACCTATCAGGCGTTGTCTAGGCCTTCCTAAAGATCTTTCTCCAGCCTTATTTTTCTATATCTGTGTCCTGTTATTTCTCGGAGCCTGTTCCTGGGATGCAGATGTCTAACTGTCTCGCCATCTTTTAGGTGGTCTTCCTGCAGATCGATTTCCTGTTGGTACTTTATTTGCGGCTATATTCATCACTCATTCAGAACATGCTCTTTCCACACGATCTCTCCAGTAGCGTCTTCTCAGTTCTACATTGCAGATCCTTCTTATTTCAAAATTTCTTATTCTGTCTCGGAGTGTCGTTCCCGCAACGGATCGGAGAGTCTTCATTTTTGTGGTTCTTGGGAGATTTTGTGGTCTGATGTTGTCAGCTATCGTTTCTGTTCCATATGTCATTATAGGACGTACGCACGCCTTGTAGATTCGAATTTTGCTCTCCTTTAGCATATTTTATAATAATGCAAAACATTTCATTCATCATGGACTAATAATCTTTTGGATACTATTTTTTTTCCTTTAACTATATAATATGAAGTTTGGTATCAATGTTCGAGTAACATTATGTAACAATATATCCTGGATATCTCGAACAGTGGTGTCAAACTTTATAATGATTGATTCGAATGATAGAGTATCAAATTAAAATGTAAGAAGTAGATGATATGCAAATGAAATCTTTATGAATAAAATAATTGAAGGGTCATTAGGACCCCAATGTTCTGGAGCAAATAGGTATTTTTGTTCCTGATAATATCCTGCGACCGCGCCGACATCAATTGTTCTTTGCTCCGTCACACCAGAACAACCTGCCCCTGGTGATGCCAGTAGGAAGAGCAATTCGGACGTTGAATCTAACCGTCTCGGATTTGGACATTTTCAGTGTCGGTGAGGCAGTGTTCATAAAAAATACATTGCAAATTCTGGAAAGAGTACTGCCTCGCTGACGTCGACATATTTGGGTTCCATCTAATATGTAGGATTTTTTGGTATCATGTCTTTGTTTTATCTTTGTTACACCGTGTTGTGTCCAAATGAGTCGCCTAAATGCTTTTCGTTTGTTATGCCTCAATTGTGTATTTTATATAAATAAATAAAGATGGTTTGGACACATGGATACAATGAATGAAGAAAAAATGCTAAAAAAGTATGTGTTGAAAGTGTAGTAAAAGTATATATGGAACGATATAAATGGAACAAAAAATAGAGAAAAATCGTGGCATGATCAAATCAATCCAATATAAAATGTCGGCCACGCGGGGAGTCGGAGAAAAAGACGTGCGTGCATGGCACGAGATAATGTCGAGGAAACGAGAGAAGTATTATATGTCAGGAGAGAACAGTGTGGCAGTCCATTTTTTCAACCTTCCCCTTGGGAGTGACGGCGTGGTGGTTAGCCACCAATCTACAATACAATCAAATGATTAATTATAATAATGTATTAGCCTTACGTGAATAATATTGTCAAAAAAAAATCTGATATAAATGCACTTTTGCTATCTCGATTATTCAAACTCTCAAGCTAAGGCCGAAACACTTTTTTTTGTTTTAAAACATTTTTCTGTATGAATCATAAATGCTGAGTATACATGTGACAAAAAATATTAAATGATTCAAGTAATATTAATAGCATATATATTTTTATACTAATACAGAGTCCCTGAAACGCTGGCAGCAAGAATTATTTTTTTATTTCTTTCGTAGTAATGCCTTATTTTTAGGTGTGAATATTTTTTATAAAAATGAAACATTTAACTAATCTGTTCTAACAACATTTTAAATATTGCAACACTACCGACCGGTTTCGCTTCAAGCAAAGCTTCTTTGGAGAAACAAAACCAACTAATTATTTGTAAACAAACAAATTCTATTTAGCTCGGCGAGGAGCGAACCAGTCGGCAGTGTTTAAGAAAAAATTATTGTTCAAGTTAAATATTGAAGTGTATAAAATAATATGTATGTATCGTAATTATTTCTTTAAAACGTACGTAATTAAAAAAATATTATTATATTACATATCGGCCACCCGAGCAGTCGTAGAAATCGACGTGCGTGCATCACACGATGTATGAATGTTGACGAAACGAGAAAATTATGTCAGGAAAGAAAAATGTAGCGGTCCGTTTAATTTTTTTGGTCAAGTCGTTTTGAACTCAATTACTGTATACAATTTGTTTTTAGCTGTTATATTGATTCTCGTGACATGTGATAGGTAGCTAGTCTATCGCCATTTTATTGTCACGCAAATTCTACACCAGACCAAAGACTATGACAATCACACTGCCATTGCCGGAAATCGAAGCCGGGACCTTTGGTATGGCAGTCAGAGCTTACTCCTTCGGGAACCGGTGTGAAGGTTAATTAGTTAGTTAATTACTTTGAGTTTTGCAATTGACTTGAAGAATTTTACATCAAACCTTCATTATTGATTGTATATTCTCATGCTACAAAAACGCACCAAGAAGTACTGGAAGGACACGTCTAAGATGATAGAAGTGAGCGGTTATTCGGGAATAATTTTAAATTTAGAACTAACGATTCTATGAGTAAGGTGAATTACAGAGTATATGATTGTTAGGAGAAGCTATATTGCTTTGATCCATAATGATTATCATGCCTGCTTTTATATTTTTAATATCCTAATATCATGAACCGATATTTTTGTAATGACAATTTAAATCCGTTTTTCATTTTTTTTCTTTACAAAAAGATTTTAAAATATGTAATAATAAGCTGTATTAAGAATTTTTGCTAGTAACAAAAAAAAAAACAATAATATTTATGTTCTAGAACATTCACAAACACACAAACGTCGACATTTTTTTTATATAGTAATTTCAATCTTAACGTTGAATTTATTAACAATATTTTATTTTAAAGTAATGTTTAATGATGAAGAGGGACGTGTACTGTCAGAAACATATAAAGAAAGATTATAAAAATATAATCTATTCCAAAAGTTACAATATACTAACTAACTAACCATCACGCCGTCTCCCCGAAAGGGTAGGCAGAAAGAATGGACTGTCACACTTTAACCGATGCGGCACTCCATCCTTCTCTTTTCGCCCCGCGGGAGACGCGGTGTGATGGGTTGCGAACCTCATCGCCACCAATAGGCATCTCCCGCGCACACTTCGATCTTCCAACATCCACAAAATAAATCTAAAACAAATAATATAAAATACAATGATATAAAATAAAATAACAAAATAAAAATAATTTAATACAAAATGTTATTTTTAGATGGTGCACATTTGTCTATTTAATTTATGTTCCACGAATCCACCGTTTTTTTAATTTAGCACATAATGTAATAACACATAATGTTTTCCGATGTTGCACATGTTGACATGGACGATCCGGACTTTTGTGTTTATTTATTTTAGGTTACACGTATCCACCGTTTTTTAAATTGGCTGTTATATATTAAATAATAAATTAAACCACGGCACAAAGTAACGGCGAATGTAGCAGGATTTTTTTTCACGTGACGCATTTATAAAGAGAAATGAATATTATTGTACATTATTACACATAAATTAAAGTTTTTGCAGATTTTTCTTCAGATTTTTCTTCCTTATTGTTGACGGTTATCAAATGTTATTCTTTAGATACTCGTATAATACATTTTTAAGGTATTAAACTAGATCAGATTGATCCCTTAGTTTGACGCATACATTCACACCCATGATAGTACTAAAATTACATATGTGTAAGACCTGCAAGTACAAAGCATTAGAAAGGGCTTCTGATAGGCACTTGATTTAATTTTAACTACCAATTAAAGTTCATATGAACGTGCTGAGCTGCAGAAACCAGTGGCGTGCTGAACTTCCTTCAGAAAATAAGAAATATGTTAAAAAATAAACGTGAGTAAAACTTTTTTTCTTCTAAAACTTCCTAACCTCACAACTAAACAAATAAAAGGTAATGTTAATGTACTCAAATTTTATCAAAAGAATAAACGATACTTTTTATTAATAACTCAAAACTTTGTTAAATTACCTAGGTTAACTGAGTTTCAATATAAATATAAATATAATTATTATACTAATGCTATTTTCTAGAGTATCAAAAACCGCATTTTAAAAAAGCAATATAACCACTAATGTTGTACGAGAAAATGCGTAAAGGATATTGAAAAAAATCGATTTATATAAAAAGAAAAATTCGAGCGACACTTGTTTGGTATGATGACTATATAATGACAAAAACTGTATTAAGATAATTGAATCATTTTGCTGAAGTCTCTTGATAGAAGTTCATTAAATAATAATTAAATAAAACGATTAATTGTATCTCAATAGAGACGAAGATGTAAATTGTTTTCTGGGAACAGAATATGGTGGTCGAGGCGCTTACAGGACTTATGACCTGCCATTGGTTGGGTTAAGCGATCGCTTTATGTTTAACAACATTCCCCCTCCCCCATTCCGCCCTTCTTACGACCACCACGTCTGACAAATTTTTGGAAGATGTATATATGCTAGAATGATGCGCAGCACTTCACATTTTTTAGTTCAATCTACACTAGCGCCATTCATTAAGATTGGGTATAAGCATTAATCAGAAAATCTTTATTAATATGTTAAATATAAAGCGATCACTTAATCCAACCAATGACAGGTCATAAATCCTGTAAGCGCCCTGACCACCATATTCTGTTCCCAGAAAAAAATTTACATCTTCATCTCTATTGAGATACAAATAATCCTTATATTAAAAAAATATCGGCAATGGGTAAACTCCAGTATTTGTCTACAAGTATTTGTATACATTCAAAATGTTGTATAAAAAAAATAAAACGATGTTTTTTTAACTAATTCCACTTTTGTCTTTATTTAGAAAGCAACCGGTTTCACCTAACTCGTTGACATCAACAGACCATTCTGTCATTGCCTTAGAATAGTAAAAAAAAAAAACTTTTTATTTAATTATAATATTATATAAAAACTTTAATTGTACAGGTAAGCTATCTGTTACTAGGAATACGAGAAACAATATTTTTTTTAAATGTAATTAACTTTAAAAATATGCAGCACCGCCATTGATGAAGTACGAACCTTCAAAAGTAAGTTATTCAACAAATAATACAAAATTAATTAGGCGTGACACAACTGGTTACACTTTTAAATCGCCTCTTACATTGTGGCCGCGGCGGTTATAATATAATATAATAAGATAATCATAATTTATCGGTTGTGAAAAACATGACATATCTTACTGCAACAGTTAATTCACTATGAAGGTCTGGCGGCCGCCGGTAATGTTAGAAAAATGCAATAATGGTTCGATTCCCATTGAAATTAAATCAAGAACATTGTAGCGAAACAACGGGTAACTTTGTCCCTTTAACATTTTTTTTAGTTTACAAGAAACAAAACAAAATAATGAAAGAAACATTAAGATGGTTTGGACACATGGAAAGAATGAATGAAGAAAAATTGTTAATAATAAATATGATAACGATGTAGACGATCTTCGTGGCCGCATGGTAAGGACTTTGACTACCATACCGAAGATCCCGGATTCGATTCTTGGCGATGGCAGTGTGATTGCCACACTGTCATTGGTCAAGTGTGTGACCTACATATAATTCATGTTACAATAAAAATGTGATAGATTAGCTACCTATCACATGTTATAAGAAACAATATGATAGCTATACCTAACCTTTACTTCGATTTGGCTCGTGCTTTAATGATGAAAAAAACGACTCAACAAAATAATAATAAAATTTAACTAGAAATAAAGGAACACCGATGAAAAAGTGGCATTATAAAAAAAAGTATTGAATATCGGCCACGTGACGAAGAAATCGACGGCCGTGCATCACACGATTTATGAATGTTGAGGAAGCGAGAGAAGTTTGTCAGGAAAGAAAAGTGTGGCAGTCCATTTTTTCTGCCAATACCTTCGGAGACGCGGCGTGATATTAAATTGGTAGTTATTTAGTTAGTTTATTTAAAATAAATGAAATCGTCCGTCTTCTAGGAGTTTTATTAAGTTTTATATGAAATAACATGTTTCGCCCTTCTAAGGCATTATCAAATATTTGTATTTTTGCCCTGCTGAGGCAAATCAAATGTTGACATTTGATAATGCCCTAAAATAATACAGACGTTTTCATTTATATTAATTATTTAATTTGGAGATTTACATCATTTTTCGAGAAACAATAAATAATTAGTTGATGTTGTTGATTGAAATTTCTTGGTAGATTATTTAGTTAGTTCATTGTAAATAATGAAAATAAAAAAAATATTTTTAAGAATTTTTCTATGTTTGTTTTTAGTGTAAAATCTACTTATTAATTTTCGTCTTCGACCGGTTTCGACAGCTCGCTGCCATCTTCTGGTAAACTTTTCTCCAGAAGATGACAGCGAGCTGCCGAAACCGGTCGAAGACGAAAATTAATAAGTAGATTTTACACTAAAAATAAACAGAAAAATTCTTAATTTTTTATTTTTTATTTTCATTAAATAATTGGTTGGTTAGTTTAGATTTCAATTTAAGATACAAATATGCTTCATTTGCTAAACCACGAAATAACATTATTACATAAAATAATAATTTATTTTTTATTCTGCAAAACAAATGCAGTGTCATTATTCGAATCGGAACAAAGAAATTTGGTGTATAACAGAAGTTAAGATTAAAATTACATGTTTAATTTCACGATGTCAAGAAGTCACCTTATAACGCTTAATATTCGTATATTGTATGCATTTGAAACAGCTTTATTTTATTTTAAAAAGCAACAATAACTGATTCTCCAATTATATTATTATAATTATTATATATTTTTGTTTGAAAAAAAATCATTTTTGTTACGTTAATGAGTCTATTAAGGGAGATAGCCATTGTGATTGTGGGATTTTTTTACCAATTTAAAGTTTACACCTATGAAAGTTGTGTATAAAAATTTTGGTCAAAATTCGAAAATTGACTGAGTTAGAGCAATTTAAGTGAGAGTATGTAGACTGACTATCCTTGCGTCGACCGTAACGCTAACCGGGTGAAAGCTGCTGAGAATCACAAGGAAATGGTCAATAGAAAAATAATAAAAAGTAAAGGAAACCACTGGAGATAAAAAGGAAGAACCATCAAATGGCCCAGGACTCGATAGTTTAATGTAAATATAAATACTCGTGTTTTAGAAGATACATAATTTTATCGTAAGAAAAATGGGCTAATAACTTTAAACGCTTTTTTCTTAAAACGACTTTTTTAAACTGGTAGTATCGATAACTCTAAAATTCACGAAAAGTAGTTTTTTTTTCGGCGGTCACAGAGGCTATCCCCCTTAAAAAATTGATTGTAGAGCTACAAATTGATCTATTGATTATTTTATTTGTAATAGGTAATACACTTTATAAATATACCGTTACAATCTTGTACGATGGGAACTGAGAAAACTTATGATTCGTGTCCAAAGTTGCCCGAGTGTAATGTAAATAGTCTGTATTTTGACATGATTAATTTCAATCAAGAAGTATACCCAAGTACACAAATAGGTTATGTAATTTAGGACGCCATTTTCTTAGCATGGTCATATCGGAGGCACTGTGAAATCTGCTGTAATGATATAAAGATGCCGTTAATGGATTTCTTTGAGCGGGTGTGACATTTCAGTTTTAAAAAATATGTATATATTGCCCTAATTAGACAGTTGTGAAACAGTCATGTTTTCAATTAAAACTTTAATTAATTATTAGAATATGCTCCGAGTAACCTGTTCATAACTCCTCCGAGGAAATTATTTTAATTCAACTAAATTTAATAAAATAAATTATGTATGAAACTAACATTACACATACAAGTGCTTACATTTTTTTCAGTCAAAATGAGTAGTTTTAAAATATCTGCAGTTTAAATTAGTATTTTAAATCATACAATATTTTACTTTTCATTTTTGGTTTAAAAGACCGACGTCAAGGATTTGAATCAATGGCAATTTAATTGATTGAGTAATCTCCAATATGAGCAAATAATTGGTCATCATTATGAAGAAGGAATCCAATCAAATCAAACCAAATCAGTTTATTATTGTAACTCAAATACATTACAAACAGCAAAATGTTTAAGGTATCTATTGAGTACAGGTAAAGTATTATAAAAATACAACATAATACCAGGAACGCATTAGAGATGGTTCGACATTAGGAAGACAAGATACTTTCTAAAGTCAAGAGTATTTGTCCCCTGAACGTACCTTCTCTTATATGAAAGACGTCGATCTCCGAGGAGACCGCGTTCAGCAGACTAATTGCTCTTCCCACCGGTGTCAACAGAGGCAAAATCGTGTTGTGTACAGGCTTAAACCTAAGTCCCCTGGATCAGGAGTAAAGCGTTAAGACCCCTAGAAAATAACCTGATATATACTTAAACAAAATAATTATAACTTTAATCAATTTCGACAACATCATTTACAACAATAGACAAATTTCTGGGATTTCTTCCGATAGAATTCAGTAAAAAAACAATATACACATATATAATATTTCTTTTTGGAGTAAGTTGTTTTCTACAGTCGTTCAATGTGCATATTTCTTATTCTTCTGGTTTCTAACTAACTAACTAATCATCATGCCATTTCTCCGGAGGGGTAGGCATAGAGGATGGACCACCATACCGTTCTGTCCTGACATACCTCTCTCCATATTCATACATCGTAACATGCACGCTCGTCGATTTTTCTGACTTCGAATGTGCCTGCTTTTCAGTATTTGATTAATTTGGTCATGCCAAGCTTTCCATCTGGTTTCTACGTAGAACTATAAGCAAGTAAAAACATACCTTATTTTATGCCTCAAATTGCCGCACAGAGGCGCTTCAAAGTTTTCCTGTATTGATGGTGATTTGTCTTCTAAGTGAGGTGGCAACTAAGATACACCTCTTAAGATGCAGTTATCGCAAATTTCTGAATTTGGGAAGAGCAGTACAGAGATAACTGTCGTATTTTATTTGATGACCATTTTCCACTCTTTGTATTGATTTGGCTCGCAATGTAATGATGTTAAAAGCTATTCAACAAGATAATAATAATGTTCTTATTATTTATTATTTGGAAAATATTTGTTGAATTTTTTTTAAATCAGACATTGAGTCAGTTGACGTAATTATTTTAATGAAAAATTATTCTTGTTATGAATTGTAGAATAATTAGCGTGACATGTGAAGAATGCCTTTTTATCTGTTGCTAATTAACTAGACAGGACGCTGATACGTGTAACAATGTGAAACTCAATTGGGTTGTTAATAATTTCCAGTATAATATAATAACCTTGCTGTAATAAGGTGTTGCACATCCCCGGCGCGCATGCGTGGGACGGTCACAACTGCTTGGAGATGTCACAACATAAAAGAAAATGTCACCCGATTGCCCCATGTGATAAACAAGTGCAATCTACAAATACGAAATTTCGAATTCTAATTGTCGGTACATAATCAACTACTTTACGCCAAAAAAATACCATTTATTTACTTATCGGCTTCCTGAGATTTCCTTCCTGAGATCTATCGAGAAAAAAAATGTGCATATAGTGTGATTTAGTAACATATGTCGTCGCAAAGGTAGCGAAGCTCAAATGGTCATTAGCGGGACATGTTGCCAGATTGGTAGACGATAGATGTACCAGAAGGGTGGTAGAGTGGAGACCCCGCGAAGACAAACGAAACAAAGGCAGACCCCCCACACGATGGTCCGATGACATTGGAAGAATTGCTGGCGATTGGATGCAAAAGGCACAATATAGGAATACATGCAGAAGTATAGGGGAGGCCTATATCCACCAGTGGATGACAACGGCTGCAAGATCATAATGAACTCTTCTTATTCTTTTTGTCCGGTCACACTTCCGTGGTGCATAGGGCCTCAAGGAACCTTCTCCACCCGACTCTATCGCATGCCTGATTCCTAACATCACCCCAAGCAAGGCCTGCTGCTTTAACCTCGTCCTGCAGGGCTCTTCTCCAGGTGGCTCTAGGTCTGCCCCGCTTCCTCTTTCCCCCCATAGGGGACCAGTCTAGCGCGCCCTGAGCGATGCAGGCTGGGTTCAGTCTCAGAGTGTGACCGATCCACTACCATTTGCGTCTAACGACTTGTTTTTTAATTGGCTTTTCGCCTGCCATAGTCCAGAGAACGGCATTTGACACTGTTTGGGACCAATAGATCTTGAATATTGAGCGAAGGCACCTATTTATAAACACCTGAAGTTTTCCAATAATAAAATTAAAACATTGTTATTTCTATGAGTTGTTTTTTTTTCGACATATTTCGAAAGGATTGTATCCGCACCACCAAGAAAATGGTATATCGTCACCTGAGAGTAAGAAGGTTCCAACTGACAAAAGTAAAAAGCTGAGAAAAATGAAGTCAAAGTTTTGTTGGTTTCGGGTGTGTATCTTGGAATAAAAAGGTTTTATTTCAATTCCCAGAGATTCTTTTACTTAGGAACGTGTAAATTTTGTCTGGCAACAGTTGGAATAGTAAATTTCTAAGTTTAAATGAATCCTTCTTCAGTAAATTGTGTGTTTTGAATGATCAGATGGAACTTGATTATTTTTGTAACATCAAAATGACGATACTATTACATGTTTTATTTTATTGTACGTATAGATAAGGTTAGTAAGAACCCTTTTCACGAAAAAAAGCCAAATGTGCAATTTTGTTAGTTGGAACCCTCTTACTCTCAGGTGACGATATACTGTATAATATCTTCGAAAAATGTCTAGAAAAATATTTTCATGGGAGAAACGGTGTTTTTTTTCATTCATACATAAGTGTCTTTTATAACTGTTAATTCAAAAACTTTTTTTATATCACAATTGTATTTATTTTACTTAACGACAGCTGTTTCATCAACCAATGTTGAGATCATCAGGTGTTACAAAAATATATATCAAATGTCAAAATGTAAGTATCTTTTTACACAGTTTTCACGTCGTAATGTTTAACAAATAATAATATATATTTTTTTTCTTTAAAAATACTTACATTTTAAAGAAGATAAATCCCTTGCAAGACCCAAGTTTTCGTGAAGTTTTATTGCATTTTATAGTAATTATATGTTTCGCCTGTCTATGGCATTATCGATTGTTGAATAAAAATCATAATAATAAGTGAATGCCGTGCGAATGAAAGTATCATGAACAAAATAATGAAAAGTTTATTAAGATGGTTTGGACACATCAAAAGAATGAATGAAGAAAGAAGGGTAATTTTTTTTGCTAACGATGTAAACGGAATTAGAAATAAAGGAAGAACAAGAAAAACGTAGCACGATTAAATAAATCAAATATTGAATGTCGGCTACGTGAGGATTTGGAGAAATCGACGTGGGTGCATTATACGATGTATGTATGTTGATAAAGCATGAGAAGTATGTTAGGGAAGAACAACGTGATGGTGCATTCTTTCTGCCTACCCCTTCGGAGAGACGGCGTGACGCTTAGCTAGTTAGTTAAGGTATCATTCAATATTAAAAAATAACACGTCATACCCATAGGTTCTAGAAAACAGTCGATTTCATTGTATCGATGATTTAAAATGAAGTTTTACATCATTGTTCGAGTAACAATCAATAGATTACTGACCGTTATGCTGCTTCCTCAGAAGCAAAGAAGAAACAGATAAGGCGAACCATCTCACCTTCTAGCAGAGGCATTTTACTACACCCTTCTACATTAATACAAAGTATAATATTTTATAATAGACGCACGTTGATGTCCGACTCATAAAATAGACAAGAAATATTTTATTTGAGTAGGTTTTTCCCTCTTCTTTGAATTTATCACTTTATTCGCATCATAAATATTTACTTTCACTATTATTTCTTCATTCATACATGCATGTGTACCAATCATCTAAACTGGTCATGTTGTCCTGTTATTCATTCTTTCTTGGACAAAGATGTATAACTCGATATTAAATAATTATTTCTAATGAAAATGCCTTTTTTCAAAATGAAAACATATGTCATCATTCATAAAATATAGTAAAACTAGAAAGCAATTGGATACAAAGGGGGTAAGATAGAGACGAGTGGAGGAAATTGGAAAAGGCCTATATCCAGCAGCGGAGGGAAAAAGGCTAGCAAAGAAGAAAAAGAAACCAAACGTTTTCATTTGAATAAATTCCATCCTCAATTCGATTAATTCCATCCTTTGATTATTTTTCAAATTGGATTTTGTAAATCTAGCATAAACCTATTTATAAATTATTTATTTGGAACACTTATCTATCTTGCATTTATTAAATCCAAAAATTGTTGGAAAAGTCCATTATTTAGAAGTTTTATTATTTATAATGAATATAACATACAATCTCCATTCTAAAGTACAGAAAAAATGCACTAACAAGGCAAAACATCTCACTAACATTATGGGATATATAAAAAACAAAGTTTTACGTTTTTTTTTCAATATATGTAATAAATTATAAGCGTTTACAGTTAAATTTTTCCCCTTTTCAGTTAATTTTTCATGACCGATGTATACCTTCAATATCGGAAAAAATTATATCATTCTCCTAATAATAAAGGTAAACATGTCGAGAAAAATAATCTCAAAAATGGAAAGAATATTGATTTTAATTCATATCGTCGAGTTTATAAAAAAAACTGTAATTTTTGCTTTGACAGTTTTATGCTTCTTTTTCAGAAATATGACTTGTTTAACCCTTATTATTTTCTCAATATAATTTATATTTTAACTTTACTTTTTTACATCGTGGAGTGCCCGTTAAGGCCGAAACATGTTAATGAAAAAAGTTTTGGTGCAAAAACGCATAGTACTTCAAAAATTATTTTCAAAAATATGTAACGATTGAAATAATCCATTGTTTCCATCCATACGTAAACATTATAAGCTGTTTTAACTGTAAAAAAACTCTGTTCACAATGTATTAATGCGATAGTACTATAAGATTGTCCGTAAGACCTGATGATGCCAACTTAGGTTGGCGAAATAGCTGTCGCGACAATTCATAGAAATTGATAAATGAAATGTAAAATGTATAATAAAAGAGTTTCAAAATTAAAACAGTATAATTATGAAATTCTTGATAAAGCGATAAAAATGTATAAATCATAAAATTAAAAAATATATATTTAGTAAAATAAAAAAACAAACCAATGACCACGTTTATAAAGGTGCAACGAATGTTTTATGATTTTATTATGCGTATGAGCACGAAGACCTACATTCATATGATGTTATGTACGTAAAAAAAAGTTATAGGCCGTAATTTTTGATATGCGTTATGTAAGCGAATTGAATGGTTCAGATACGAAATGAATTCGTCTGTCTGTCACAGCCATTGAGCAAACCGCAAGATCACGAAACAAAAATAGAAATATTTGACTCTTGCTCTCACGTGGTACATAATACACTACAGATCGACAACACATCGGCAGGTTACATATTAATTAATAAAATGTAATTTAGCACACGTGAAAAATACGTCAGTAATCACAATATCTATCAAAGACAAAGTATTATGTGATACTAACAGTTTTTTTTATGAATTAATAAAACACTGTTTTTCCCACTTTTGAGTCTATTTTTCTCGACATGTTTTGAAGGCTTACTTTATGAATTAAAACACTGTTTTTCCCACTTTAGAGTTTATGTTTCTCGACATGTTTTAAAGTCTTACACCTTCATCATCGGGAGAACGATAAAAACAGTTTAAAGCGTTCTCCCGATGATGAAGGTGTAAAATTAAATGTGAATTTTGCGAAACAAATTTGTCACCATTAATAAATTGTATTTTACAAAGCTCCCAGTCTCTCCACACAGGTCAGACTGAATAGGTCGGTCACGTGCAGAGGATGCCATCATCGCGAACCCCAAAAAGATTGCTGGAGTGGCACCCAGGTGGTAGAAGACCAATTGGATGACCAAGGCTGCGATGGGAGGATGAAGTTGGGAGAGATGGGGCAAGATTGTTACGAGTGTCAGATTGGAGGGTCGAAGCAGAGGACAGGAGGAGTTGGAGGCGACGAATACTGGAGGCTAAGGCTTGACATGGGCTGTAGAGCCATCGAAGAAGAAGACAAATAAATTATATCAATTGTGACAAATTTGTTTCGCCTTGCAAGGGCATTCTCAAACTCAAAATCCTTCTTTCAATATCCCTCCCCACTCGACCAACCTTTTGTAAACACACTACCTAAATATACAATCTCATCTACTTGTTCCTGATTTTCACCATTCACGCAAATGTTTCAGACTGTCATGATTTCTTCTTTTTCGAATACCTTAGACTTATAATTGATTTCTCTAATTCATATATTGAATTGAAACATATAAGGCAAACATTTATCAGGTTACACTCGTATGTAAGTAATTTTATAACATACAGCTAATTGATACGCTCTTCCCGATTGGTTTGGTTTTACTTTGAAAATTGCATTCCTTTCTCGTCACATCGAGGAAGAAACCGTCTTATATCACAACCAGATCCAGTTCTGTTTCACCGCAGCTTGTCAAACTGTCGGCAGCGTATGCGCATTTATGCGCACAGATTTCAGTAGTAACAGATGCGATAAATTACTGGGATAATCGAAATTACTTGTTGAGCGGACGTGTCTACGTGGATAAACGAAAACGACAACCAATTCGAATACTTATAAAAAATCTTATAGTTAGGAAATTGAAAAACTTTGTTCAATGTACTATTTCATAAAAAATAATCTCCTAAGCTCCCATTCCCAATCAAATGCAAATGAATTATTTATTAACTTCTATATAAATTATGTATTTTTAAATGTAAATTTTTTTTATATTATCATCGTGTATTCTTATTATTTAATATTATTTATATTATTTATATTTATATAAAAAATAATTGTTAGTACCTATTCATAACTAATAGCACAGGCTAATTTTTAAATTTGAATTATTGCATCGAATTTTAAATGCGTTTTTTATTAGTTTTTCTTTGTTTAGTTTTTATTATATTTTTACATCTGAAGATGGAGGTATCCTCCGAAATGTGTCATGTTTTTTTATTTTTTTTTTATTAAATGCTGGATTAAACAAAATTGTTCAATTTCCTAAGTAAAACACTATGGAATTCCACAGTGTTAATGCCTTAGCGTTCAATAAGTTAATAAAAATGTAATTAGTCAATATATTAACAAATCAAAACAATATAGATATTCATTGTATCATGAACAATGATCTAAAATCCATATTAAATAATTATTGCGAATAAAAACGTCTGTTTTCTGGAACTTTTGTTGCATTTTATGGGGATGACATGTTTCTTTTTACTTAGGCATGATCAAATTATCGAACTTCGCGGCAGAGTAGAAAGAGCACTGACTTCTATGCCGAAGGTTCCAGGTTCGATTCCCGGCGATTACAGTATGATTGTCACACTGTCTTTGGTCTGGTGTAGAATTCGCGTGACAAAAAATGGCGATAGATTAACTACCTATCACATGTCATGAGAATCAATATAAAAGCTTAAATAAAATTGTACATATACAATAATCGGGTTCAAACGACCTGTGGTGTACCGGGAAAAAAAATGGCATTTGATAATGCATTAGTAAGGCAAAACCTGTCATTTCCATTGAATGTAAGAAAACAATTAAAAAATAGACGGTTTAATTCGTACTTACCAATATTCAGATTATCATTATTTATGAACTAGAGGCGTTAACGCTGCAGAATACCAAATTGATGATTTTTAATGTTCATTAAAACACTTTTTTTTCACTTATGAATTTATTTTCTCAACACGCTTTGGATGTTTTACACTTCCATCATTAGGATAACGATATAAAGTTGTGAAGGTTTAAAAGTCTTTCCATTTTTTTTAAATGATGAGAGAAGTGTTTTGTTCAATAAAAAATTCGACATTATTTATTTGAATGAATGTAAAAACTTTTATAATCTCAAAACACACATTATCCAAACAAAGTGCCGAAAAACTTCGAGAAATGTGAGGAATAAGCCTTAGAAACGGAGTCAGAAACGATACGGTAAAAGATACTATAACATTAATGTCACTGACATCATCCACCACGTAGCGACCCTAAATTGGCGATGGGTAGGTCATATAGCCAGAAGCTTGAATTAAAAATGGACAAAAAGACTGCTGACTTAGAGACCATGGACGTCAAAGAAAAGTGCAGGACGTCTTCAAATATGTTAGCAGGATGACCTGAGCCGACATGTCAGCGTTACCTTGATGCGTCAGCGTTAACTGGATGGAGTTACGGAAATAAGCTGAAGAAGAAATAAAGAGTACAATTTAAACAAAGCTTTTTAAATATTCAAATATAATATTATAAAGACGGTTTGGCCACATGGAAAGAATGAATGAAAAATGTACGGTTAAAAAAAGTATGCGTGAACGATGTAAATGGAACTAGAAAAAGAGGAAGACCCAGGAAAACGTAGCACGATCAAATAAATCAAATATTAAATGTCCGCCACGTGAGAAGTCAGAAAAATTGACGCGCGTGTATGACTCTATGTATGAATATTGAGGAAGCGAGAAAATGATGTCAGGAAAGAAAAGTTTGGCAGTCCATTCTTTCAGCCTACCCTTTTAGGGAGACGGCGTGATGGTTATTTCATTAGTTACTAAACTGAGGCGAATAAATAAAGGAATGTTTATTTATAACAAGTGCTACAACTGATTATCAAAAGTATAATTTAGGGAAAACGAGGTATCCGGAAAGGAAGAAAATCCTGGTTTTGTAACCTTCCAAAATTATCCAGTTGCAGAACAACATCCCAGTGTAGAGCTGGGAAAAGTAAAATGTAATAACAAGAAAGCTATTAAGCGGATTTGTTATTTTTTTAATTTCATTATTGCTTGAAATTAAATCAATATAACCAATATCAGCAATTTTTCTTGCTGATTTGTAAGTGGTTAACACGCTTGTCTAGCTATTTATATTTGATACGTTTTATGTGAGTAAAAAAAAGTGGTAAATATATTTCCTGGTGAAGGGTTTTTCAATCTACGAACTAGAATGATTTTCAAGCTTTGTTATTTGTTGTTGCTGGGCAAATATGAAAACATTTTATATTTCATTCAAAAAAATATCCTGCTTAAATTTAATACAATTCTTCATAACAAAGTATTCTTAACAATCTGTGTTTTTTTTTTAATCTTATGTGTATAAATTAAGTAGAAAGTGTGCGGATACTATGGATAAGTCTGCAAAATAAGGCTATCCGTTTATCGCTTGGTACGCCTTCATGGACCAGGCTTACACAACTGCACCTAGAATCGGGAATCCCGATGATAGATGAATTCATTCTGAAACTTGCCGAACGTTTTTACAAAGGACTCCCTTCACATCCCAACCCCACAATAAAAGACCTCTCAAATTACGACCCAAACACTTCCAGCCGCCACAAGCGCCCAAAATCGATTCTCCTTCAGAGGAACACTCCGGGCCACACAAACCATGCCCCCGAATAAACTAACAACCCACCAAATCACCTTCCAACAATGTTCCCATCAGACGTAAGAGGAATAGCCACATGAGCTGATCCTCTGTAAGCCAGAAGATCCAAGTCCAAGTCCAAGTCTATGGATAAGTAAACAAAAACGTATTTTTTATAATTTCGTATAAAGCACACATTTTGTGGTGTGGTATTAATAAATATAATATTAATACACTTTTAATTTGTTCTCATACCATTTTACTTTGGTACAACCAACCTGTTTCGGTCCCGCCTGATCTTCGTCTGGGTTACAAATGACACTATACGAGTACAGTAGAACGTCGTTTATACGGACGTCAGTTAACCGAAATTTCAATTATCCGGACAAGCCGAGATGATGAAGCGCAAAAAAGACGAGGAAATCTTGTTAAATATAAATCTTCGAGTATTTTTCCAGTACTGTAGAGTAATGTTAGCCTTTTAATGTACATGTACTACATTCATACTTGTTTTATGTAGTAAAATTTGTAATTTCATAATCAATAAATGAGCTGAGGAAAAAAAATCGATTGACACCTTATTTCGCTTAAATATATACAACACTCACTTTTGTTAAAATAATAAAATTTAAATATCAAACATGTTTCGGACTAACCAGCCCTTCATCAGTGATAATATATAAATATTTAAAATATTATAAAATTGTTTACAAATATGGTCTGTTTTGACAGATGTTATAATGATTTATAAATCATTATAACATCTGTCAAAACAGACCATATTTGTAAACAATTTTATAATATTTTAAATATTTATATATTATCACTGATGAAGGGCTGGTTAGTCCGAAACATGTTTGATATTTTTTTTTTTAAATTAATGTGAGTATTGTATACAAAGAATGTAAAAAAAGAAACATTAAACATCTACTACAAAAAGTTATGGCGAACATTAATAAAAAGTTATCGTCTGTTTGATTATCCATAAAAATCGGTATCCGGAAATCCTGCGGTCCCAATTATTCCGGATAAACGACGTTCTATACATAAAATACGTCAAAATACACGTGTCTTTTTCACGTGTCTGACGAAGCTTCAGCGGGAGCGAAACCGGTTGGTTGAACCAAAATATAATGGTTTAAAAACAAATTGTAAATGTATTAATATTATACGTACTTGTAAAATTAATAAAAACGATAGCATTGCCTTCCAAGGACACCAAAAATGAGACTGGTACATGATGAACTCTTTATGAAAAGTACAACCTCAGAACAAAGTTGGCTAGAGTAGGCCTGAGTCATAATTTGAGTATGTATACCCGCAATTAATGATCAATGATTTTGATGTAGATAACGGATATTTGCAAATTGAAGAAACACGTGTTTTTTACGTTTTGAAAGAGTTAATTTAATAAATGTTTGCGCTTGACCCGTATGTATGTACATATATTATATTAAACGAATTGGAAATGATGAGAACATGTTATGTAAAAAACGATCGAAAGCAAATTATCTTTATCGATCTAATACTATCTGTAAAAAGCTGTTTCATTGCAAAATTGTCGAGTCTTTAACGTGTTTCTTTTTATTATTAAACGATATACGTTTTTATTATTTCTTCTACATTAATAAAATAATAATGTTATACTATATGTGACATCTAGTAAACAACGCCCCTTAAGATTATAACAAGAACAGGTACATTTAAGGGCGAAACATGTCATTCCCATAAAATATAATAAAACTTCTAGAAATCTGATGTTTTCATTCGTATTAATCGTTTAATTTAAGTTTACAGTTGAGGTTACAATCATAAAAAGAGTTACCATAGAATAAAATTTATTTGAATTATTAATATACATTTTATCTTTCCACAGAACTTTATTTCTCGTAAGCAGACATGTTTCGTTTGTAACACAACCTTTTTCGATTCATTTCTGCGAAAAGTGAAATAAACTCTTGAAACCATTGTAAAATTAACGGAAAACGAAGTGTCAGGAGGAGAGGATAATCTTGGCTATAAAATCTTCGAGAATGGTTCAGTTGCAGCACAGCATTCTAGGTATATAGGTCTTCTTCTTCTTTTAATAGATCTGACGATCTGTGACACAGAAATCATGTCTCGTCGGATGATGAGATCCAGCTGTCCTTCCATCTCTTAGGCGGTCTTCCAGGTGGGCGGTGTCCGAAGGGGATTACATAAGCGGCTGTGTTTGTTCTTCCAGACCAGATTCTTCAGGCATCCTGACACGGCAGAGGCTTTACTGACTTGTTCTCGTACTTCGGTATAAAAGGTCATTTTGGCTGCAGATCTCTACTCCCAAATATCTGAAACTCATTACTTGCTCCACAGGTATATCATCAACCACCGGTATGTAAGTGCTGTATCAAAAGTAAAAATAGATATGATGTTTTCGATACTTCAATAGTTATGGGACAAGAAGAAGATTCACATGATTTTATGTCTGATTCTTGATTGTTTAAATTTTAGATTATTTGATTCGATATATAGTTATGCACCAATGCTAATGCAAGATTCTATCACTATCGTGGGTGCTAAATGGGTTAACGTAACTCACTATTATAACAGGTACCTTTTCTACAAAAATGTACACGTTGAGCGGAGATTGATAGATACTTGATACGAGACTTAGTATCATTACACATCTCACAATGAACAGGAAGAAGAGAGCGGATGCAGTAGTTTCACTTCATTACATGCCAATAAAAATCAATATTCTCGCCAGAACTGGTACACAGTTGATACAGGAATTTTAAGATTTACAGCGAGAAAAGTTTTTAGTCGACAGGCAATAACACCGGCGAAGAATGAACTCGCTTCTTGTGTAATCTTTCGCTAATTGTGCTGTCGGGCGAATAAGAAAATTCAATTGTTTGAATATTTTAATTTGTCATTGTTATCTTAACTATTGTAGATCGTACCTGCTTTGAAGCGTAATTTATTGAGGTTAGAAAGATAACACGTTTAGAAGAAATTTTAACATTAATAAGACATTTTGCAAAGCGAAACTTGTCACTCCCGTATTTTTTTAAAACTAGAGAACAGATGTTTCCATCAATATCAAATATTTAACTATTTGCCCACTACGACTGACTTCAGAGTCAGATTTATATGTCATGCGCATCAGAATCTCGAGTACGTGTTTATCGATACTTTGATATTTATCAAAACATTTATTGTTTCTTGAACAATGATGTAAAACTCCATATTAAATAATTAATACGAATGAAACGATCAGTTTTCTAGAAGTTTTATTATATTTTATGCGAATGACATGTTTCGCCCTTCTAAGGCATTAAAGACATTTGATAATGCCTTAGAAGGGCGAAACATGTCATTCCCATAAAATATAATAAAACTTCCAGAAAACTGACGTTTTCATTCGTATTAATTATACAATACAAATTATTCCATTCGCATGATTTGTATATCTCATTATGGATTATTATATCCTAAAAAGATATACGTACATCAGCGTGAATGCTGAAAATTTGGAGCAAGTAGATGAGTTCGTGAATTAGGTAGTTTGTTTACAGGGCGAGTGGAGAGGGATATTGAAAGAAGGGTTGGGGCAGGCAAAAAAAATAATGGTGCACTTAAATTTGTCATCACAAACAAAAACCTATCCAAAAAAGCTAAAATGGCAGTGCACAATGGTTCACAAAAACCTATCCAAAAAGCTAAAATGCCAGTGCACAATAGGCACAGTGTTCTTGTACCGACCCTTATGTATGGAAGTGAAGCATGGAACTGGCATAAGAAGGATGAAAGTAGAAGAAATGCAGTAGAAATGAGATCTCTTAGACGAATGTGTGGATAGGTACTCTGTGTATGAAAATATAAGAAGTGAATGCGGTGCGAATGGAGGCGTTATGAACAAAATAATGAAAGGATCATTAAGACGGTTGGACATATGGAAAGAATGAATGAAAAAAGAATGGTAAAAAAAAATATTTTAACGATGCAAATGGATATAGAAATAGAGGAAGACCGAGGAAAATGTGGCACGATCAAAATAAATCAAATATTGAATGTCGGCCACGTGAGGAGCCAGCGAAATCGACGCGCGTGCACGACACGATGTATGAATATTGAGGAAGCGAGAGAAATATGTCAGGAAAGAAAAGTGCAACAGTTCATTCTTTCTGCTTTCCTCTTCGGGGAGACGGCGTGCACCAACTTTAAGTGCACCATTTACTCTGTTGCCTGCCCCAACCCTTCTTTCAATATCTTTCTCCCCTCTCCCATCCTTTGTAAACAAACTTCCTAAATAAACAAATTCGTCCACTTGTTCCAGATTTTCACCGTTTATACTAATATTGCAGAATGTCATGTTTCTGCAAGTAGCTCGTTGTCTGCAAGTAGCACAGCATTGTCCGCATACAACAAACAGCTTAATGACACACCGTTCATTTTCGCACCTGCTTCCAACCCTTTCAGCTCTTTCATACACTTTTACTATAAATATATTTTTGAAATTCAATATTTTAACAGCTACGTATGTATGTTTTCTTAAAACTGCTATTACACAAGTAATTTTAGTTACACAACCCCATTATAGTAAGTACCGCATTGGTCTGTAGTTACATCATTCTGCTCTTCTTTTCTGCGTGAATTCTCCCATAACAGTTTCGGATTGTTTTTATGTATAATCTTTCACGCCAAGTTATTGACCTTATTGCCTGCTCGGCCAGACTGGATATTATACACAATGTCTTATCTGACTGACTTCGGTCGTTACGTCAGCTTTAACGTAAATTATGGCAGTGCACGCGCATTTTGACATATTGTCAGTTCAAAAAATCAAATTAAAATTTTGTTTATTATTATAACGATCATTTTGGGAAACAAAATTGTAGGGTGTCGAATTTTTTATAAATTATAACACTATTTTTTCACTTTTATATTTTCAAAAGTGAAAAAACCGTTTTAATTCATTCGTCATTATGGAATTCCGCAGTGTTGACGCCTTAAGTTTATCTAAAATTTAAATAATGCGATTTGAGTTTAGATTTATGATTTTAAATTTTTTTTGTTATTATATGTGAAATCACTTATGAATAAAATATTTGTAAAATATCTACAACTCGTCTTTTTCATTTTTATATACTTTGTATACAACGCTAACTTAAAAAAAAATTAAATATCAGACATATTTCGAACAACCCGGTCCTCCCTCAGTGATATTATAAAGATATTTTATCTAAAATTAAAAAATTAAATTCTTTAAAAGTTAGAGTTGTATACAAAGTATATAGAAAAGAAGAAAAAAATACAAATAAAATATCTACAACACAAAGTATGGCGAACATAGAAGAAATTTTCATTATTTTTTTTATTAATTAATTAATTCTACTAAAAAAATATACTATTTCATGAAAACAAAACCAAAAACAATAGTTTTACATGTAACGTATTTCTAAAACTTTTATACACTAACTAATTAGGCATCACGCCGTTTCTCCGGAGGGGTAGACAGAGAGGATAGACCGCCACATTACTCTGTCCTTCAGCTTCCTCTACATTCATACGATTACTTTAAATATATTTTTAATGTCCTTGAATTATCAATTAAATAATAGTCAACATTTCTTTTTTAAAGAAACTCGTTAAAAACCTTAATTTTCGAATTAACAAATTATCAATATTTAACTTTGATCGTCCATACTTTTCCACAATAAAAATTACAAATATAAAATTGGTCATGTACATATATGATAAAATAATGATCAGTAAGGAAAACGATAAAATGTCTTAATAAATGAAACAAGCTTATAAACGGGTGTTTTCATTCATATTGAAGTAAAGTAAATAAAAACGTTGTATGATAGAATACCGAACAATGAAATAAGCGAGAAATGTAAGGCAGATGACTGCATCATGGGTAAAATTAAGAAAGGATCCCTGAGATGGTTTGGACATATGGAACGAATGGATGAGAGTAGAATGGTTAAATAGTTGTACACAAGCAGCGTGATTGGAAAAAGAAGCCGAGGACGACCAAGGAAAACATAGCTTGACCAAATTAATCAATTACTAAATGGCGGCCACATTCGAAGTCGGAATAATCGACGTGCATGCATGGTACGATGTATGAATGTATCAAATCAAATCAAACCAAATCAAATCAATTTATTTTCTCAAAAGATATTACAAACAACAATTTAAGTTTAAGGGATCTATTGAGAACAAGTAAAACATAAAAATATATAATACCAGGAACGCATGAGAGATGGTTCTAGATTCGGAATACAAGATATTCTCCATAGTCAAGAGTATTAGACAATAGAGGCAGGTTGGTTCTGCGTGCTGAGAGATAAAACAGTCTGTGCTGACGCTGTCGAAGATAACCATCTGGAACATAAGGATGGATAGCCTCCAAGATAACGGAGTAGAAGAAGCCCGAGAGGTATGCCAGGACAGAGCATTGTGGCGATCCATCCTCTCTGCCTACCCCTCCGGGGAAATGGAGTGATGGTTAGTTAGTTAGTTAGTTTTTTAAGTAAATATTATCACTTACGGAAAGAGTTCCTACCTGACTGACGTCGAAATATGTGGGATCTTTCTGAAATATGTTATTTCTTATTGCTTCGTATTATATTGCAAAATTTGATCTTACATTTGTTAATCTATTTTATGTTCAAATGCCTTAATGCTGTTCGTTTGTTATGTCTTATTTGTGTAAAATAAAAATTAATATTAATTAATTTATACAATTTACAATGATAAGAAGAATACATATATTGATTGATTATGATACATGGCAAAGAGGAAGTCATTCACTTTTGTTTTGACGTTTCACTGAAAACCATTGACCGTGATCAAAACGAATTCCAGCCAGTTTGGACGTCGAATGTCAAATTATGCTGTCCGCGGCTCTGTGCCAAGATTCGGGGGGAGACGAATCGGATTAGATCACAACGCGAAGGTGGCGGTCCATGAACAATACAGTATTGTTACGAGACCAACCATTGGAGTTAAAATTCTGATCACAGCTCCGGGTAATGTTCCGGAAAGGAAATTCAGATAAAGAACAGATATCGGCATTAGAAACTGTAATGTTACTATATCCAAGCTATTTTAAATTGACATGTTTCAAAGGTTTTATTCAAAAAACTAACTAACTAACTAATCGTCAAGCCGTTTCACCAGAGGGGTAGGCAGAGAGGATGGATCGCCACATTTTATATCCTGGCGTAATTCAAGCGCATCTTCTATTATACATTCACACACTGTGACATGCATGCTCGTCGATTGTTCCTAATTGGAACATGGCCGCATTTCAGAAATTGATTAATTTGGTCATGCCATGTCTTTCTTGGCCTTCCTCAACTTCTTTTCCCATTCACACTGCGTGTATATATATTTTTAACCATTCTTCCCTCATCTATTCGTTCCATATGTCCAAACCATCTCAGTGACCCTTTCTTAATTTTGTTTATCACGCATTTATCCGCCTTAGATTCCTTTCTTACTTCATCATTTGATATTCTATCATACATTGTTTTATCATACATTGTTTTATCATTTACCTAAGTAATAACTGAACTAGGCAAAATATTTTCACTGCAATTATTCTACATTCATCCATCTTTTGCCGGTTCCATGCTTCGCTTCCATACATAAGTGTCGGTACAAGAACACCATTGTGTTGCCATTTTTTCTTTTTTGGATAGGATTTTGTTTGCGATGACAACTTCAAGTGCACTATTCACTTTGTTGCCTGCCCCAACCCTTCTTTCAATATCCCTCTCCACTCTTGCTCCAAATTTTCACAATTCACCCTAATGTTGCAGACTGTCATGATTTCTTATTTTTACCCTTTTCTGTACAGAAAATATTTATTATAGATAATAACAATAATATTTTAAATAACGAATATTAATATTAAACGCTACTAGTTAAAACTATCATGAACTCGTATAGAAGAAATGAAAGCTTTCGTTTCGATTGGAATTTGAGGCAATAGTGTGCCGGTATACCTAGGATTTATTGCGAATAAGATTGTAAATAACGAATTGTGTAGGTGTCCCGGTATTGAGAATTTGGCGCCCGATAGGCAGTTCATTCCTTCGAAACAAAGTTGCATACTAGCGAGGAAACTGGACCGCCAGCGCTCGACCAATCAACGGCCGCTTTACATAACCGATCGTTATCCTTCGCTGGAAAAGCGGACAAAGCGGGAATTCAAAATGGCGAAAACACCCAACGCCACCTGTCGCAATGCATGAAAAGTCTTCGGACACGGATGTGTGGCTCTCGTACGCAAATTTCCGTTCCAACAAGAAATATTCGCATTCCAAACGCAGTTGGCCCAAGTCTCGCCTGTCGCGTTCCGATTACGCTGTGAGGCTAAACCAGTCGGGTTATGTCGGTTATGAGACGAATCCAAGAAGGCAAGCGCACTAGCGAAAGTGTAACTGGGGTTACTTGTTATGCTTTACTATAAAAAGGAGCCCCGGCGCTATCTCAGGCATATTCACGTCCGACAGCTCATCGGCTTCAGTGCTACACTAAGCTAAGCACCATGAAGTTCGCGGTGGGTTTTGTGCTTTGCTTCTACCATTTATATTATTTACTTTTAGCGCCTATATAGTCATTATATATTGCGCGAATAAAATGAAAAACGACTAGTTGAAGTGATCATTTGAATAATTTTTTTTTACATATTGTAATTTATGTTCGAAAGTGATATATTATTGACTAATCAAAAGTGTTTTTTTTATACAGTGTCTTTATGGATTCTTGTGAAATAGTGAATAGTGCTTTATTAAAAACAAATTGAATGATTTAAATGAAAAGCGTTATTTTAAAAAAATATTACGAAAATAAATAAGCTTTTTCATAAATTTTATTAACACAATTAAAAATATTTGGAAAATATTTATTAATGTAATTAAATTGCTTGTTTTCAGCTCGTGGCCACATTCGTGGCGTTGGCCATCCTGGGAGTCCAGGGCAAGGAAGAAAAGAAGGCGGTGGTGGACACAAAGGAAGCTGAGACCAAGTCTGCGGGAGCCGATAAGAAGCATGAGAAGCGCGGCCTCTTCGGAGACTTCGGCAACTACGGAGGCTGGTCTCCCGTGGACAACTACGGAGGCTCTTTCGGTCACGACGCTGGCTTCTCCCTGGGAGGCTCTGACTGGGGGCACGATGACGTCCACAAGACCATCACTATTGTCAAGAAAGTCAAAGTTCCCTACCCGGTAGAGAAGCACATCCCTTACCCAGTAGAAAAGCACGTGCCTTACCCAGTCAAGGTAGCCGTCCCTCAGCCCTACCCAGTAGTCAAGCATGTGCCTTACCCGGTAAAGGAAATCATCAAGGTTCCCATTCACATTCCTCAACCTTACCCAGTTGAAAAGCACGTTCCCTACCCAGTCAAGGTGCACGTAGACAGACCAGTCCCAGTAAAGGTGTACATTCCTCAGCCTTACCCCGTAGAGAAGCACATCCCTTATGAAGTGAAGGTACACGTTCCCCAGCCCTACCCAGTCGAGAAGAGAATTCCTTACCCAGTGAAGGTCCCCGTTCACGTTCCCCAACCCTACCCCGTCTACAAGGAGGTGCCATATCCAGTAAAGGTCCCAGTAGACAGGCCCTACCCCGTGCACATAGCTAAACCATACCCCGTAGAGGTAGAGAAACCCGTGCCTTACCCAGTAGAGAAACCCGTCCCGTACCCAGTCAAGGTGCACGTTGACCGCCCCTACCCAGTCCATGTAGAGAAGCCCGTGCCTTACCCCGTCAAGGTGCACGTGCCCGCCCCCTACCCAGTGGAGAAGCGCGTCCCGTACCCAGTGGAGAAGCTGGTGCCCTACCCCGTGAAGGTTCCCGTCGACAGGCCGTACCCCGTCCACGTGGAGAAGCCAGTGCCATACACCGTGGAGAAGCACGTGCCTTACCCCGTGAAGGTGCCCTACCCAGTCCACGTGGAGCACCACCACGACCACCACGACTTCGGAGAGAGCAGCTACGACTTGGGAGACCACGGCAGCTATTAGGAGCGAGGGGAAGAGATTACGAATGTGATATTATTATTTGAACACGGCTTTGCTTGGACGTTCCCACTGCCGACCGCTCAGAGATTCTAGTTCCTCTCCCGCGCCGGGACTGGAAGAGTATTTGGAGCCCTTGCCTTAGGAACACGGCGATGCCAATAAACAAATTCACCATTATTTAGTAGATAAGTTGCGCACTTGAATGTATACCATCGCTCATTATATATTTAAGATTATGATTTGTTACCTACTGAATGTTTTTACAGTCATTCTAATGTACCTGAAATGAAATTGGGAAAAACATCAAATAAACACCAGGACGAAAGTTCAAACAAACAATACCTAATGCATCTTATTTTTTAAATATTTTCCTCCCCAACATAAACCCTTAAAAATACATAATCACATCTCACATAATACTAGTAAAAACAATCAATGTTTGTAGAATTACAATGATCTACAAACGCTTCAACATTTTACGAGAAATTTCGACAAGAATTTTACGCATTAAATAAACCAATATTTTCTCAACATTAAAAAAAAAAAATTAATGCAATCGATTGCACGTAAATATTTGAAGACATAAGTAAGG
Source organism: Lepidostoma basale (assembly GCA_022606425.2). Taxonomy (NCBI): domain Eukaryota; kingdom Metazoa; phylum Arthropoda; class Insecta; order Trichoptera; family Lepidostomatidae; genus Lepidostoma; species Lepidostoma basale. The sequence continues at coordinate 229,880 of JAHDVF020000123.1, forward strand.
TTAATTGGAAATTTTACAGGAGCTCGTTAGTAGAAGAGAACTCATGGAAAATATATTGTTTTTAAACACGCAGACATTCGTTTGATCTCATTTCATCAGTCCAGTAATTACCAATAATTGTGGCCTTCGCTTAAATTTTACAAGACATTACATTTTTCAATACATACGTGTGTGTTCGGTACATAGGCGCGTATGTCTGTTTCGTCAGAGTTTCGCAAGTAAGGAAACGCACTGTCTCACAATTGGAATTTAATATCATAGTTCATTATTTCTATTGTACAACCCATTCCTTTGTGGGCACCCGCGCACACATCACTGGAAAATGGTAAATGCTATGTATTCCGAATAATGGAATAGATTTCTCAATTCTAATCACATATAACGAAAAACGATTTTCGTAAACTATTCGTTCGTAAAGTTCCAAACCTATAAAAAAGCGTTCATTGTTTAAAATATCATAAGAAGAATTTCCTTTAATTAAAGGTAAATGAATAAAAACGTCTGTTTAACCTTGTATTGCAATAAAATTTTCTAATTGTTCGAATTACTACTTGTACGACACGAAACACTATATTGTGAATGTGTTAAATAAATATAAAATTATAAAAATAACGTTTATTTTCTAGAAATTTCATTGTATTTTATGGGAATGATATGTTTCGCCTTTTAAAGGTATTATCTAATTTTTCATATTTTTTTAGAATGGCTAAACACGACATTCCCATAAAATATAATAAAACTTCTATAAAACAGACGCTTTCATGCGTATTAATTATTTAATATGGAGTTTTACATCTTTGTTCAAGAAATGAACACACAAATTTGAAAATTTATTGTAATATTATACAATAATAATAAAAAAAAAACATGAAGGAAGGAAGGATAGCTTGGAGTCGACTTCCCAAGATAGGCCAATCTAAACTTCAGGACCGACCAAAGGTCTTTAAAATGAATATTATGAATAACAGTCATGTTCACTTAATGTTGATCTAGTAATAATATTAAAATACGTGTTTTAGTACTGATCCAGTTGTTTGTATCACCTGATGATGCCAACATAGGTTGGCGAAACAGCTGCCGGGACTAACTCATATAAATAAATTTTATGTTGTTGAAGTATCATAATGCTTCGACGCAAACAATTGGTTATCTGATTGATTAATGTTAACTTTTACCGTTTTTTTTTACAAATAGTGGACCGCTTTTCCCACTTTTTTTATAATGTGTGTGATTCACTAGAAACTTGTTTGATTGCTTTAGTCACAAAAATAAATAAAAAAGAAAATGTTGTCATAACAAAACAATGCCAATCCAAAGCTTTTAAATGAATTTGTAATATAAACTGAAGGGGAATAAAGAAAAAAAAATATGAAATGACTATGATTTATTGTTAAAATAAATATGTATTTTATAAAATATTCAATGATACAGAAAGTTACCCGCCGCTTACCCGAAGCTGTTATAGGACGCAGCGGCGCCACTTCGCCAGCTTCGCTCAAACAATCCCTAGGCCCGCCCCCCATCCACGCAGGACTTACATAAGCTGGAGAATGCACCATTCCAGAAAAAAATTATGTATATGACATACCTCTCAAACTTCATCCACATTCTTACAGTTAGTTAGAAAGCTTCAATCCTGGGATTGGTTGGCAGCAATTTCTTCTATTCTTCTCTTCCATTCTTCCCTGTTTTGTGCGGCTCTTTTGAAATCTGCATATGATGAGCAGCGCACGTCCACCAACAAGTCCTCTAGATACTCTCGGCGTGGGCCTCCCCTAGAGTTTGTCCCCTCGGTCATACCCTCCATTATGGCATGCAAGAGGCCTTCTTGGCGTATTACATGGCCGATCCATCTTGCACGCCTTTCGGACAAGGTCCTGATTTTTTTGATTGAAGAACCTCCTCATTCGTGATGTGGTCTCTCTAGGAAATTCCTAATAGTCTTCTATAGGACCACATCTTACAGTATATATTGTATTTTAATAATACATCATACTTTACACAAACTTGTTTTAGACCACAGTCGCCCTTCTTCCAGACACATGTTTGTGAAAAGTGCAAAAAAGTGTTGTGAGTTTTCAATATTTTCTTAAATTATTCAAATGTGAATCCACAACACAAAGTGTTGGCGAATATAGAATATATTTTTTCTTTGTTTGATATAATTTTTATATAGTCAATGAAGACAGCTTGTTATTATTGTGCCAGCTTGATTGCGTTGGGGCTATTTGATTCACGTACGCGTTAAATGGAATGAAAATACGTTGTTCTTACACAAACTCCGCGAGACAACATAACAAATAATTCGCGATGTTTGCCAATAAAAACTCTACAACTTTTAAGCAATAGCTTAGCAGGAATATTAAAACAGCTTACAAACATCAGTGAAGTAAGAAACTTAAGCTTATAACGATTCTCCACAACTGGTTCTTGCCACGTAATAAATTCATATCGATATTCTTGCCGCGGAGTGCGAACAAGAAAGAATGATTTACTTAATACTGTGACGCAATCTTGGTCAAGAGAAATTATGAAGATTGCGGCTTTTAAATCAATATAGCGTCGTATAGAGTAACGACTGCTTCTCGTGTGACATGTTCTAAAGACATTTGAAGTTATATTATCATGACTGCTTCGTAAGCAAATCGAATGAAAGTGTAATAAGACTATAATATGCTTATTATAGAAATGTAAAAAGATGGGTTTTTTTGCATATCCATTTATTCAGACACTCTTTAATCGAAAATGAGTGGGGATATTATTTATATGGTCTGCTATGCGGACGACGCTTTCATCAAAGCTTAGAAAAATTATGACACAAAAAATGCTAGACAGACTACAAAATACTACACAATGTCTTTAAAAATATGATATTAAAAATGTAATTAAACGTTAGTTTTCTAGAAATTGTATTATATTTTATGGAAATTACATGTTTTGCCCTTCTAAGGCATTATCAAATGGACATTTATTTCGTATGGAGTTTTACATCATTGTTCAAGAAATAATATATTAAAAAAATGATTTTTTTTATCGAAATAACGACATGTATGACCTTCTCTTTAACACCAAAAATATGTAACCTGACTATTGAGAGCCGACTTATAGGACGGGTCAATACATTTAGATATCTAGATAAAGTCCTGCGTGGAGGGGCTGATCTGTATGATGAAATACAAGCCCAAGTTAACAAGGTAGCTTCAATCTTAGGAAAAATAAAGACAAATAAAGACATGACCATTAAGAGTAGACGAAAATTAATGAAGCATGCGTAAGACCAATAACACATGGCGTTGAAGTAAGCGTAGACATAGTCATGACTAAACAAGTTTTGAAGACCTTTGAGATTAAAACACTGAAGATGATAGCAGGCAAGACACTAAGCGATCGCATGAAAAACACCAGAATAAGAGAGATATGTTGGGCCGAGAAAGAGTGAAATGAATGTTTAGCTGAAAAAGGGAATTGAACGGTCATTTCCAAAGAATGAACTACACCGGACTCCCCTGTATTGCACTATACCAAAATCAGCTTCACGAGACTCGTTCTCATGGAAGACATAATAAAAAATGGAAGGTCAGCTGGGAATCCATTTCACGGGAGCAACCTTCTGGAGAATAGATTACATATTGCAATGGAAAATAAGAAGACGTTGAGAGACATTCTTCGATAACTTCACCATTTCTATAGAATAATTTTTTTAGCACCTAACGTTGGCGCTCACTGCAGCAAAGGATATCTGTCCTGTGCAGGAACAGGTTCTGAACTCTGCTCATTCCTGTCGTATCCTTTGTTTTTCGCAGTCATGACAGTTGCCTTCTGCCAACTCCCCGCCATCCCTCTATCCTGCCAATGATTATGAACAGGAGGTGATGGTATTTTTCTCACCATAAAGATCTCGTTGCAACAGGGAATTATTAAAATGTAAAATTGAGGTCCGTAAGATTTCCTATCTGAATCTATCGGGATCTTGCGTGGAGACAAATACGAGATCCTCAACTTATGTCAATGGGCAAAATTAAGGGACGACGTAATCTCGGCCGAAGGCAAACGTCATGGCTTCGCAACATCAAATATTGGACTGGATTAGGGATCGTGCAGGAGATGTCTCGAGCGGAGAGAGAAGCCTTTACAGAAGTGATTGCCAACGTCATAGTAAAAATTGTGATATCGAGGAGGATAAATAAACGCATCGCAAAAATGAACGTTTTGCAATTCGCACCATGAGTGTAAAACCGAGATAAGTGCAAATATAAATGTTGGAGATATGGGAGTTTAAAGACTTCATATTGCTTGGAAAAACTGTTTTTTTTTAAATAAACCAATAATTTTCGGTTTATAGTAATATACCTATAAACCGAAAATCATTGGTTTATTAAAAAAAAAACAGTTTTTCCAAGCAATATGAAGTCTTTAAACTCCCATATCTCCAAAATTTATATTTGCAGTTATCTCGGTTTTACACTCACGGTGCGAATTGATTGAATCAATGAACATGACGTAAATTAACCTGTTTATAGTGTTACGGTATTTGCAAAACCGGTCATAATTAACATATAATGTATTTATTTAACATTTAACATTTGATAATGCCTAAGGCAGGCGAAACATGTCATTCACATAAAATATAATAAAACAGATGTTTTCATTTGTATTAGTTATATAATATAAGAAGTGAATGCGGTGCGAATGATGGTGTTATGAACAAAATAATGAAATGATCATTAAGATGGTTGGGACATATGGAAAAATTAATGAAGAAAGAATGGTAAAAAAATTATATGTTAACGATGTAAATGGAACCAGAAATAGTGGAAGACCGAGGAAAACGTGGCACGATCAAATATTGAATGTCGGCCAGGTGAGGAGTCAGAGAAATCGACGCGCGTGCATGACACGATGTATGAATGTTGAGGAAGCGAGAGAAATATGTCAAGAAAAAAAAGTGTGGCAGTGCATTCTTTCTGCCTACCCCTTCGAGAGACGGCGTGATGGTTAGTTAGTTAGTTAGTTTAATTACATAATTTATTCTTTCATGAGCAATGATGTAAAACTCTGGGTTTAAATCGTTATCCCGATGATGATCGTGTTAAACCTCTGAAACATTTCGAAAAAAAAATCGAGAGTGGAAACAGCAGTGTTTTAATTCATGTCATTATAGAATTCCGATAATTTTCGATAAACTTAAGGCGTTAATACTGTGGAATTCCATAATAACAATTTTTATGAATTTTAACACTACTAAATATACGTTTGAGAATAGAATACTTAGAATGATCCTGGGACCCATACCCAGTGTTGCAGCGGGAATTTGACCAACCAAAAGATCCGTACGATGACCCAGCAGTCCCTTATAACTAGCATCGTGAGAGCCGGTCGCCTAGCATGGATTGGGCACGTATGCCGAGCCGAAGAGACCAGAGCAATCAAGACCCTGTACGCGTCTAGACCTACACAGTGCCTAATGGACAATGTTCTGGCTGGTCTGGCTAGGTTGAGCGAATCGGACTGCTGGGAGCAAAAAGCGCAGGATCGAGGAGCTTGGCAAAAAATCATCAAGGAGGCTAAAACTCTTCAAGAGTTGTACGGCCATAGGAAGTAAGTAAACATACGTTTATTTTTCTTTACATGTTTCGAAGGCTTATAGGAGAGTTTATATCATTCTACCGATAATGAAGGTGTAAAGCCTTCGAAACGTGTAAAGAAAAATAAACTCATAAGTGGAAGAAACAGTGTTTTAATTTATAATGAACTCTGGTAAGCTTATTAAAAATTGTAAAAAGAGTATAAAATTATAATTAAGTATTTCTTCTACATTCGCCATACTTTGTGATGTTATGATGTTTTATTTCTCTTTTTTATAACATCTGTCAGATCATATAAACAATTTTATAATATTTTAAATAAGTATCTTTATAATGACTGTATGAAGCGCTGGTTCGCAGTAACTTGGAGTACTGCTCTATCATTTGGGACCCCAGAGAAAGAACAGTCATCTTGGAGCTGGAAAGGATCCAGAAACGATTTTTAAGGTATTTATACCTCAGGGAGTATAACTGTTATCCTTTTATGTACCCCTCACTGTTTCTCTCAGGAGTGTTGGGTTTCAACACTCTTGAAGCTCGTAGAATGATCTTTCTGGGAAAGCATTTTTTTAAACTGTTATCCGGAGGTGTTTTCAATCCAGGAGTGCTGAGAGAGCTAAATCTGTACGTTCCCCATAGTTATAGCAGAGCAAGGGGGCATATATTATTTTATGCCCCAAATTGCCGCACAGAGGCCCTTCGAAGTTCTCCTGTATTGAAGGCGATTCGTCTCTTAAATGAGGTTGCAAAAGAGATAGACCTCTTTGGATGCAATTATGGCGAATTCGTAAATGCCCTTATGATAAAAGCAGCAAGCAGATAACTGGCTTTTCCTATTCATATGGTTCTATGTATATTTCCTTTGATATTCTTTTATTTCACCCTTTACATCGATTTGGCTTGCGCTGTAATGATGTAAGGAGTTTTTTCAACAAAATAAAAATAATAATAATAATAATATGTATCACTGAAGAAGGACTGGTTGTCCGAAACATGTCTATGTAATTTTATTTTTTTAATATAAGTATTGTACGAGTATATACAAAGTATATAAAAAAGAAAAAGAGAAATAAAATATAATTTACTGGTCCATTGTTTTGGTCGAAACACTATGGTACTTCAGCATTATTACTGTTAAAATTTAAAACACTGATATAATATCACAATTTCTTTTTATTTACTGAGACTGTCGCGACAGCTGTTTCGAAACAGCTTTCGCGACACTCAGTAAGTAAAAAGAAATTGTGATTTTATAACAGTGTTTTGAATTTTAACAGTATCAATTTAGTTAACAAGAAGTTTGTTTTTAAATTTAAAAAATCCTTAACAAACGAAACCGCGCAGTGAATCGGTTAAGCATAGGTCGTGTACACACTTGTGTTTCGTTTTACTTCGTTCAATGAGGCTGCTATCTTTTAACGTTCCACCGTCTAGATCTGATTACATAATTAGAGAAAATACATTTAATCGATAAATTTAACGAATTCACTTAACGCGTCTAGTTTTTAGTTTTACCTTGCACTTATTCTGTGTGATTGCGAAACATTGAACCAGTTTCGTGTACGTAAACAGTTACATATTTACTTTCCAAAATATTTTATTCTCATTAATTCAAAGCTGCTTTTGATGGCTTCATTCATATCATTAATGAGACAAGCATGGACCCAGATTGTACTTTATAAAAACGATATATGATGTCACATTTTGATTAAAAAAACAACCCATCAAATTACAAAATAACTAATTAACAAGCCTTTTCTTCGAAAGGGTAACTGAAAGGATGTTCCTCCACCTCTTTCTTCGTCCAGAAGATGGCAGCGAGCTGCCAAAACCGTCTATATACTACAAAGAATTTCTGTTTGTTCAAGATAAGGTTTGTAATGTTTATGAATTGAAAACATTGCAAACCTATGTTGCATAGAACCGAATCGCAGAGATTCGCATATTCTTCAAAATTGATGACCTAGTACAATGGAAAAGGCAGAGAACATGATTCTGGAGGGACAACATTGAGAGGATGGACCCAGCGAAGATTTCCAAGATCGTGGTTTACGAGACTCCAGAGGGCCGTCGACCACCAAAAAGATAGAGAGAAACTCAACGTCTTCATTACAGGACCTAGTTTGATATCCTGTCAATATGTTCATAAATAAAAAAAGAAGAATAAGAAAAGTAACCTACCCTCTAATTACTAAAGACAGCGGACTACTTTAAGTCAATATTAATACTAATAACTAATCATCGAAGCATGGAACTGGCAGAAGAAGGATGAGAGCAGAATAAATGCGGTAGAGATGAGGTCTCTAAGACGTATGTGTTGTAGAACGATATACGACAGAATTTCAAATGCTGATATAAGAAAGGAATGTAGAGCTGAAGAAGGTATTATGAACAAAATTAGGAAAGATCGCTGCGTTGGTTCGGACATATGGTACGCATGGATGGAGAAAGAATGGTTAAGAAAGTAAACGTTAATGATGTAAATGGAGCACGGACTCAAAGAAGACATAATAAGACATAGCTTCTAATCAAATTTTAAAGGTTGGTCATGTTTTTATGTCGGAGGAATCGACGTGCGTGTATGACTCGTTGTATAAACATGGAGGAAGCTAGAGAGGTTTGCCAGGATAGAGTAGTGTGGCGGTCCATTCTCTCTGCCCATCCCCTGCGGGGAAACGGCGTGATGGTTTGTTTGTTTATTTGTTTGTGATTCACATTGCGTTAGAAAATTATAGGAAAAGAAAATTGTTCAATATCAAGATTTTTTAGAGGCATTTAAATTATTCAATGTGAATTTGATCGACATAATAATAGAAAGAAATGAAAGTAACACAGTTATTGGATGCTATTACATCACAAGGCATTGTTTACTCAAAAACATTCACACGATGTGGAGAGACTGCAATCATCTCATTTTCTCTCAATATTCACGCATTTCGCCTACTAAGTCGTGAAACAATGAAGATCATAAAACGGCGGAAACTTTGCTGTGCTCGGGTCGGAAATGTGTGAGAGAATCCTTCTCGCTTCCGGAACTTCATTCGGATTTAGCACAATCCACTTCCTGATCGGAGAATTCGGCAATTGTGAAATACGCTTTAATGGGGAAATCGCGAAAATCGACAAGGTCGCAAGCTTGCCAAAACAGTCGGAAGTCGAGAATGTGTTATTTATTACGTCAAAGCTTGACTAATTTGAATGAAAACGTAAACGTGAATTGGTAAATCATATACAAAAATTGTTTAATGATTCAGCGTATTGGACTATAAAATTTACACAACTTAAAAGAGAACTTGACCTGGTTTCAAGTATTTTTATGAATTCTGTCACCCTTAAAATTTTACATTAAAATAACGTAAAATTATAATGTCAACTGCTTTTTTAAATTTATTTTATATAACTTTTCATAGTGGATAGGATTTACACTGGTTATCAATAATTTATTATAACCTTGATTATTGATAAGGTAGTATGAAAACAAGAAATCAATTAGGAAGTATTTTAATAAATAAAAGTTATGCGTTTTTTATGGTGAATGTCGTTTTAATGTTTCGATTCTCTAGTACTTATATATGAGTTTTTCGAGAAATTTTGAAACTCTATTTTATTTTATTTTTATTAGTTTTATACTTCTTTATTGAGGTGGGTAACATGTTTCAGCATTGATTTATTAAAGCTCATGCAAGTCGAATCACGTTTCTAAGCGTCTTGTATAACTTCAAGAAGACATGTTTTTTTAACTTATTTTGTACTCTAATTTGCCCCATATGAGCACGTAGAGAACTCTTCTCCATAATAAGCTATTTGACATCTTAATGTTTCTTTTATTGCACAGAAAAAAATTCCACTCCTTACGGCGGTGTGTAATCAATACCCATTTCAAAATAAGATATACAAAATTGAAAGGAATATTAAGTGTCTAAAATTTTTGTAAATCTAATTGCTTAATTCAATTTTTAAACTAACATCTCGCACGTGATAGCTAGATGTATAGAATGAATGTGTGATAGTCGTATTCTATTACTCTGAATACTTCAAACGATACAACACACCGATATATTGTTTGACGGTATTGGTGATATAATTTCGGTTTTCAATAAAATACTTTTACTATGAACAATAAGTATTTATTCAGTAAATAATAATGATATCAATGGATAAATATTTAACGCACACACGGGGTAATCTTATACAAGTATGAATAATGTTGATAGTGATTTGAAATAAGTGAGTACTTCGAGACTCTTAAAACTCACGGATTCTAAAATATGTGTAGTTTATTATTATTTTTATTATTAATGAAAAGCAATGGTTATTCATAAATTAAAATCAGAATTTAATAAATCTAATCGTGTATTTTTATTTATTGTTTCTTTAACAATGATGTAAAACATCATTAAAAGAATTAAGACGATTGAAAACGTCTGTTTTCCAGAAGTTATCAATTTTTATGTGATTGTCATGTTTCGCCTATCTAAGACATTATTAAATGTTTGCTTATGCCCTAGACAAGCAAAATATAATAATATATGTCATTCAAATAAAACATAAAGGTTTTAAAAATCAGACGTTTTCACTAGTATTAATTACATACTATATTTTTGTTTGAAAATTACAATAGTATACCGAAAACTTGTATATCCGCGTGTCCTCTGATACGTTGTTTGACTCCAAAGACTAGCTCTGTTTTAGCCGCGTAAATGCTCATGGACGACTCTTTGTTGGGAAATAGCTATTTAGGCGTCATTATAAATCAGCCGAAGAGAATTTATCGGATCAGCTGGCCGCCATTACTCGGGCAAATTAAGGTTAAGTTGCAATACTTGCCGAGAGGTAATTAAAAGATCTCCGGTGTTTTTAAAAGTAGATTATGCTTAAATAGTTCTAGATGTCTGACATATCTCACTGGTCTTTTGGTGAACCTACGTTTTCGTAATGAGCGCGGTATATACGAGTATATATAATAATAATAATAACTAACTAACTAACTAACCATCACGCCGTCTCCCTGAAAGGGTAGGCAGAAAGAATGAACTGTCACACTTTAACCTATGCGGCACTCCATCCTTCTCTTTAATAATAATAATAATAATAATAATAATAATAGTAATAATAATAATAATAGTAATAATAATAATAATAGTAATAATAATAATAATAGTAATAATAATTATAATAATAATAATAATAATAATAATAATAATAATAATAATAATAATAATAATAATAATAATAATAATAATAAATTGGATAATTTATAGAGCGCCATTTTTATGAATTACTTATCACAAGGGCGCTGTAGAAAATGCTCCGTTTTATGAACTTCTTATCAGCAAAGGATAATTTGAAAAGATGCGTTTTTAGTCTCGATCTAAACTATAACTGATTCTCAATGCACTTGAGGTCTGATGAAAGATTGTTCCAGGCTGAAGGGCCGGCTACCGCGAAGGCTCGGTCGCCAAAGTTGGTGCTAGGACTGCGTTTTGGCACAGTCAATCTCTATAGTCAATCAAGTCTTAGCTAATCGCAATGTAGACTGTCTAGCATTCGGGTTCTCTTTGATACAGAGTTCAGATTGGTGCCATACCATGCAACGCCCTGAAGATCGTCCAGCAGAGCTTGTATTGTATCCTTTCTGGACATTTCAGCCAGTAGAGCTCATCAAAATGCTGTGTTATGTGACAACTCTTACCATATCAGTCTTGCTGCTACGCTGAATGCAGACTGGAGTTTATTATTATAGTTTGCTGTTTGGGGATGTAGGCGTAGACTCCATTGCGGTAATCTAGTCGTGATACGACGGAGGAATTGATGTTTTAATGTTTTAAAACTGTCAAAGGGAATATTTCTTTTTATAGATCTTAATCAAAAAGTTTTATTGAATTTTTAGGATAGATATCTGTGTCGGATGTAGGTACTGGGGAGCGATCAATTAACTTTTGGCGCTTCATGGAAGGCAGAAAGATTGGACGACCACACTGTTCTATCCTGCCATATATCCTGACATTATTAAAATATTTATAACACTCATGAAGGGCTTCTGTGCCCCAGATGCATGATGGTTTTTTTGTTTAAATATTCAAATAAAGTTCGTATTGTTTTAAAAAAGTGTAAATTTAAAAAAAATATTGTTTAAATATCCTATACAAATATTAGTAGATTTTTTCCGTTTGCAGCAAATTGATGCACTATGATATGTTGGGTTTATAAATCTGTAGATTTAACAGATAGAAATCTTATGAAGAAAGACCATCAAATTATGCTATATGATAGATATTTAATGTTCGAATAAATACGAATGTACATGTTTGTTTTCTAGAAGTTTTATTATATTTATTGGGAATAACTTGTTTCGCCTTACTTAGGCATTATCGAATGAGATAATTAGTAAGAGGAAACATGGCATTCTCTTTAAAGTAAATAAACTACTAGAAAACAGACATCTATATACGTAATGATTATAAAATATGGAGTTTTTCATCATTGTTCAAGAAACAATTAATAACGATCATTAGGCTAAAACGTGCAGTTGATTGTTTGAGTTCGTGTTGAGTTGTCTGTTACAATTCAAATACAAAAATCTAATAAACCACATTAAAGAGCAATAATTATTTATAATAAACACCTTAGCATGGCCATTGCATGAATAATTATATTTACTTTGTCTAGATTCAAGGTGTTTAGTTAAAAGTTTTTTAAAAATGTACAAATGAACTAAAAAAACACGATTGTATATAAATAATTAAAAATAATTCTTTTAAAAAATATCATATAGGTATTTTATAAAAAAACATATAACCAACCTATAATTTTTTATAACTGTTTTTAAAAACTTTGTTTAATATCACAAATTGTATTTATTTTACTTTACGACAGCTGTTTTATCAACCAATGTTGACATCATCAGGTGTTATAAAAATATTGATGATGTCAACATTGGTTGATGAAACAGCTATCGTAAAGTAAAATAAATACAATTTGTGATATTAAACAAAGTTTTTGAATTAACAGTTATAAAATGTTTAAATATCATAGTGTTTCGGCCAAAACAATGGACTATTTAAACCTATAATGGTTACAACAAAGACATTTATCACAATTGCGTTAATTTAAAAAAAACTTATGTATGGAAGTAAAGCATGGAACTGGCAAAAGAAGGATGAAAGTATTATAGAATAAACGCAGTAGAAATGAGATTTCTTAGACGAATGACTGAAAAATTGAGTATGATAGAGTGTCGAATGAAAATATAAGAAGTGAATGCAGTGCGAATGCAGATCATTCAGATGGTTTGGACACGTGGAAATAATGAATGAAGAAAGAATATAAAAATGTATATGTTAAGTATGTAAAGAGAACTAGAAATAGAAAAAACCGAGTAAAACGTGACACGATCAAATAAATTAAATGCATCAAGTGCATGACACGATGGATGAATGTTGAGGAATCGAGAGAAGTATGTCAGAAAATAACAGTGTGGGGGTCCATTATTTCTGCCTACCCCTGTAAGAGGCGGCGTTATGGTAAATTTGTTAATTTTTTTATTCTAGAAAACGCGACTAATGTTTAGTTTCATTTATATATGTTGCAAGAGACCCTATAGTTTCGGGGTTATATACAGTCATATTCTAACTTTAAAATTTCAGGTATAAAGTGACATTTTAAACATAAATTGTTTTGAATTCCATGAGGTAGAATCAAATTGCCACTGCTATGGTAAAATAAAAATCAACCAAACTACTTTTTTCAAATCACTTCTGATTCGAATTAATATTATATTAAAAACAATTACTCCGAGAAAAATGCTTTTAATATTTTCCATTGCTCATGTATTTTTGCTTGTAATGCGTTTGACCCAGATTAATGTTTGTAATATGCTACATCAAAAATCGATACATGGTCCATGGCAAATAAAAAACTAACCAATATGCGAGTTATCCGATAAAAATGTCTTGGATATTGCATACTCTAAGGTCGAATCTAAAACTGCATTAGGAATATGGCATGCTGGTACCATTCAGATGTACAAAATAAATATATGCATGAAAATAATAACATCAGGCATCTAAATCTACTTATTACTATACAGAATGAATGGTTAAGGGCAGAAAATGTCGAGGCCGCCCAAGTGACGCCTTTTTGGACCAGGTGATAAGATGCCAACACTCCTCTATGCCTCGGAAACATGGACCCCATACAGAAGACACATAAAGGCCCTAGAGCGATATCATCAACGCTGTCTACGTAGGATCCTAAATGTGAAATGGCAGGACAAACGGACAAATAACGGCATACCTCCTGAGGTCAATATGACAAGTGTTGAGGCTGCCATTATCCAGAAATAACTGCGCTGGGCTGGTCACGTCGTCAGAATGCCTGAGACAAGACTCCCAAGAAAGATTATGTACTATTAGCTTACCCAAGGAAAACGCTCACACGGTGGCCAGAGGAAGCGCTTTAGGGACTCCCTTAAAGGAAACCTACAAAATACTGGCATCGACTGTGATTGCTGGGAAAAGAGTGCAGAGGTGGAGAACAGTAGTACATAAAGACACACAAGACTCTGAAGCACAGCGCAGAGACGACGCCGCAGAGAGGAGGAGGAAGAGAAAGGAGAAACCACAGGGAGACGGTGACGGCTCCATTACAAGCGCCTTCCCCTGCCCCAGATGCCCCAGAATATATGGGTCCAGGATCGGACTCTTCAATCACATGCGGACCCACAACCGTGAAGGACAGTCTTCCTCGGACACGAGGGACAGACGATGATGATGATGATAATAAGAGACATGCGCTGTAGCAGCAACATAGAAATGAAAAGACTGGCTGGAGACAGGACAGAATAGAGGAACGAGTGAAGCTGCAGAAGTTTTATTATAATTTATGTTAGGTTATAAGTTATAAGTTTTATTTTAATTTATCGCCTTTCAATGGCATTATTTAATGTAATCAAAGGCGAAACACGAAACAAGTGTTTTCATAAACTATAAGAATACTTCTAAAGAAAAACGTTTTCTAAAAGTATTCTTCTTCTTATGGTGCCATGTCAGGTCCTCCTTTCGGTAACGATCACTGTGGTGAAAACGTCCTTGCCACAGTGATTTGCTGTAAAGGGCTACTGGGGTGGTTTCCCGTTGCCACCTTGGAAATGAACTCCGGCTAACAAAATTTAAGGGTTGGGTTAAACAAAATAATTCGAAAATAGAAGATATTGCTATGACAAATTATTTTCCTTGATTGGGCTAATAAATCTTAATAAGTCCTGGCGAATGATTTTGTTTATAAATTAAATTATTATTTTTTCATTTTGGATTTTTTTTACCAGAAGAACGAAGGTTTAAGTGCGGATGGCAGAGATGCAACACTTTTCGAAATAGGGTGTGGAACACGGCTATCTACGAAATCTGCAAGGTGGAAGATATCATAAGATGACAACGCAGAAGATATTGGAATTCGCACGTGAAGAAAATGGATCCCTCCAGAATCCCACGCATTGTGGCACATCAGATTCCTGCTATTGTCCCTCCCAAAGACCGCCAAATGGATGAGGGATAGCTGGGAGTTAACTTCCCAAGAGAGGCCAGCCTGACTACAGGAACAGACTAAAGGTCTTAAAAGAAAAGAAGAAGATTTTTTTTTTAAATGTAATTTAAAAATCGAATTGAATAGTGTTCACGCTTCAAGTTTATCAAAAATTTAGTCCTTTCTTTATTAATATCTTTTTTATTCATACCATTTTCATGTTATATTGCATTACTCTGCTATAAGGATTTACTTCTTGTCTTTAATGTCGTCGTTGACGCTTAAAAATACTTTGATATTTCACTCGTATACAATTTTGTTTAAAAAATATTTGAATTAGTGAAAACGAAATTAACATACCAAAAAATTGTGTTCATATGCATAAAATAATAATACTGTGTTCATACTTAATGGTGAATATGTACATGTGTATGTTTTTATTTCAAAATCTTGCGATCTTTACGAGCGAATAATGTCAGATGAGAAAAATAAGGTGCATAAATGTTTATATTCGCTCATTACCATTTCCTTTGTAGTGTAACTTCATATAAAGAAACTCTGATTCTCTGTGGAGGGCCCTCTCCGTGGAAGTTTAAATTACTTCTGTGTAATATAAAAAGAAAAAATACAAGAGGGAATGCACAATATTTCACTTTTGTGTAGAAATGTTATACGAGTATATCGTCTGTTATGTTGTGTGGTTCGGATACCTGGACTCAAAAAATTTAATATATGAATCGTTTAGACGCATTAAAAAGGGGTTAAACAAATGTGTTAATAAAAAAAGCAATGCACAAAATTAAAGTCGTTCTGTTTTGTCTATTTCAAAGACTTGATGTGGTACCGTCATTTTTTGTTCAAGAAATAATAAATAATATTTTTTGTAACACAAACAAGTCATTAAATTCCAAAATTTGTAAATGTATCGGAATTTATGATTAAAAAAATAAAGGCCGTAATAATTATAAGAGTATTTTTACATTCGAATAAAGCACTTGATTTTCGAGTCGGCATTATTTAAAATAATTTAAAATACTTGTGTATATTTCACATTAATTTAATTTGTTTTTTGAACCAGCTACCAACTGGTTTCGCTCATTCCATAGCTTCGTTTGTTTTGTAACCCTGATGAACATTGTAACCCTTCATACAGACTATATTGTATCCCTGGCAAAGTTCCGGCGGGAACGAAACCGGATGGTTCGAAAAAATAAAATCAATTTGTTGTAAAAAAATTAACTTTAGTACATAAGTATTTAACATTTTTAAAAATATATTCTGAAAATTGAAAATAACTTTGTTTATAATCCACATTATATTAAAATAAACAGGCATGTTTCGGAGGATACCCCCATCTTCAGGTTTAAATATATAATTAAAACAATTTACAATTTTATATTATCATTTTATAATTCTTCTTCTTCTACTTCACTTTTGATAGACTCGAGAGTCTGTTATTTCTGTTATTTTTATTTTAAAATTATGCATTATTATTGTTTAATATTATTTATTAGTTATTTTTGATAAAAAAAAAAAATTATTAGTACTTATATCAATTAGCCCAGGTTAATTTCTAAAATTTAAATGTGTTGTTCCTTTGTATTGTATCGATTTTTATATGCGTTTTTATTTATTTATAATTTTTTTACTTGTTTCTTTTTGATTATATATTTATACCTGAAGATGGAGGTATCCTCCGAAACATGTCATTTGGTGGATAATAAACAAAGTTATTTTCAATTTCCAATGTGTAATACTATGGAATTATACAGTTTTGTTCCTTAGTTTTCAATAAATAAATATATGGTATATTAATTTGCTTTACTGACAATTCTTCTAGAGTTTTTGTTCATTACCTAACTAATATCAAGGCCATATATAAAATAGAAATCTCTGATATAATAATACCCCCGAGGTCATAGCTCATTTACGTTTACTTCATTTGGACGGTTAAATTGTATTATTACTGCTGGGAACAAAGTAACAGCCTCAACTGCTCGATTAGAAGGAAAATGTAATTGGCGTGGAGATACAAAAAATACTTATTGTAAACATTCACAGAAAAGCGCAATTGTTAAACTTGCACACATACAAATAACACTTAATTGTAAATAGTTCACAATATAAATAACTACTGACAAGTGTCTGTGAGATTTCAATAATACACAAAGACTATTTAATTTGAAATCAATACACATTCGAAAGATGGAAGTTTTAAACTGAGTCATTGTCTATAGACGAGGTTATGGAACGTAGCTTGAGAAACATGGTGCACATGCGCAGTTGATTTTTTTTAGTTGATCAAATTTTAAACGCGTTTAAAAAACTAGATTCACATTAAAAGTTAAAAATTATTACTGATTACGATTAAATAGTCCGGTGTTTTGGCCGAAACACTAAGATACTTTAACATTATAAACTGTTAAATTAAAAAAAACTTTGTTTTATGAATTGCAATTGTAAAAAATTATATAAATAAAACAATTTTGTATTTAACCACGGTAGGATTTTTATATTGATGCCAACTAGTTTCGCTTGGACCCAAGCTTCATCAGGGCAGTATAACAACTTGTTATACTGTCAAGTTGTTATACTGCCCTGATGAAGCTTTTGTCCAAGCAAAACTAGTTGGCATCAATATAATAACCCTACCGTGGTTAAATACAAAGTTGTTTTTATTTATATAATTGTTTAAAATGTCTAACGGTCATATTTTCGTGATTTTTTTAAACCTTTGTGTGTATTTGTTCCTATCTCAATTAAAATAATTTCTTTGATATAATTTTGAAGTTCTTGCTGGAGTTGATTAAGGTAACTAATTAAGTCCCGAAAAATAAAAATTCAATTGTGATACATAAAACGAAGTTTTTTTAGTTTAACAGTTTACATAATAATAATATGCGTTTTTCTAAAGCAGTTTTATTGATTCCACTTTTGAGTTTTTTTTTCTCGAAGGTGAAATCTTCATCATCGGGAAAACGATATAAGCAGTTTATATCGTTCTCCTGATGCTGAAGGTGTACACCTTCGAAACTTGTCGAGAAAAATAAACTCAAAAGTGGAAAAAAAAAAGTGTTTCAATTCAAAAAAATTCGTCATTATGAAATTCCACAGTGTTAACGCTTTACCAACTGATGAGGCGTTAACACTGTGAAATCTAACACTGTTAATACAGTTGGTACTTATGTTCTTGAAACTATAACATTATCCAAACAAAAAGTGTCAAGAAACTACGAGTGACCCAAAGAACCATGTTAGGAATAAGCTTAAGAGACAGAGTCAGGAACGATACGGTAAACGAAAAAACAAAGGTCACTGATATCATCCACCGGGTAGCGACTCTAAAATGGCAATGGGCAGGTCATGTAGCCAAAAGCTCAGACTAAAAATGGAAGCGGAGGAGGCCTTTGTCCAATAGTGGACGGGAATAGACTGAAGATGGGAGGAAGGAAGAAGGAACGCCTTAAATATATCCAAAATTAAAATAATTACACTAAGTCATTTATGACGCAAAAAAATGCTATATATGCTATAACAAAATAGAATTTCTAAATCATTATTGCATGCTGATGTATGGGTACCACCAAATCAATCCAATTTTATGGACTAAGAGTACAAAAATACACGCTTGTGTGTTTAATACACCGTTTGAATGTGGAAGAATCTATAAAATGCAATAAGGATCAAAGTGGAAACTAAAAAGAGAACACTCCAACAAGGACAAGGGCTGATGGTTTGTTAGTTAGGTTTATATAACTCTCTAAATTCTATATACCTGCTTATCCCTATCAGTTGAACAAAACTGGTAACAAAAAATATACCTGTTTAAGAAAATAAAATAGTATGTGCATTGTTTCTATTTAAAAAAAAAGATTTTTCAAATACATTCGAATGATCGTTATTTTTAATCTGTGTATCTGTGTTTTAACTTGATTATTATTGTATCTTACCTGTTGCTCATGTTATACAAATAAACTCATTTCTATCTATCGTTTGAACCTAACACTGATCGAGTGATTCATTTCTTAAACCGCCGTTAGATGCCTCTGCCGTATCTGGATTACTTTTTCTCGGAAAAATCGTTCGTTTTTTCTTGTGTATGAACTTATATTATATTTTGGTTCTACGTACAGATGTCATGAACGTATGATTGAAATACTTGTAAAGTAAAAGTGAACGAAATATTTTAATATTGTTTTGTGGTTGAAAAAATATACAGTTATGCTTGATCATATATTATATTTACATAAAAAATAAGTAAAATGTCTTTGTCTAGTTAAATTGTAATTATTAGTTACACTTGATAATAAAATTTGTATTATGGAAAACGATGTTACTTTTTTAAATATGTGCAATTATTATTTCAAACAAAAATAATAAGACGAATAAAACATTCAAAACAAGAGAAAAAAAATAATACATATTGAAATTTGGTTTTGCATAAGTATTTTGTTGGGTATTATTTACTAAACTGGATTATATTTTGTTCGATTACATCACGTTTCCGATAGTAAAAGTGTATGTCTTTTATTTTTATGTACAAATTATAACATTTTCGTATTAATAAATACAAAAAATTCTGAAAAACAAAAATCGGAGATGAATATTTTTATGCGACAACGCTTTGTTATTAATTAATTCCACTTTATATTTTATCAATTCGGGAATAGTTTTGTTAGGACGTTATTCGAATCATGAATATGTAAAAAAAAAAAAAAATTAATTACATATTTGTTAAAAATTTCATTCATCATTATGAAATCAATAACAAATAACCACCACGCCATTACTCCGGAGGGGTAGGCAGAGAGAATGGACACTCACACTATTAAATCCTGACACACCTCTCTAGATTCCTTCACATTCCGTATGTCGATTATTTCGACTTCTAAGATTATTTTTGCATCAAAAATATATAAAAATATGTACATTTTGCACTTTCCAGAAGAGAAGATTAACTTTTATTTTCTTGATAGTTATTTGAAGCAACGAGTGAAAAAAAAATTAAAGGGTATATAATGAAGTATTTATATATAAAAAAAACTTCCGATAGAGTGATTGTAGGAAAACGATTTATAAGTATTCCTGTAATATACTTAATAAATTGAAAAAAACTTTGTTTATTTTTCACAAAATATTACACCTGAAGATGGAGGTATCCTCCGAAACATGTCGTGTTTTTTTTAATATTTTTTAATATTTTGTGGAAAATAAACAAAGTTTTTTTCAATTTCCTAAGTACATTACAATGAACTTCCATAGTAAAAATGCCTTAGCTTTCAACAAGTATTTCTGTATTAAAAATATACTGAAGCATTTATAAACAGCGAGAGATATGGATTTTTAACAAAATTAAGATTTTCATATTTTTTTGTTTATAGTATATTTATTTTCATTGCTGAATCAACAGATTTTGTTGAATTTTGAATTCAAAATAATACGAGTTACGTATGCCATTAAGCATGATTATTAATGAATTGGTTGCAGAAAAACGTTACTCAATGTAAGAATATAACGTTCATTGCGTTTACCTGGCGTTAAGAGATACAGGCGGGTGAATATTTTGTGGAATGCTTCCTATCATACGTAAGTAAAACTGAATTATTCTCTTCAGACATTACATTTACATTATTGCAATACCGTCCTTTAGACAACATGTAGTATTCTAATTTATGCGAATGAAAGCGTATGTTTTCAAGAAGTTTTATTATATTTTAAGTGACTAACGTGTTCCTCCTGTCTAAGGTATTATTAAATGCTCACATCGAGAGAATATGTGGAGTTGCACTGTAAATGTATGGATTTATTCTCCGAACTGGTGGACTTTTCAAGAATGCGTATGTTTTGCGAATTTTGTATAACTCATTGGTCCGGAACCGGCTCGAGTGTGGTTCGATGATATGGAATCCCCACGAGGTGAGGTACTCGCACATGTTAGAGAGGGTTCAGAAAAAAATTCTGAGAGCATTTCGATTCTTCAGAGCTGTATCATATTTACAAAGCTCCCAGTCTCTCCACACAGGTCAGACTGAATAGACTGAGATGGGCCGGTCACGTGCAGAGAATGCCGTCATCGAAAACCCCAAAAAGATTGCTGGAATAGCACCCAGATGGTAGAAGACCAATTGGATGACCAAGGCTGCGATGGGAGGAAGAAGTTGGGAGAGATGGGGCAAGATTGTTACAAGTGTCAGATTTAAGGGTTGAAGCGGAGGACAAGAGGAGTTGGAGGCGAAGAATACTGGAGGCTAAGGCTCGATATGGGCTGTAGGGCCATCGAAGAAGAAGAAGATCCTCATGACATGTCACCTGATTTCTACACCAGCCAAAGACAGTGAAAATCGCACTACCATTGCCCCGAATCGAACCTGGGACCTAAGGTCATAGTTCTTGCCACTCTGGCACGAAGGTTATCATGTGAGTTTAGTCTCAGGCATTCTTATAACATGGCCAGCCCAGCAGTTGCTAAATTAAGACGACGTCAAACCCTCGTTACATTAAATGAAAATAGTATGATCCAGAATATGAGTCCAAAATATGGCAGTAAGCTGCCGAAACCCGTCGAACATAAACCCAAGTGGAAGCACACTAAATACATCATAATAAAGAAAAAAAAAAAATGTTTTCATTATTTATAGTATGTAGTCATTTTTGTCTATGTGTTCTGGGACCACTAATGAATTGCTTATTATTGTTAGATAAACTTAAGGCGTTAACACTGTGGAATTCCATAATGACGAATTTTGTATGAATCAAAAAATAGATTTTTTACACTTTTGAGTAATCAAATGTGGAAAAAACAGTGTTTTATTTCATAAAGAATTGCCATTCAAATAAAATAAGTTTGAGTCTTGTCTTCAATTTATTGAACTTCTTAATCGAATCTATATTATTTTATTTATGAAGCGTTTTCTCCTAAAATGAAACTGATTTAATATGACAATATGTTGATTAACTGTGAAAATGAGAAGAAGAAACACTTTATTTTATAATTATATTAAAATATTTCAACGCGTGGTTGAAATAAACCTGTATTTCGAATTTTTTTAATGAACACAAAAAATGCCAACGTATTATTATTTAAGTATACGTACTAATTTAACATCTCATTAAAAAATAAATGTTATTACAAAATTAATCAAAAGCAAGATTAATTAATCGAAATCCTGTCATCAAATCGCTTTAATATAACTACCGCAACCTATACTGCACGAACAATGCAATCCATTTGGTGTAATCAATTTCGTCTTTATGTCATTGCAGATTTGTGTGTATATTTCTTTGGCGGTGACGATGTAGTTAGGACGTTTTATATGACATGGAAAGTGTTCATCAAAACAAAAGAGCGTTGTTTCTGCATTTTTGTTCCGCTCCCATTGGTGGGCACTTGCAGCTTGCAAGTAAAACGGTGGGCTGAAGTAAGAGTGAATACATGCGGCTTTATACCTCGGTCGATACAGTAGCTGTCCGTAAAAATTACTATTTTTACGATCCACTTATGAAATATTAAATGTTATCCACGCGACACGATGTATACATGTTGAGGAATTGTCAGGAAATAAAGGTGTGTGTACCCTTTCGGGGGAACGGCGTGATGTTTAGTTAGTTTTTTTTTTCTTAACTTTTAAAGAAATAATTATGTATTGTATTTCTACAATACCGGGCCACACCACCACGCTCTCTCCCCCAAGGGGTAGGCAGAAATAACGGACACCTGCACTATTATTTTCTGACATACTCTGTCGCTTCTTTGACATTCATTCTTGCTTTTCCCTGTCTTACTCTATTTCTTGTTCCATTTACATCGTTTATTATATGTCTGTATTTATATTTGTATTAAATAGTCCATTGTTTTGGCCGAAACACTATGATACCTTAACATTTTAAACTGTTAAATTAAATAACTTTGTTTTTGTATCACAATTGTTTATTTTAACCGACAGCAGTTTCATCAACCTATGTTGACATCATCAGGTGTTACAATTAACACCTGATGATGTCAACATATGTTGATAAAACAAAGTTATTTAATTTAACAGTTTAAAATATATTTGTATTTTTAATTATTAAATTTAATAATTAAATGTGTCATTTTTGTTTCTCTCATATCGTTAACATACACTTTTTTCATACATTCTTCCCATGTCTCCCAATTATCTTAATTAAGTATTCATTATTTTGTTCATAGCTCTTTCATTCGCACGGCAATCACTTATTATATTTACATTTGGCACCCTAACAAATACAGATTCGTCCAAGAGATCTCATTTCCAACGTATTTATACTACTTTTATCCTTCTTTTGCCAGCTTCCTGCTTCTTTTCCATGCATAAGGGTCGGTACATGAACATCATTGTGCACTGCCATCTTTGATTTTATAGAAGTTTTTAAACAGATTATAAGAAATAGATAAATAAATTATTTTATATTCGTCATCACTTTCTGTTGTGGATGAACATTTGATAATTTTTTATATTAAAGTAATTAAGGTAGATTAAATTATTTGTATAAAGTTAATAAGAAGTCTTTAAATGTATAAGCATTGCAAATTAGTATAAAATTCGTTAATTGTTTCCAAGAAATGCTTTACAGTATTTTGTGACTTTCATCTCCTAACTATTGTAAATTATTACAATTGCCGTAATTACCATATTCTGTTACACTAACTAGAGGACAGACGTTTTCATTTATATTAATTATTTAAAATGAAGTTTTACATCACTGTTCATTGTTCAAGTTGACATTTAACATTTTTAATCACGCGTTTTCCATAAAATATAGGGGGAGCTGACATCGAAAGAAGAATTTATTGAAAAAATAATACATGCCGCCACTGGTAAAAAATAATATGAGTGTTAGGTAATAATCATGATTATCATGAATCTATGGACTTGCGTAATACGCGTTGCTGTACAAATATTAGGTTCTCATCACTATAAAGTTACAACAGAACTCCTTTATTTTGCGAACAAACCAACACGAGTAGTTCTGTGTGTGTGTGTTTTTTTAACTAAGTCATCCTAATAACGATTATATTGAAATATAGATTACTTTCAAATGTATTAATAGATTTCTTCACTGCTTCACTAAGAGGCTATTTCAAAATTCTAAGGTTTTTATATCCCTTGTCTCATCAGAATTACTTTGTTTGATGTGCCATTTTTCATTAATGAGCAAGTAAGATGCATCCACGTGTGTTGCTTTAATAACATCCTGCGCCCCTGGTTACGACACGAAGTCGGCGAATCCCTATTTAAGAACCATCCCTACGAAAAAAGGTTGCTATTGACACGAAAAAGAAAGAATATGTGACATTTAAAAAAAATTAACTGCATTTTTTATTTACACCTAATATTGACGAAAATCTAAGAGTTTTTTTAATAATAATAATAATAATAATATGCAAACTTTTAAAGCGCCGTTTTTTGTGATGTTATCACCTCAAGGGCAAATTAAGACGTGTTTTAAATCTAAATGTGAACCCTACATCTGAACCCTACAATCGATTATGAAATATAATAAAACAAAATATGCAGGTTTTAAATTGGGTATGAAATATGAAAAACATGGGTTTTCAGCTTAGATATGAAATCTGTCGGATCATTTATGCATCTGAGGTGTGAAGGAAGA
Organism: Lepidostoma basale; assembly: GCA_022606425.2. Taxonomy (NCBI): domain Eukaryota; kingdom Metazoa; phylum Arthropoda; class Insecta; order Trichoptera; family Lepidostomatidae; genus Lepidostoma; species Lepidostoma basale. The sequence continues at coordinate 254,617 of JAHDVF020000123.1, forward strand.
TTGTTCTAAGCTGATGGCCCGGCTACCGCAAAGGCTTGATCCCCGAAATTTGTACTAGAAATCTTCCTATTGCCGAGGAGTTCGCCGAGCGAAGTGTGGATTTCCTTGTATTTAGGCTATCCGTTATACAGAGTTCGGATATACAATTTGGAGCCATTCCATGTAGCGCTTTGAAGACTGTCCAGCAGAGTTTATACTGGATTCTTTCTGAACTCTCTTAAGCCAGTGAGGTTCTTTGAGATGTTGTGTTATATTTAGTAGGCGCATGACATGAAACTTCGAGAAGAATGATATGAAAGGCGAGTGAAATTAAGGTATGTAGAGGAAAATGTTGAACAGTTGGATATTTATATTTCGAGCAGTATTCACGTTTTAAATATGTATTTTCATCACCATTTTTTTAACATTATATTATTAATTTTTAAATTACATATTTTTTAATTGTAATAATTAAAATGTAAGTTAAAACGTCCACTTAGCCCAAATACTAAAGAGAAACTGAAGTAAATATCGAACTCTGTAGAGGGAAAATATGCGAAGAAATTTATTTATACGTTTCTTCATACTGGCATCCTTTGTGTAATAGTACGTAATTCATTCACACAACAAAAACGCACGCAACGCAAAATAAAAATAATGAAAAAATAACCGGTTTTCGCAAGTCTCGTATATACTTTATGCATAGCTAAATAAAATCAAGGAAAGGAAAAAAACAGAATTTTAATAATAATTCATTCAGCAATAACAACAACAGTGTAGGTGTAGGCAGAGAGAATAGACCGCCACACTACTGTATCCTGACAAACCTCTCTAGCTTCCTCCACATTCATACAACGAGTCATACTCGGACGTCAAATTTTCCGACTTCTAACATGACCAACCTTTAAATTTGGTCATTACATGTTTTTCTAGGTCTACCTCAACTCCGTACTCCATTTACATCGTTAACGTATACTTTCTTAACCATTCTTTCTCCATCCATGCGCTCCATATTTCCGAACCAACGCAGCGATCCTTTCATAATTTTGTTCATAATACCTTCTTCCGCCCTACATTCATCTCTTATATCAGCATTTGAGATTCTGTCGTACATCGTTTTATCACACATACGTCTTAGTAACCTCATCTTTACCGCATTTATTCCGCTCTCATCTTTCTTCTGCCAATTCCATGCTTTGCTTTCATACATAAGGGTTGGGACCAGAACTCCATTGTGAACGGCCATTTTCGCTTTCATTGATAAATTCTCGTTTCCAATAACTATTTTTAAAGCTCCATTCACTTTGTTACCCGCACCAACCCTTCTTTCAACATCACTGTCCGTTCGGCCATCCGCTGTGAACATGCTAGCTAAATACACAAATTCCCTCACCTGTTCCAAGTTCTCTTTGTTCACACTTATATTACAAACTGTCATTTGCTCTTCCCTTTCAAAAACTAACACCTTTGATTTTCCGACATTCATCATTAAATCATTTGACTTGCATACCTCATACATTCTCGACTAATCAAAATACGCCCTGGAAATTTTGTGACTATGTTTATTTTATGTGTGATTTCAATTTAGAATATTATTATATTGTCCTTTTTCAATGTATTGTTAATCTTGGCCTGTAATAAGCTCTCAATTTTCGAAATAAGTGTTTTCAATATATGTTTGAAATATTTTATTTTATAAAAATAAAACAAATTAAATTATTATTTCGAATGTTTTGACTTATTTCGAAACTTGTTAATTTATTATTATTATTATTATTTTGTTAAATCGCTCTTTGCATCATGACAGCATGAGCCAAATCGATGTAAAGGGTATTATTATAGCTATCATAGTGATTCTCGTGACATGTGATAGGTAGCTAAACATTTTATCGTCACGTGAATTCTACACCAGACCAAAGACAGTGTGACAATCACACTGCCCTCGCCGGGAATCGAACCCGACACCTTCGGGGTGGCAGTCAATGCACTTACTATTCGGTCACGAAGGTCGTCATCAATATCTTAAAATAATAATTTTTATCCAGGTTTTAAGAATATGTCATCTCGAGACTTATACTTATAGAAAATTTTGAATTTCATAGGCTATCGAAATTAAATGTTGTAGCTACTTTGATGGTTAACAACCAGATAACCATTGTTTACAGAAAAAAAAACGAAACTTTGAATCGATCAGGAAGTTTGTTGTTTCCGACGCAATTGAAGATTTAATCAAAAATAAACAATGTTATTTTCGTTCACGCAGTAAGACACCGGAAAAGATACTCACAGCCGAACGAAATGTGGGACATGCCAACATACTGTTATTATATTATTGTAATCAATACGATTTACTTTCTTTTCATTATGCAATCGCCTTTATTATGTTTGATTAATTCTTCGTTAGGATCGATTGAAAGATCGGCGGTTTAGTTACGCCAGAGACCGCGGAGTAATATGAGAGAACGCGTGTACTTTAGGGAAAACCTGAGTCAAATAAGAGATATTTGTTTATTCATAAACCACAATGGAGGCTTACTTACAAAAAGCACAATAACAATATCACGAGTTCAGTCAATTAAAAGCTTATAAAATATTATAGCTTATAAATAAATAAAAAATATTATTGTAGTTATAACTAACTAACTAACCATCACGCCGTCTCTCCGAAGGGGACGGCAGAAATAATGGACTGCCACACTTTTCTTTCCTGACACATTTCTCTCGCTTCCTCAACATTCTAATTATAACTAACTAACTAACTAACCATCACGCCGTCTCCCCGAAGGGGTAGGCAGAAAGAATGAACTGCCACACTTTTCTTTCCTAACATATTACTCTCGATTCCTCAACAGTCATACATCGTGTCATGCACGCGCGTCGATTTCTCTGACTCCTCACATGGCCGACATTCAATATTTGATTTATTTGATCGTGCCACGTTTTCCTCGGTCTTCCTCTATTTCTGGTTCCATTTACATCGTTAACATATAATTTTTTTACCATTGTTTCTTCATTCATTTTTTCCATATTTATGTCCCAGCCATCTTAATGATCCTTTCATTATTTTGTTCATAACACCATCATTCGCACCGCATTCACTTATTATATTTTCATTCAACACTCTATCATACACAGAGTATCCATACATTCGTCTAAGAGATCACATTTCTACTGCATTTATTCTACTTTCATCCTTCTTTTGCCAGTTCCATGCTTCGCTTCCATACATAAGGGTCGGTAGAAGAACACCATTGTGCACTGCCATGAGTTCAGTAAATTAAAAGCTTATTAAATATTATAGCTTACACATATATAAAAATTATTATTATTATTACTATATTTTGTTGAATCGCTCTTTACATCATGATAGCATGAGTCAAATCGATGTAAAGGAAATTATAGCTATCATAGTGATTCTCGTGACATGTGATAGGTAGCTAATCTATGGCCATTTTTTTGTCACCAGACCAAAGACAGTGTGACAATCACACTGCCCTCGCCGGGAATCGAATCCGAAAAGTTCGTGGTGGCAGTCAATACACTTACCACTCGGCCACAAAGGTCGTCATATATACACGGTTTTGGTTCTGACATATGAAGCTCATGGTTGAAGATAGAAAGGTTTAGAAATCATACATTAACGATGTAACGATGTAATGGAGTTCGGAGTCGAGGTAGACCGAAAAAAACATGGCATGACCAAATTAATCAAAATTTAAAGGTTGATCATGTTAGAAGTCGGAAGAATCGACGTGCGTGTATGAATGTGGGGGAAGCTAGCGAGGTGTGTCAAGATCGAGTAGTGTCGGAGTCCATTCTCTCTGCCTACCACTGTGGAGAAACGGAGTGATGTTTTTTTTATTTTTTTACTTTAAAAAATACACCCCATGGATTATGTGTGAACTTCACATTTTAATACTGAAAAATATATAATAAAACTCCTAGAAGACAGACGTTTTCATTCATATTAATTATTAAATAAAGAGCTTTACTTCATTGTTCAAGAAACAATAAAAAAGACATCAGTAATTTCTATCAATCATTTCTTATAGTTTTAGTTCTATGAACATTTCGAACCATTCCTTGTATTTAAATTTAAAAATTGTTAACAACTCTTACAGCACAAGGCTTATCTAGAATTGCAGAATTGCTAACTGTTGATCTGGGTAATAAATATACATGAAAACGTATGTCTTCTAGGAGTTTTATTAAATTTTATATGGAATGACATGTTTAGCTTTTCTAAGGCATTATCAAATGTATAACATTATTGCCTTAGAAGGGCGAAACATGTCATTCCATATAAAATTTAATAAAACCACTAGAAGACACGTTTTCATTTATATCAAATATTTATTATGGAGTTATACATAATTATTTAAGGCACTATAAATAATGGTCTAAGATTTTAGTACCATTTTACTCTGTATCTTCATTTCGAAAAGCCTCCGTGTTAACTCACAAACTTTTATTCACTATACTTCTGAATTTAAAACATTTTAAACATTTTATCATATAAATTTAAAATATTCAAAGGTTTTTCAGTTCACAAAATGTTACACTTATGTCAGTTTCTTTTTTTATTGCTAAAGTAGTTGAAAAAAAATACGCAATTACTTACAAAAAGGATAAAACTTTTCCTTGTTCAAATTAATTAAATTCATTCAATTAGTAACTCAGACAAATGTTAATCAAACAAGTTCCCTCGTATACTCACTGTGTACTCGAACATGTGGAAATCAACCTTGTATTCTGCTAACGTTAATCAAGTGCCATTTCCTTGCACTGTCACTGTGCCAATATGCCCATAAAGAAAAGGCAGTGGACAGCTGTACATTACTGTTTGTACAAGACATTCTTGACAGACAGCAAGAGTTTTAGAGCTACAGAAATGGAAAGTCAATTGAGGGTAGTTAAGCTTTGCGTAATACATATTAATTCTACTGATAAAAATTACATAATAACTTTGTTAATTGTATATCGTTAAATAAATTGTCTTTTTGTGCGATGTCAAATTAAAATGTTTTTTTTGCAATAATCATGAAATTAGTCGGCTTATTGCGGAAGCTGCGGAAAGATAAATAAAAATAAGAAAGTAAAGATGAACGGAGATAAATTTACAAAATACAAAATCGATAATTTCTTTGCAAAAATAATAAGAATGTGAAAAATATTATTGAATAGTTAAAATTTATTTTTTATTGAATATTAAGATTTTAGATATAATTTTGTTTTAAAACTACAGTCTTCCATCGGATACAAATATTATTTCTTAATAAAATATATTTAATAAACTCGTTTTCATTTCGATTTATGTATTTAAATTTGATGATGTTCTAACTAACTAACTAACCATCACGCCGTCTCCCCGAAAGGGTAGGCAGAAAGAATGGACTGCTACACTTTTACTGATGCGGCACTCCATCCTTCTCTTTCCGCCCCGCGGGAGACGCGGTGTGATGGGTTGCAAACCTCATCGCCACCAATAGGCATCTCCCGCGCACACTTCGATCGTCCAACACCCACAAAATAAATCTAAAACAAATAATATAAAATACAATGATAAAAAATAAAATAACAAATCAAAATAATTTAACACAAAATGTTCTTTTTAGATGGTGCACATATTGACTATTTAATTTATGTTCCACGAATCCATCGTTTTTTTTAATTTAGCACATAATGTATTTTAATATCACTTAATGGTTTTTTTTCGATGTTGCACATGTTGACATGGACGATCTATCATGCATGATGTTCTAGGGGTGCAAATATGTCACGGTGTAATAAAATCAAATTTAATGCTTGGAAAACGTCAATTTTTCAAGTATATATGGTAAATAATACAAATATTGTAGTAAATATTATAGTTGTAATGTTATGTAGTGGTCACGATACAGGCCATGCCTAGTGTGACAACTACAGTCCATAAACTTTTTTGGCAAATTATTGTTAAAACTTGTAAAATAAATAAATAAATAAAATATTTAACTTTTAAAAACTTAAACTTGAATGTAATTTTTACTTGCCGTAAATTGTTATTTGTTCGATTGTTTAGTTTAGTTTTAAGTAATTTTGTGTATTATTTTTCACAATGAGTATATTTACTGGTTAAAATAATGTTTAAAAGAACTCATGTCATAAATAGTGGGGTATCAGTAATGAGAGTCCTCTCACGATTCTCCCATATTAAATCGTATATACAATTTTTTTTTTAAACTGTAGATGTTAATGCAGCACGAATGAATGTGTTATAACTCAAATAATAAAAAGGTTATTAAGAAGTTATTTGGACGCATGGAAAGAGTGAGTGAAGATAGAATAATAAATAAAGTATACTTATACGAAGTGAATGGAGCAAAAAATAATGGAAGAACGAGGGAAACGTGACACAATATGCATGGCATAAATTTTGAGGAATCGAGAGAAATATGTCAGGATAACCATTATTCCTACCTATCCCTTCGGGGAAACGGCGTGATGGTAGTTAGTTAAATAAATTTTGTATTATTTTTCCATAAATTCATTAAACTTATTAAATATTTGAAACTATTGTCGTTTGTGTTAAATTTGAAAAAAAATATTGAATTACTTTGAAAACAAAATGACCTATTTTATATATTGCATAAAATAACATTGCAACAAAAAATCGACTTTTGTGTGTTTTCTTTCGACACCGAAATTCCGTGATGTATTATTTGCAATGACTCTGATATTTTGCGGTAAAGATAATCAACCAATAAAATAATAATTAAGCATAATTACTTTATTAAAACAGGTAACGATAAAGCCACTGTATTTACGTGGCGTAATAGATATATTTCAACCTTAAGCTAATGTGTTTGAATTTGATGCAACTGATTGGTTTGACATAAATATTACAAAAATAATTCAAGTTTTTACCGAAATCTGAAGTCCACACATTCTCTATTTTTTTTTTAATTTTGAAATTTTGTTCAATATAATGAAATTTTGTTTTTACTTTCATTGTATATATTTATCACAATTGAATATACTCGTATGTTGTTTCGCTAACCGATGTTAGCATCGTCAGGTCTTACAATCAACTTAGAGATACAACAGAAAGACTTAGTTAATATACAAAATTATTAGTAGAGGAAGAAAATACACACAAAATTGTATTTCGTGTGTAGTTTCTTTTAATTAAACAGTTAATAATGTTGAAATATTAATTTGTTTCCGCCAAAACAATAGATTATCTATGTATAATTAGTTTAAGTACACTTGATTTTTAGTTTCGAGCGGTTTTGGCAGCCCGCTGCCATCCTCTGACTATTATTGTTTTGTTCTCACTATGCATATTCTGTAAAGAGTGAATTTTTTCCATTAAATTTCAATTGACACCACCAGATTTTTTTTAATCAATAATAACGAAATTATTTCATAACAGTTCTAATTTTATTTTAAAAGTATTAAAAAAAAATATTGCGCTGGTATTTTCTTTTCATTATTTTCTTCTTTCTGTTCTTCAACTTCAAGCAATTTAAACATTGTATATTCCATATCTATCAGACATTCACTTCTATTCGAATAATGTATACAATATTTTTATGCTCATTAATGATTCTTCGTTTTTTTTATTATATAAATCGTGAATTATATACGGTGGCAAGACAATCGTGTAAATAAGCTTGATACATAGAACTTAAAATAATTATATGGATATTTTTAAATTAAATATTAGCAAAATAATGCGTCAATTTATTAATTAATGCGTCATTAACATGCGGTCACCCTAAGCGCGCTTCTGCATTCTAACACGACTGTTTACTTATCTTAATTGATTGTTAATTCGCATTTTATAAAACATATGTTTTCGTATGAAGCAGTTAATTTGTGGTGTTGCATAATTAAACAGTAATTTTAAACACTTACTTTTTTTACACTATTATATTTTTGTTTTATAAAGCCATAACTGCCACACTGAAGGTCCCAGATTCGATTCCCGGCGATGGCCGTGTGATTGTTACACTGTCTTTGGTCTGGTGTAGGATTCTCGTGACAATAAAATGGCGATAGACTAGCTATCTATCACACGTCATGAGAATCAATAGCTATAAATTAGTATACAGTAATTGAGTTCAAAAAAATGGTTGTACACAAATTTGAAAAGCAATGGGAAACAACCATATAAATGGCCCACGCGGCATCCCACGAACCAGCCAAAATGTTACAATTTGCTGTAAACCAACAAGATTTTAAAATCAAATAAACAGATTGTTTTGCAACCCTCATAAAGCTCCAGGGGACGTGATATTGGGTTTGACAAAACAAAAATAAAGTGAACGATGTTTCTTTTTTTTTACTTTGTACTCAACCCCAACTTTATTAAAAAAAATTAAATTATAAAACAAACATGTGTGAAGCCCTTCATCGATGAAATAAATATTATAAATATAAAAAAAGTCATGAATGTGGTCAGTTTTGACAGATATTAAAATGATTTATTAATTTAATATCTGTCAAAACTGACCACATTAATGATTTTTATTTTAATATTTCTTATAATATTAATATCACTGATGAAGGGATTATGTGTCAGAAACATTTTTGATTTTTAATTTCATTTTTTTAATCAAATTGGTGTTGTGTACAAAGTTCAAAAAATAAATATTGTTTAATGAATCCGCAACACAATGTTATGGCGAATATAGAACAAAAATAAAGTGTTTTAAAAACAAGGAGGTAACAGTTTTTTATTGTTTCTTGAACAATGATATAAAACTCCATATTAAATAATTAATTTTGATAATGCCTTAGAAGACATTTGATAATGCCCTAGAATACATTTGATAATACCTTAGAAGACATTTGATAATGCCTTAGAAGACATTTAATAATGCCCTAGAAGACATTTGATAATGCCTTAGACGGGTGAAACATGTCATTCCCATAAAAAATAATAAAACTTTTAGAAAACTGACGTTTTCATTCGTATTAATTACGAGTAAAAGTGTTTTAAATCTATCATTTTTAAGATACATGTTACCATTTTATATATCTATGTATCGTACTAGTGTTAATAATATATAAAAAGACGTTAAAATTATAATGACATTAAATATAATATGAAACAAGTAATGAATATTAGAGCTGTTTCCTTTCTACAATATTAGTATATTCTAAAATTCAAAGAATTGTTAATATCACAAGAGACTATATTTAGGTTTATAACCCGTATCACCGGTAATATTATTAGCGTACTTGCTTGTATGGCACACTAGAAAGACAAGGAAATAAGCTTCCTTTATGTTTACGTATGCCTTGAAAAAATATTCTAACGAGTACATAATACAAAAAAACGTTAATGTTTATTTTGGTTTAAAAAGGTTCATAATAATTCAATCATGTAAACTTTTAATAAAGCAAATGTTGTAAAAATAATAAAATGGGGTTGAATGAATACGCGATACTTGAATAATGCTCAAGTTGAGGATAATAACACACATCGTTACGTAAGTGAAACAGGTTGTGGCAGCAGGACAGCGGGCAAGGACAAGGTGAGGTGTGTTGTGGAGAAACACATAATTGGCTGGCGCCCAAGCGTGGGTGAAATTCTTAAATGATTCGTTTAGCACTTCAATTAGGGTCACAGAGCACATGAGTCAGTGCTTAAGCGATTTATAATTCTTCAAAGTAATAAACACTATTTCAATAATTAACGGCCGTTCACAATGGAGTTCTCGTCCCAACCCTTATGTATAGAAGTGAAGCATGGAACTGGCAGAAGAAGATTGAGAGCAGAATAAATGCGGTAGAGATGAGGTCCCTAACACGTATATGTGGTAGAACGATATACTACAGAATCTCAAATGCTGATATAAGAAAATAATGTAGCGCGGAAAAAGGTATAAACTAACTAACCATCACGCCTTTTCCCCTCAGGGGTAGGCAGAGTGGATAGATCGCCACAATGCTCTATTCTGGCCTACCTCTCGGGCTTTTTCTAAATTCATACATCGTACCATGCACGTACGTTGATTATTCCGACTTCCATCGGTCGGTCACGTTTCACTAATTAAAAAATTATTTCGAACCCTACGATTTATTCCCTTATATAGTTTTATGTCTTGCCTATAACTGTTACTTTTAGTATACTCGTATGTTACTAACTTACAAAGAACAGCAGATTGAGGAATTTTTTCCGAATTGTTTTTTTTTTGCAATGTTTTTTCCGCTTTTGAGTTTAAAGCATTCAAAACATGTCGAGAAAAGTAAACTCAAAAGTGGAAAAAATAGTGTTTTAATTCTTATAAAATTCGTCATGGAATACCAAAACATTAAAAGCAGATTCTTTGAATATTCATGTCGTGTGCTCTAAGTGCATCTAAGCTAAATAAATTATTTGCTTATCTCTTTTCACGTAAAAAATATCAAAAGATATTTTAACCAGATAAGTTTTTAATGTATTTAAATTCGGCCAAATAGTTTTTGAATTAATGGAACACTGATCTCGTTTTTAGATAGTCAACAATTTATGCAAAAAAAAATAACGAACATCCATGAACGCTCAGCGAAGTTTCCGATGCGCTAATAAATCATAAAAGTACCGTAATTATTATGACTTAACTATGATATTTTTTCATGCGTTGTGTATAGCTCCGAGGTGTCAAAAAAAGTTATGCTCGTTTCCGTAAAAACTCAATATTTTACATAAGAACATTTCGCTGCACCCTCTCCAATGCAAAGAGGGAAGGAAAAATCTTATTTTTTAATTTAGAAGCGTGATTTATGTTTGGCTTTGTCTCTTTCGTTCTAATGTTTGGCGTAGCGCCGTAGGAGAAAGATGGGTGAGAGTTTGGTCGCTTTTCGCGGCTGTGGGTCTGATTGGTCGACCGCGCTGGTGAGAGAGGAGGATGGAGAACGCTCTAGATATAAAAACCTCGGGCTGATGGAGATTGGTATCAGTAGCTCGTTGCTTACCGCATCCTTCTAGAGAGAAACAATGAGATTGCTGGTAAGCGATTGTCCAGTATTCTAATTTTGTGCGATACCGAATGTGAAGTGTTTTTTTAATTGCTTTCGTTACATTTTAAAATCAAAAGTGATTTTACTTTTTATACGTGGTGTATTCCGAAACATATTGAGAACCTGCTTTTATTGTACTTGAATTTATGATCAACAAATCGTGAATTGGATTAAACGAAAAAATCTTCCATTTTACAACAAATGTGTAAAGCTACATGAAGCAATAAAATTTTAGAAAATAATATTTTTTTAATAACAAATTTAAGTACTATTTTATAAAATAAAAAAAGCGTTTCTAATACAAATTTAGAAACTGTACATTAAAGAATATTTTTCATACTATTTCAACTTTTAATATAATATAAAAAAAATACACCACACACAATTAGAGGAGACGTGGGTAAAACCTGATAAAAAATACTACAACATTTTCAAAAGCATAATTAAATTTTGTATATATAGTTTTAACATTGCATTTAGTTTTCAAAAAGAAAATTTTTATCCCAGTTCAGTACATAAAAAACATGTATTATTTTTAAAACTTTAAAATAAGAAGACATTTTTTAATGTATTGAAAAATATTAAACGTTAACGCTTGGCTCCCGATCCAGGCGACTTTTCAACAGAGGGAGGTTCGAGACTGAACATGACCAGATTCCTTCTTCATAATAATGAGCTATTTTCTGTTCATATTGTAAAATAAATTCTAATATCTTCGATTTAAATCTTTGGTTAGTCTTTTTTTTAAAAACACGTTACCTCGATTTAATCTTGATGATATCTGAAGTGAAAGTTTTTTTTTTACCATAAATCGGAAAATGAAATACTAATTTATGGTATCATAAAATAGTAAACGGAAAAAAATCGGAAATATGATAAATCGTATACTTTCCTCACAAAATCGAATATCCTTTATCATTAAATGCATTAACTGCAATGGTAGTAACATTATTATAAATTTATAATTTATGAATAAGGTTGGAAAAACTAGCCGATATTACAAATTGATGACTCTTATGTGAACGAGCGTATTGGAGATTTCCTTTTTTACGATTAACTCATATCATTAATTTCTTCCGAAAACAAATAATTCACGTCTTCATCTCCTATTCAAAATATTCAATATTTTTAATGTTATTATATAACGGCGTTCATTAATTATATTACATATTCTTTACGTGACGCGTCAAAAAAACTGGTTTCAAAACAAACGAGACACATTTTTATTGTTTCTTGAGCAATGCTTTGAAACTTTATATTAAATAATTAATTCTCATAAATACGTCTGTTTTTATATAAGTTTCATTTTATTTAAGGAATGAAATGTTTTGCCTCTTTCATATTGCCTTAGCAAGAGAAAACATTACATAACTAACTAACTAACTAACCATCACGGCGTCTCCCTGAAGGGGTAGGCAGAAATAATTGACTGCCACACTTTTCTTTCCTGACACATTTCTCTCGCTTCCTCAACATTCAAACATCGTGTCATACACGCGCGTCGATTTCTCTGACTCCTTACATGGCCGACAATATTTGATTTATTTGATCGTGCCACATTTTCCTCGGTCTTCTTATATTTCTGGTTCCATTTACATCATAAACATATATATCTTTTACCATTCTTTCTTCATTCATTCTTTCCATAAGTCCAAACCATATTTATGATCCATTCATTATTTTGTTCATAACACCATCATTCGCACCGCATTCACTTCTTATATTTTCATTCGACACTCACACAGAGTATCTACACATTCATCTAAGAGATCTCATTTCTACTGCATTTATTCTACTTTCATCCTTATTTTGCCAGTTCCATGCTTCGCTTCCATACATAAGAGTCGATAGAATAACATAACATTCCCTTATATAATATAATAAAACTTCTAGAAAATATGCTTTCATCGTATTAATGAAACAAAAATACTTTTTGCTACAATGAATCACAGTAAATATATATAAATATACGTTTTTATCTGTGAGCGATCTCTAATTTGACTATCGGCTTATATATGAACATATCCGACTGACGCACGTCAAAAAATAGAGCACGCATTCGTAACTTCCGGGGTCTCCGTTCAATTTCTATTCGAAGCAATAGCATTAAGATCGCGATCGACAATTAAACATTTTCGATTTCTCCGACAATTGTTGGAGTCAACAGCCGACCGTTCGCGGCTTTAAAAGAAATTTCATAAACAACCACCGGTGCCTTAATTACGTTCACATGTTATGTAAATTCGCATCGCTCACGCGAAATATAAGTTCGATTAATGATCAATGGCACGTTAAATAATACCAACTTTCCGTGGAGCGATTCACACAACAATCGAAAGTGCACGGAACTCTGAAATCTGCAGACACACGAATAATTGTTTTTAATTTGTAGGAAGTGATTACTTTCTTGCAGAAATTTTCACAGCACACGCCGCCATCACGCCATGGCTCGCTGCGTGAGCAGAAAGTGCAACAGTTTTTAGAATTGCTTTCATATCCTTGATAAAACCTATTTTGCATCCTTTGCTAGATTTCGCGATTTTCTTTACTGCTATAATTATAATTCTGGCATTTAAATCTGAAGAAGTCCTTGACATCACATACGAGTAAATGGATAAATTCAATTGAAGTTTTATCGCTGCGTTGGTTCGGACATATGGAACGCATGGATGGAGAAAGAATGGTTAAGAAAGTATACGTTAATGATGTAAATGGGGTACGAAGTCGAGGCAGACCGAGGAAAACATGGCATGACCAAATTTATCAAATTTTAAAGGTTGGTCATGTTAGAAGTCGGAGGAATCGACGTGCGTGTATGACTCGTTGTATGAATGTGGAGGAATCTAGAGAGGTCTGCCAGGATAGAGTAGTGTGGCGGCTCATTCTCTCTGCCTACCCCTGCGGGGAAACGGCGTGATGGTTTGTTTGTTTGTTTGTTCAATTGTCAAACAATACAAAAATCAAAGTATGAGATAATTATCATTTAATTAATAAAAAAATTCTGTTTAATGCTAAGTGTTCCTCAACATATTAGCATATATACAACTTTCAAAAATTTGTCAGACGTGGTGGTCGTAAGAATGGCGGAATTGGGAATATTGTATTACATAAAGCGATCGCTTAATCCAACCAATGACGGGTCATAAGTCCTGTAAACGCCTCGACCGCCATATTCTGTTTCCAAAAAACAATTTACATCTTCGTCTCTATTGAGATAAAATTAATTCTTAATTATCATTTGTTCCTTTCAGGGCTTCTTTGTCTTGGCGTGCGCCGCCACCTTGGCGGTGGGCGGAGAGGGGGGCAAGGCACCCGCGGCAGACCAGCCCGCAGCACCGACCAAGGAGGTAGAGTCAGCTGATGACAAGAAGCAGGAAAAACGAGGAGTGTACGACTTCGGCTACGGGGGCCATAGTGGAGGTTCTTCTGACTTCGGCGGAGACTTCGGAGGTGACTTCGGAGGACACCACCACAAAATCGAAGAAGAGAAGACCTTAACCGTGATCAAGAAAATCCACGTCCCCGTGCCAGTTGAAAAGCAAATTCACGTGCCGGTCACTAAACATATTCCAGTACCGATCAAAGTACCGTATCCCCAACCCTACCCAGTTGTGAAGCATATTCCTTATCCAGTTAAGCAAATCATCAAGGTACCTGTCCATATTCCCAAACCTTACCCGGTTACCAAGCATATCCCTTACCCCGTCAAGGTTCCTGTTGATAGGCCAGTTCCAGTAAAGGTATTCATTCCCCAACCTTACCCAGTCACCAAGAACGTTCCCTACCCAGTCAAAGTACCCGTCCCGGCACCATACCCAGTCACTAAGCACGTTCCATACCCCGTCAAGGTTCCCGTGCACGTTCCAGCACCCTACCCAGTCGAAAAGATTGTGCACTACCCAGTAAAGGTGCCCGTTGACAGGCCAGTACCCGTCCATGTTGACAAACCGGTTCCAGTCCATGTCGACAGACCCGTACCCTACCCAGTAGAAAAGAAGGTTCCGTACCCCGTAAAGGTTCACATTGACAGGCCAATTCCAGTACACGTGGACAAACCAGTCCCATATGAAGTGAAAGTGCCTGTTCCTGCGCCATACCCAGTTGAAAAGTTGGTCCACTACCCAGTCGAGAAGAAGGTTCCCGTCCCAGTGAAGGTACCTTATGACAGGCCCGTTCCTTACACTGTTGTAAAGAAAGTCCCATACACCGTTGAAAAGAAAGTCCCGTACGAAGTGAAGGTTCCCTACACCGTGCACGTGAAGGATGACCACTCAGGCGGTGACGAAGGAAATGACGGAGGTCATAGCAGCTTTGGAGGCAGTAGCGAAGGAAGCTACGGAGGCAGCAGCGGTGGAGGATATGGTGGCAGTAGCGACGGAGGATATGGAGGCCACAGCGATGGAGGATATGGAGGTAGCAGCGAAGGAGGATTTGGAGGCCACAGCGAAGGGGGATATGGAGGCAGTAGCGACGGAGGCTACGGTGGCGGTAGCGATGGAGGCTACGGCGGCAGTAGCGATGGTGGGGATTATGGCGGAAGTGACGGAGGGCACGGCGAAGAGAGCCACGGATATTAACTTCGCCCATCCTCTGATCTTGTTATTTAACTCGTTTTAAGTTTATCCAAATATTTCTTGCTGTTTTACTCGACTGAAA
The DNA here is from genome assembly GCA_022606425.2 of Lepidostoma basale. Classification (NCBI taxonomy): domain Eukaryota; kingdom Metazoa; phylum Arthropoda; class Insecta; order Trichoptera; family Lepidostomatidae; genus Lepidostoma; species Lepidostoma basale. Next base: position 270,241 of record JAHDVF020000123.1, read on the forward strand.
AACGTGTGTGAGGCAAACTACTATTATCTGTACCTTGTAAATAAAATGTATTGAGTTACAAACCTTCTTTTACTTTTCATAGACCAACGAACGTATACAAACGAATATGTTTAATAAAAATCACTTACCGGATGTAGGGGATGTTGGCTGGGATGTGATATTTTGAGCCAGGATCGAAGTCCATTTCTGATCTCAGCACTGGAGGTTTGATTCCACTAAATTGTTCCCTGAATCACAAACGAAACATACGATTAATATATTGCTTGAATTAAAATCTCTTATAATGAGAGTTGTATGAAATGATGGACTTGGTTACCTGAGCCTCCACCAATGGCAATTGTATTGCTCCTTCCTGACGTCCTTTGAGAAAACATCCCACCTCCACTTATCCATGGTAAGGGCAAACGGTAAGAATGCAATCTTGTCCATGGCCATAGCAAACAGATAGTTGGTGTCATGGGCTTGGTCACTGATGGACTTCTGCACGAGCCCCAAGGTCTGTAGGTGACGAGGACTGGATACTGACAGGGCTATTGCTTCTCCGATAGCTTCATGGAATCCTGAATGATAGATAAAAAATAATTTTGTAAAACATTGAAAAATAACGTTTATCAATTGTTTTAGCTCAATTTAAAAAAAATGTTCTACACCACATACAAAAATGTATTTTTTATCGTATAAGTTACATATCTGTTTTTTTTCTAAGGTGGCTTATTATTGAATAATTATTGCTTCTTTTAAAATGATGTTAAATTCTAAATTAAATAACTAATACGTCTGTTTTCTGGAAGTCTTATTATATTTTAGAGGAGTAAAATATTTTGCATTGTAATTTCAAATGTTTGATCGTACATTTCAAAAAACTTTGAGAAGCGAAACAACTCATGTCCATAAAATATAATAAAACTTCTATGAAACAAACGTTTTCATAGTTCGTATTATTTAATTATTGAATTGATTTTATCGTTGATATGCTACCATCTGCAATCTGGTATATCGTTGATATGCCATCGACTATTTGGCATATCATTGATATGCCATCGACCATCTGGCACATCGATGATATGCCATCGACATTTTTAAAAAGTCTTTCAAATTTGATCGTCAATTAGGGTTTAAACATTTAATAAAAACCTTTATAGAAATCAAATCCGTATATATAAAATAGTTAACGTTTATAAATTTTGAAACAGCGTCATAATAAATAATGTAAATAAAAAGAAATGTAGAAAATATTTTTTATATGTAATATTTAGTTAGCCGGTTTCAGGTGGCAGCGAGTTAACGGTATGTTACATATTATAAAGATTTAATTCCATTATTTACGAACTTCTACTTACTGAACTTCCATCATGAATTTACGTAGTACCTAACACAATTTATTAATGAATGTTTATAAAATTGTAGTAAAGCTGTTTTGCCAACTTATGATGGCATCATCGGGTGTTACAAACAGCTGATTTTCTGTAAGACCTGATTATGCGAAACAGCTATCACGAAAATTTCATTAAAATTAATAAATAAATTGTAATATGTATTATTAAAACTGTGTTTCAAAATTAAGACAGTAAATATATATTTTTTTAATATTCAGGGCTAGTTTTATCTTTTTGGGATGTTTTTAACCTACATAACAAAATTAGAGTGGTCCTAAATATAAGTATTTACAAGTAATATTAAAAATGGAAGATAATCAAACGATTTTACTGATATCTCTTGATGGAAGTTCATTTTAAATAATAATTAAATAAAACGATGTTTTTTAACTACTTCCACTTTTGTCTTTATTTCGACAGCGACCGGTTTCGTCAGGCTCGCTGGCATCGACAGACTCGGAAAACCGGTCGCTGTCGAAATAAAAACAAAAGTGGAAGTAGTTAAAAACCTCGTTTTATTTCATTATTACTTAAAAATGTAAATATAAACAATATATAGATTAATACAGAGTAATCATGCCACTCTATAAAATTAAATCCGAAATAATCAATAGATATATCTTGAATTATCGTGAGTTGCTCGCGGCTGTTGTATGAAGATTATGCAATATTGAAAGTTGACACGGGGATTGTGAGAAAACAGGAAGAAGATGTATTCATGATATTACGCAAGCGGGTGTCTGACATCTCAAGATTACGACTATTTTTCTGCACTGTATTCAGACATATCATTGTTTAGTATTTTTTCACACAATTCATAAATGGTTTCTGGCGATGAAATGCCAACAATTTTTTCTTTGCAAATTTATGATTCTTTAAAAATGAAATCTGTTGACGGATCTAATATGGAATGTATTTAAATATTAGACAGTTTAAATATTACAAATGAGGAGGTTCTCAGCAGAGTTGAAGAGAATAGGCACATGTTGAACACCATAGCGGAGAGGCGCGCGAGATGGATTGGTCATGTGTTGCGACTCGAATGTTTCCTGCATGATGTACTGGAGGGAATGGTCGAGGGATCGATTGGCAGAGGACGACCTCACCAGGAGAACCTAGACCAGATTTACCGAGATATGGGCTGCACCTCTTATGCGGAGTTGAAGAGAGTTGCCGAGGACCGAGCGGAGTGCTGTCGCCTTGCTGCAGACCAATCATTAGATTGAGACCGGAGAAGAAGACAGTTTTGTTTGTTGGATTTTCAATAGTAGATTAGGTAGCTTACTTTTATAGGTTCTAATTCAATTTCGTTTAAAATACCCTTTTATATTTTGCCATAATTAAAAGCTGTTCCCTCTTCATTCATATATTGATTAACTGTTTAAACCACTTATTGAACGCTAAGGCATTAACACTGGAATTCCATAGTATTATACTTAGGAAATTGGAAAACTTTGTTTAATTCACTATTTAATAATAAAAAAAATTAAAAACACGACATGTTTCGGAGGATACCTCCATATTCAGGTGGAAAAATATAATAAATACTAAACAAAGAGAGACTAATAAAAAACACATTTAAAATTCGATACAATAATTCAAATTTAAAAATTAGCCTGCGCTATTTGTTATAAGCAGGTACCAACAATTATTTGTTAACAGTAAGAACTAATAAATAATATTAAATAATATTAATACACGATGATAATTTAAAAAAATATAATAAAAAAACGTGTATTTGAACGACATAATTTATATAGAAATAAAAAAAGATTAATTTTCATTTGATTAAGAAATGGAGCTTGGGAAATTAAATGTAGACAAAGTATTTAAGGAGAAAGGAGTAAAAGAAGGAATCTGATTATTAATTATGTTTTCAACATGTCGTGTTTTTTTTAATATTTTTTATTCTTAATTCTCTTTCTCGATTTCTTTTTCGATTCTCACTACTTGTATATACCTTTTTTAACCATTCTTCCCTCACCCATTCGTTTCATATGTCTAAACCATCTGAGTGGCCCTTTCTTAATTTTATTTATCACGCGCATTCATCTTTGGTATATTTTTAGATTAATAATATTCACAAAAACTTTATTGCATTTGCAAAATTATTTATCTATAAAAAATATTCATAGATTTCACTGTAGTATAGTGAAATCAAGTTCGGGAATTTGTTCGTAAACTGATATGCAATTTAATGAAAAAAATATCACACCAAAAAGGTGCCATTTAGATATCACAAATATGATTATTTCACTCGAGTTAAAGAGAAAACTTAACAAATATTTCTGCTTAACATATTTTCACGAGTGTCGAAAATTTGCTTAAGCACTTAATGGTCTTAACCCTATAACAACCATCATATGTATACCAGCCAACAATACGAAAAATTTCAAGCATGAATATCGGGATTTATGTGCTGGGATTAAATGATGACATCTTTTAGTTTTTTGGCATTTGATGTACTTAAAGAAGCGAGAACGAAAAATTAATGTTTTTGACACAAGCGACAGAATTCTAAATGCGCGAGGTGCGTAAACGTATATACGTCCTACCAGGACTAGTTACTGAACAGAATAGTACATTTGTAGTGACCTACTCCAAATAGTGGTACTGAATTAAAATCACGTTTTTCTCAATTGTTAAAAAAAATAGATAAATTATTAAAAACACTGTTTTTTCCACATTTGAGTTTATTTTTCAAACACGTTTCGAAAAAACTTAGTTTAAATATTTCGAATACAATGCAAGAAGCAAATATTGCATTTAAAAAATGAACAAAATGGATAATATTTCTATGTTCGTAAAATATTTTTTGTTAGCGTAAGATTAACGTATTATATTTAAGACTATTCTAGAGAAACAAGAGCATTGAGGACGATAGTAGGCAAGACACTGAGAGATCGCGTGAGGAACAGCAAAATAAGATAGATATATGAGGTTGAGGATATTATAAGATGGAGCAGATAGCGAAAAAAATGGACACCACCAGATTGCATTGCATAATCAGCCTCATGGGACTCGTCCTCGTGGAAGACCTCCTAAAAGATGAAAGGACAGCTGGAAATCTACCTCACAGGAGAAGCAACACTCTGGAGAACAGACCACATAGGTCTACAATAATGATAAGTGAATGATTACTTACACATAGGGTCATTCTAAAGCTGTTAAATTTGGGTCAGTGAGAGAAATATCACATTTTATTAATTGTTGTTCTTTTATTTGCGGAGCTAAAGGGTTAATACATTCACCGCTTAGGTAGTTAAGTTAATAATTCTTAGTTGTCTGGTGCACCCGCGTGCTTCTTCACACTACAGAGAACATATGAGCCATAGAGATTATTGTAATGTTATTGCACAAGTTGGTTCCATAAAGTGTCGGCCATAAAATTATAAAATTCGCCCTTTTCTGGAAGTCATATCCATTATTAAACCTGTATTTCCTTTAATAAAAAATTATAACACGCTCTAACATAATTGGAAAAGCAAAAAATTGTTGAATGAGAGCAAAATGCGAATCTACAAAACCTGCGTATGACCTACAATGACATATGGAATTCATCAGAAAAAAAGTCTCTTAAGTACAACAGAATTAAGAAATGTCCTATCCATTGCGGGGACGACACTCCTAGACCGAGTGGGAATTTTTCAAAATAAGGAAGATATGCATATCGAAGATGTTGTGCGATGAGGGAGACTGAGGAGATGTTACTGGAGAGATTATGTGAAGATAGCGTGTTCTGAAGGAGTGATAAATGAACTGCAAATAAAGTACCAGCATGCAATATACCACAATTTTGAGAAGTTTATTGGATTCATTTGGCATTTTCAAATACGATATTTGAAAGTCCTCTAGCATGGAAATAATATCTCTTACTTCTAAAAATCTTAATATTCTTAATATATTAAATATTAATCTTAATATATTATATCTTACTTCTAAAAAATTTCATTGGAATCTGGAAAACAGTATGTTTTCATAAATATTGAAAAATACAAGCTTTCGTTCCTTTTTTCTTTCCTTTTTTTGGATTTTAAATATGTTTCATTGATTTATTATTTTTAAATCTTAAAAATGTATGTAATAGTATAATTACTTGATTTTAGATTTAATGAGATCGCGTGGAATCAGAAGAGCAAAGAACTGCATACATAGTTCTGTTTTGTGTTTTAATAACTGTGTGTGTATGATAAATAGGCTATTTTTCCCTTTCACCGTCGGAAGAAGGAAGCACTAGCCGTTTCTTATGCAAAATTGTTAAGAATTATTCTCTCCGCAAACAATAATTTTACAGGGGAAATAATTCTATATTCACGTATAAAAACACATATTCAAACAATCGGTAAAGAGTTTAGACGTACAACAATAATGATTTTGAAATGTAGAGTTTAAAAAATCCGAATTCAAAATTAATTAAGGTAATATCTCTTAACGTGGGTGGTGATTGAAATTAAAGGAAATTTGACATTTTCTCATAAATAAAACGTTTAACTATTTAATACACCATGTTCATATATTTTTTTAAACTAACAACCGGTTTCGCTTTTATTCGTCAGTGTAATAAAATGAACTACTCTGAAGTTATTCCAATTAGGGTGAAACCGTTTGGTAGTTCAAAATGTATACTTAAATATTATTTATTGTTTATTGAACAATGATGTTTAACTCAATATCAACAACAACAACAACAAACCATCACGCCGTTTCTCCGCAGGGGAAGGCAGAGAGAATAGACCGCCACACTACTCTTTCCTGACACACCTCTCTATCTTACTCCACATTCATACAACGAGTCATACACTCACTTCAATTTGATTAATTTGGTCATGCCATGTTTCCCTCGGTCTACCTCGACTTCTTACTCCATTCACATAGTAAACGTATACTTTCTTAACCATTCTTTCTCCATCCATGTGCTCCATATAGGCGAACCAACGCAGCGATTCTTTCATAATTTTGTTTATAATACTTTCTTCCACTCTACATTCCTTTCTTATATCGGCATGTGAAATTTTGTCGTACTTCGGTATAACACACATACGTCTTAGGGACCTCATCTCTACCGCATTTATTCTGCTCTCATCCTTCTTCTTCCAGTTCCATGCTTCGCTTCCATACATTAGGGTTAGGACCAGAACTCCATTGTGACCGCCTATTTTCGCTTTCATTGATAAATTATTGTTTCTAATAACTATTTTTAAAACTATCATATTAATTCTCGTGGCATGAGATAGGTAGATAATCTATCGCCATTATTGTCACGAGACCTATTCTACACCAGACCAAAGACAGTGTGACAATCACACTGTCATCGCCGGGAATCGATCCCGGGACTTTCGGTGTGGCAGTCAAAGCACTTACCACTCAGCCAAGACGGTCGTCGTATTACTACTAATATAAATTTATACAATAACTAACATATAACATAATTAAACGAAATTGAAGTAGATTTATAATCATCGATATGTAAAATACATCATAAAATTGGATTTTTCACATAACTATCATGGATTATTGTTAAAATATTTTATTGAATAATTAGTTACTCTTTAGCAAAAAAAATGCGTTTTGAAATGACTCGCTTATTATATTGGTAATACGAGTATTATATATTTTTCAGATTTCAGTTATTGGAGCAATGCGGTAAAAACAACTCAAGCGATCGTGTTAGTTACACCTTTTATAACTTAAGAACGGCTGGACTGATGATGATCTTTGATTTGTTGGATTTGTCTCCGTCCCGAATAATATAATAACTATTAAAACATCGGGAAAATCGATTTGAGTGCATTCTATCCAGCAAATATAATGCAAATATAATGCAAAGAAATTAGTGCAACAATGCTAAGTGAATCATTTCGATTCGCTTCAATAAAGCAAATTCCTTGCTGCCATGTGAATTACATTCATTTCAATGTAATTCAAATACTTTCAATTATGATTTTTGCACATTTATTAAACTTAATAAATGACTGAATTTAATTAGATTAATAAGTTAACACGATATTAATGATTCTGAGGCGGTACGAAGTTCGCCAAGTCAGCTGGTAAGAGATAAATGTCGATATCCAACGAAATCGGGCACTTTTTTTTCTTGTGACGTAAAACATAAATCTCATAGTGCATCATATAAACAAACAAGAGTGTAAGAGAATAATTAATGTTTGTTAGTTAATACTTTCACTCGTCTACAATTCATATACAAACTATACATACTATATATATTATAAGATAGATTTTGGTTTGTTGGGTAATTAGATTTAGTGCTCCTATACGAGTATATTGCAACAAGGCATGTAAAGGCTGTTTCAAAATAATCTTTAGTTATTTCGAAAATAATAGAAATTTATAATTTACATGTAAATAATGATAACAAAAAAAAATTGATAAAGAATTTCTTTATTATTGTGTATTTAGTGTGCTTCCACTTGTGTTTATGTTCAACCGGTTTCGGCAGCTTGCTGCCATCTCCTGGGCAGCAAGATGGCAGCAAGCTGCCAAAACCGGTCGACCATAAACACAAGTGGAAGCACACTAAAAACAAAATAAAATATAGAAATTTTGTATGTTTTCGTTATTTAAAATGAACCACCAAGAAATTTCAATTAAAAACATTAATTAATTAACATATTCTTAATCTACTCATTCATATACGAGTATGTTATATTATTTTTTTAGGTGGTCCCTTGATTTTTTGCTATTTTCACATTAGTTTGTTACCAATTAAATAAAATATGTATGTTACATTATTTTACTAACTAATTAACTAACCATCACACCGTTTCTCTAGAGAAGTAGGCAGAGAGGATGTAACGCCATACCGTTCTGTCCTGACATACCTCCCTTGATTCCTCCACATTTATACATCGTAACATGCACGTTCGTCGATTTATCCGTTTTCGAATGTGGCCGGCTTTCAGAATATAATTAATTTTCTGGATTCTTGGTCTTCCACGACTTCTCTTTCCACTGGCACTGCTTGTATACAAAATTGTAATCATTCTTCTCTCGCCCATTCGTTCCATATGTCCAAACCATCTGAGCGATCTTTCTTTTGTTACATTATTTTATATTATAAAATCATTGTGTATGATTAAAAAACGTGATGGTAAAAAATCTAAAGATATTTTAGTCATATTTTGTAATTATACATATCATATAATTTTTAATAAAATATAAATCTAATATTTTTATCTAAAGAGCTTAGGTTTTTTTTTAGAAAATTTTCGTCAAATTTTTGCGCAGTGTTCTTAAGTGTGTTTGAATTATTTGAAATCTTTAACTGAGTCCTTATAAATGGTTTCTGAATATTATGTACTACTGCGTCATTCTGGTCGTTAGCCCTCGATATTAGAGATAAGATGACGACCATCGTGGCCGAGTGATAAGTGCTTTGACTGCCACCCCGAAGGTTCTGGTTTCGATTCCCGGCGAGGGCAGTGTAATTGTCACACTGTCTTTGGTCTGGTGAAGGATTCACGTGACAATAAAATGGCGATAGATTAGATACCTATCATATGTTACGAGAATCACTATGATAGCTATAATACCCTTTACATCGATTTGACTCATGCTGTCATGATGTAAAGAGGGATTCAACAAAATAATAATAATAATAATATAAAATTTCAAATTTCAGACGAAAATAAAAGTATTTGCCGTCTTTTTTAAACGAGGTACATATAAAAAACGGTGACATTATACGAATAAACTTATTGATGATTCGGGATATTGCGAGTAAATAATGAAAATAAAATGTAAAAAATATTTAGTTTTTTTCCACTTCCTTTTTAGGTCAGCTTCGGCAACCCGCTGCCATCATCACCAGAAGCTGCAATTTTTTTCATTATTTACGATGAACTCATAACGAGAAATTTCAAATAACATAAAATGTTTAATATAGTATTATGTAGGTATATCATGAACATTATAATCAAATACCAGTGTGTCTGATTTAATAGATTTTTTAAAGTTGCGTTTTAAAGATTAACTTCAAAATGTCAAATGTAAAACGATTAAGAATCACTCGTTTCGAAAAACATCATTAATTTTGAAACACCGTGTGAGAATTATGTCAGGATTAAAGATAATGTATAATTGCTAAGCGTACACATCATGTTATTGATATAGAAGCTGTGTATCTAGTAGTGTTACAAGAATATCTAACGTTTATCACGGCAACATATTGAGTTGTTATGTATTTAAAATTAAGGAATACGTATGTTATATTATGTTATGTTAGAAAGTAGTACGTTACACCATAGTAAAGAATGACATGTCACAAACAAACTTCAAAACAACTTTTTTTGTGCATATTCAATGCAATATTTTTGGATAAACTTAAGGCGTAAATATTGTGCAATTACATAATGACGTTTATACATGTACTCAGTACAATATTTTTTAGTAAAAATATTCTACGTATGTTTTGCATCTAATTGTACTTATTTTGAAAGAATGAACAATGACGATTAAAACCAGTTATAGATGTAATGAATATTATAAAATGACGATTAAAAAATTTGTTTATAATTAATCATTTATGAACTACATAATTTTTGCAAAAAAAACATAAGATTTATCCATTATTCATTAAAGGCAGAAACATACTATTAACACGCGACGTGGCGTGTTTACTCCCACCATCGGCAACACGTCGATCTAGCTCGTCTGGATCGGGTGGCGTGTGCGCGCATGGCGTCGCGTCGGGTGTTCGTAGTGTGATTCTGTCCATAGAAAACAATACAATTTGATTCGACTCAACACGCATCACGTGGCATCGGGTGGCGTGGCGAGTTAATAGTATGTTTCTGCCTTAAATCAATTTATATTTTTATAAAATTCGTCTTTTAAATCAGGTGGCAAAGGAGGATGAGGAGAAGGATACCTTTTTGGATGCAATTATAGTGAATTCGTGAATTAATTACGACAACAAATTGTCATATTTCTGTTCACATGGCTCGATGTATATTTCCTATCATGTTTTATTTTTCCACCCTAAACATCGATTTGGCTTGCGCTGTAATGATGTAAAGAGCTTTTCAACAAAGTATTAAAAAAAATTATTATCCAAATCAAAAATTGATATTTTTTAATTAATGCAAATGGAAACGTCTGTTTAATAGATTAGTTGCTTGAAGAAGAAGACGACTTACTAAGGCATTCTTCTTCAGCCTCCTCCATTCGCTTCCATGTCACTCTGTCTTGTGCGGACTGCAACCAGGTAATTCAGACATGTCTGTTCAGATCATCATTCCACCGTAGTTTTGGTTGCCCTGCACTTCTCTTTGCCGTCCACGGTCTCTAAGTCAGCAGTCTTCTTGTCGTTTTTTCATCCGAGCTTCTGGCTATGTGACCTGCCCATTGCCATTTTAGAGTCGCTACCCGGTGCATGATGTATGTGACCTTTGTTTTTTCTCTCACCGTATCGTTTCTGACTCTGTCTCTTAGGCCTAACATTGCTCTTTCCATGGCTCTTTGGGTCACTCGTAGTTAATCAGCACTTTGGCTTATCTCGGCATTGAGGCATTATAAAATAATAAACATTTGATAATGCCTTACCAAAATGAAGTATGTCATTCTCATATAATATTTTATAAAATTTCTAGAAAACAGTCGTTTTTATTGATATTATATAATAAATTTGTATTTTTTTAAATATGTGTAAAACGAAACGATTTGTCGTTTTAAGATAATATCAGGCAAATTCAAATATAATATAACTAACTGATATACTACAACGAATAAATACACAAAAAAATTGAATTATTGAAAGTTTTCTGATTTGCTCAGCATTTGGTTCAATCGGTCAATAATTCGTAATCAGTTCAACGTATGCTCTGTACAGCCACCTGCGATCATCTCGCGCTGAACCAGGTCAAAGTTTTTTTCTTCCGAAGATTAACAAACATCCAGCCATATTACATGCGCGTATTGATGCAAGACAACAACATTCGCTCGTGAAAGTACACATAACATCCATTTACCTAAATCTAAGTGCTCCTCAGATCGGCCCTGGTATTTAAAATCGATTTGTTTGCTTTGTAACTGATCATTAAACAAAACAATATAACACAATCAAGACATGTTATTTGTTTCAGAAATCATTATTTGAGAAAATTCTGCTTTCAGAAACTGACAACAGATTTTCAATTGTCATGTGTAATACATAAGTTTCGTAAGTGATTTTTTGTTTCTACTGAAATCTTAAGATCTATTTTTACATTATATATTGAAATTTTATTTTGAAAGATTTATTGATTAATGTTTCTTTTTTTATGTACTTTGTATGGTCAGTTTTGACATATTTGTAAACAATTTTATAATATTTAAAATGACTAACTAACTAACTAACGGGGTAGGCAGAAATAATGGACTGGCACACTTTTCTTTCCTGACGTATTTCTTTTGCTTCCTCAACAATCATACATCGTGTCATGCACGCGCGTCGATTTCTCTGACTCCACACGTGGCCTACATTCAATATTTTGATTTATTTGATCGTGCCACGTTTTCCTCGGTCTTCCTCTATTTCTAGTTCCATTTACATCGTTAACATATACTTTTTAAACATTTTTTTCTTCATTCATTATTTTCATGTGTCCAATCCATCTTAATGATCCTTTCATTATTTTGTTCATAACACCATCATTCGCACCGCATTCACTTCTTATATTTTCATTCGACACTCTATCATACGAGTACACAGAGTATATTCACACATTCGTCTAAGAGATCTCATTTCGACTGCATTTATTCTACTTTCATCCTTATTTTGCCAGTTTCATGCTTCGCTTCCATACATAAGGGTCGGAAGAAGAACACCATTGTGCACTGCCATTTTAACTTTTTTGGATAGGCTTTTGTTGATGATGACAATTTTAAAATCTTAATATAATATGTTTGATTTTAATAAACGTGAGTGTTGCATTATTATTATTATTATTATTATTTTGTTGAATCCCTCTTTACATCAAGACAGCAAGAGCCCAATCGATGTAAAGGGTATTATAGCTATCATAGTGATTCTCGTGACATGTAATAGGTAGCTAATATATCGCCATTTTATTGTCACGTGAATTTTACACCAGACCAAACACGGTGTGACAATCACACTGCCATCGCCGGGTATCGAACCTGAAACCTTCGGGATTGCAGTCAATGCACTTACCACCCGGCCACGAAGGTCGGTTGTTGTATACAAAGTATATAAAAAAAGAAACGTTAATTAGTTAGTTTATTAATAATTGTATATGTGTCCTGAAAGGGTTAATACCGAGGGAACGAACAGCGGTGATGGATAGAGAGCCGCCTTATGCAAATTGATATCATATTATAGTTGTCTGTAGAAACCATCTCTCGTGGAGTGTGCCACGTAGTACAGCCGGTCAATTAGAAGAAGCCGAGAGCCGTGACGGTTATGTAAGTTCAGTATTACGTTCGCCGCAAACTAACCGGTAGCCGCTGGTCTACTGTACGCAATAGAAATCCGTCTGCATACAGTATCCTCCATAATGCATTTAAAACAGAATTTATGAAAACGCATTATGAGAAAACCCCGAATGCAACGACGATCACATAACTCGCCTATTATATTTTACGCGCTTACGTTGCACATATTCACTTAAATATAAATTAACATTTGATTTAATAGTGGCAGTTATAAAAATAAAAATAAATTATCATACAAAAAAAAAAAAATTCAATATGTACTATTAGACACATACGGTATATACTTCTCAGCAAATTGTCACTCAATACCCCCATGTCTCGCACGAGACACACCGCGAGCCAAGTTTTCCATCTTCCTGTTTATCGTACTAACTACGCTCAGAGCGCAGCATTGTATCGAATCTGTGATAACTACAACAAGCAATTTGGAGACATTGACGTCTTTCATTTGAGCGAGCGAAATTTTAAGAATATGATCGGAGCAACATTTCGGCGTAGATGTGACCACGATCTTGATATTATAATACTCGATATTACTTTTTTTTTTATCTTAATTTTATTTTTTACTATATGTATTTTAACTCTTTAATATTATGTATACCTTATTTTGTCTTAGTTTAACTTCAATCTAGTTTCACACTATCATTTGTTAATTGTTAACTATTATTTTATATTTGTGGTAGCATATAATTGGCCTTACTTTAATTCTTCTAAATGTTTTTTTTAATATATGTTATTGATATCGCTGTATGTTACCTTTAATAAATAAAACAATAAAAACAATACATAAAAAGTTTCCTAACGACCACAGATGTGAAGACTCTTCCATCCGGTGCGGGAACGACACAACGAGAGGGAGTAAGAAATTCTGCAATGTGGAAGACTGAGGAGACGCTACTAGAGAGATCATGTGGAAAGAGCATGTTCTGAAAGAGTGATAAATATAGCCGCAAATAAAGTACCAACAGGAAATCGACCTCCAGGAAGACTACCCAAAAGATGGTGAGACAGTTGGACATCTACATCCCAGGAACAGGCTCGGAGAAATAACAGGAAACATGTCCTTAAAATAGAAGAAAAAGAAGAAGGTATACGAGTATACATACGGCTATAATTTAGGAGAAAAATGTGAAAAACTATTGAAAAAATATCAAATCGAAATATCGAATATCTTGTAATGTCGTACAGCCATTAGCGAACTAGAAAAAATATATTATTATACGTATTATTTTTTTATTATTGTTATGTTAAAAAAAAAACGTACGGCTAGCAGCCGCATGTGGCCGGCGGCTCATATTTGTGCGTTGATAGGCCGTAAATACGAAAATTTTCCTTTTACCAGATTTATTTCCTAGAACAGAAGAAGATACGCCACTTACACACGCTCTGTAAACAGCCGAAGCTCCCGGTGCTTCCCGCTGTATATACCTGTGGTTTATTTTTCTTTTTATCCTTTATTTTCCTTATAAGTAGGTAAACAACAGGTTGTTTGAATCCAATTACTGTATACAATTTATATTTAAGCTTTTATATTGATTCTCATGACATGTGATAGGTAACCAATCTATCGCCATTTTATTGTCACGTGAATTCTACACCAGACCAAAGACAGTGTGACAATCACACTGCCATCGCCGGGAATCGAACCCGAGACCTTCGGTATGGAAGTCAGAGCTCTTACCACTCTGCCACGAAGGTCGACAAAATGAAAATGTTCATGTATTATTTGTTTTGCTTGTGTATTCAAAAAAGAACAGCGGAACATAGAAGGAAAATAGGGTAGATTAAATGTGGTCTGGCACCTCCTTGCTGTTGCCGTCTTTAAATGTAAGTCCCGGATGGACCGATGACAGGCCCAGGGAATGAACGAGCGAGGTTGACTAAAGGGCGCCGCTACGTCCTATAACAGCCTCGGGTATGTGGCGGGAACTTTTATATTATTAAAAAAAAAAAGATTCCACTAACACGCGCTTTGCGTCTGGCAACAACTAATTGTTTAAAAAAGAAATAAATTGTTTTACATGAAATTTCCGTTGATTTTCGTCACTTTGTATTTACTAAACTATAAATAATTATTAATCTATTTACGGCTTACGCAAATTAAGTATGAAACAAGTATGTAGGTTGCGGGCTAGCCTTATGCGCTCGCGGCCGCAGTAGGCCGGTGGTGATTTTACATAATTTGTCGGGAATTATTGTACAACTTGTATCATTATCCACATCTTGCTCGTTGTTGTAACTTAGTTCCATTAATGGTTACATGTAACACAGATGTAAATATCGCTCGTTTACGTGAACAGAGATAACTAACTAACTACCTGGACTAACCGTCTCTCCAGGGGGTAAGCAGAAATAATGCACGGCCACACTGTTCTTTCCTGACATACATCTTTCGTTTCCTCTACATTCATACATTGTGTGATGTACGCAAATCGATTTCTCCGACCCCTCGCGTGGCCGGCATTTAATATTTGATTTATAATGAAAATAAAAAAAATAATGAAAATGGTGGTCAACACCAGAAATTGGCAGCAAGCTGCTGAAACCGGTGGACGTTAAACACAAGTGGAAGCCTTATTGCGAGAGATCTCTTAGACGAATGTGTGAATACTCTTTGTATGATAGAGTGTCGAATGAAAATATAAGAAGTTAATGAGGTGCGAATGATGGTGTTATGAACAAAATAATGAAAGGATAGACATATGGAAAGAATGAATGAAGAAAAAATGGTAAAAAAATTATATGTTTACGATGTAAATGGAACCAGAAATAGAGGAAGACCGAGGCAAAAGTGGCCCGATCAAATAAATCAAATTTTAAATGTCAGCCATGTCAGGACTCGCGCGTGCATGAGACGATGTATGAATGTTGAGGAAACGAGAGAAATATGTCAGGAAAGGAAAGTGTGACAGTCCATTCGTTCTGCCTACCTCTTCGGAGAGACAGCGTGATGGTTAGTTAGTTAGTTAGGAAGCCCACAAAATATACAATAATAATAAAAAAATTAATATATTTTTTTCATTATTTAAAATGAACTTATTACACGTTTTCCTCGGTCTTCTTGCCTTAATGTCGTTTAAATATACTTTTATTATATTACTTTCTAAAGTCTTTATTTATTATCATTTCCTTTAAATGTCCACACACACGCACACATCTTCACACACATTGATCAAAGAGTATTCATTTCTACTGCATTCATTCAACTTTCATCCTTATTTTGCCAGTTCCATGGTTCACTTTTATACACATTATTATATTTTTCGTATAAATAAAGTTAAATAATATCATATCCTTAGTGTTCGCATTAATGGCGTATCTTTGTTTACTGATATTCGCTTCTGGTTGAGAAATAAGTATGTTTAGTTCGAGGAGTAAAGTGTTTGGTTCTGCAATGTTGTGTTTTATAAACGGCGGCAGATAAAATCACAAAAGTTGATAGACGAAACACTACTTCCATTTTCAACGTTTCGTGTTACAGCGATCATATTATATAAAACATTAACACGAAATAACGTAACGTGTTTAATCTCGTTTATAATATTATGATGGAATTTTTGAAATTTTAATTTTTGAACATTTCTGTATTTCTACAGAGGATGACCAAAGTGAAGTCGAAAGAGAGTGTTTTATTTGGTGTGTTCAGTGTTGTAGAGGGTTGGTGCGGGTAACAACGTGCATGTACCTTTAAAAATAGTTCATCAACTATTCAATGAAAGCGAAAATTTCCGTTCACAATGATATTCTTATTCCAACTCTTATGTATGGAAGTGAAGCGTGGAACTGGCAGAAAAATAATGAAAGCAAAATAAGATTCTTATAGACATACTCGTATGTATGGTAAAATGAAGTGAAGTCGAAAAGACGAAAAGTTAAATCTATGTTATATTTTGCCTTGTTTGGTGTTTAGGGGTTTTTCTAAGTCAAAAAAATTAATTAATACAAATGAAAACGTCAGTTTTCTAGAAATTATATTACATTATATTTGATGAGAATGACATGTTTCGCCCTTTAAATACATTATCAAATGTTTAATAATGCCTAAGAAGGGCGTAACATGTCATGCAAAAAACGTATTATGTCATGCAAATGTCAGGCAAAAGTCTTGCAAAATGCAAACATTTGGTAATGCCTTAGAGGGGCGAAACATGTCATTTCCATAAAATATAATAAAACTTCTAGAAAACTGACGTTTTCCTTCGTATTTATTATTTAATATGGAGTTTTACAACATTGTTCAAGAAACAATAAATTTAAAAAAATTGTTTTCACAAAAATAAATAAAATTGATTTAAACATGTAAAAAATCATGCTTGACAATGTCTTTCCATTGCAAAATTTATCATTACAATAAAATATGGTTTTACAATAAAACAATTAAATACACTTATTATACTCGTATAATACCAATATTATTTAATCGTAAAAATACACCAAAACTGAAATCGTGAATATCAAAATCTATTCACAGTTAGTGGTGTATCTCAGCGCCGATCTATGCCGTCAAACGGAGCAGCTTTATGGCGATTCCGCTATTGCGAAACTACGTAAAACGGGTTTAAACAATAACTCAGCCAATATGTAATACTATAACTTAATCTCCTTTACGATCTCGATTTACGTAACTTTTGTAATTCCAACATTTGCATTAATGATTCGATTACCCAGTATTAATTGAACCGTAATAAAAAGTAACGGTTTTAAAGAATAAATTGAGTATTATATTGTGCAAAAATAATCGATTTCCGTGTGTGGTAACAAATAAAATATTTTTAAATATAGAATGCTTTTCACTTGCCATGCTACTTAACCATTCAAGGTTGTCTCGAGAGGATAGACTGGCACACTACGAATACCTGACATTTATAATTAAATATTTAATATTGATGAGAACATCTGATTTGTATAACAACATATTATATTTCATGGGAGTGACATGTATATTTAACCATGTACTCGTATACTTTGCAAGGGCATTGTCAGGATTGGACATCTACTAAATAATAGTTTATATAGGCGAATACATTTATTATTTCTTGAACTGTTGAAATTAATTAAAAATGGAAACGTCTGTTTTCTAGAAGTTTTATTATATTTTATGGTAATGACATGTTTCGCCTTTCTAAGGCATTATCAATTAAAACTTTTTTTTTAAAGTGACATGAGATCCGAAGGTTTTCTTAAAAAAGTATTTTAAAAGTAGGTTTCTATAAGTTTTATAATATTTAAAAATGTGAATTTGATAATGCCTTGGAAGGCCGAAACACGTCATCCCCATAAAATATAATAAAACTTCTAGAAAACGGAACGGCGAAACAAGCTACTCCTTACAACTAATAACAACTAGTTGATAGAGTAATTTGTTTATTTTTGGATTTTCAATTATAATTTTATTGGTGCTCTGAAAGAATAATTATATAGCATTTATATGGTTGTTAACTGCAAATTCTTTACTTATTTATATTCGACGACAAACTGTCTAACACCCAACTTAGCACATTCGCTTTGATTTACTTGTAGATATTGTCCAGTTTATGACTTTTTAAATGTGGTAATTAGCGCTGATTGGGCAATGAATAAATTGACTCAAGTAATGAAATTACACGAAAGGAAAATGGCCACTATGTAGTGTGAAGTAAAGGCCATTGTGCAATATTTGAAATGTGTCGGATTTCGTTGTATTCCAGTCATTAATCATTGCGGCACAATGTATTCACATGCTTTATAATAATAGAAAATTGTTTGTGTTTTTACATCTACTGACACGTTCATTTTATCATTACTACATTATAGTAGCGTAGAAGAGTAAAGATTTATCAAAAGTTTCTTCTTCTTCTTCATCTTCCTCAGCCTATTCCCGTCCACTCCTGGACAAAGGCCTCCTCCATTCGCTTTCATGTCACTCTGTCTTGTGCAGACTGCATCCAGGTTATTCCGACATGTCTGTTCAGATCATCCTTTCACTGTAGTTGCGATCGCCCTGCACTTCTCTTTGTCGTCCACGGTCTCTAAGTCAGCGGCCTTCTTGTCCACTTTTCATCTGAGTTTCTAGTTACGTGACCAGCCCATTGCCATTTTAGAGTCGCCACCCGGTGGATGATGTCAGTGACCTTTGTTTTTTCGCTCACCGTATCGTTTCTGACTCTGTCTCTTAGGCTTATTCCTAACATGGCTCTTTCCATGGCTCTTTGGGTTAATCGTAGTTTATTGGCACTTTGTTTGGACAATGTTACAGTTTCTACACCATAAGTATCAACTGGCAGAACGCAGGCTTCATAGACTTTTCGTTTCAGGTTGATCGGTATTTTCCGGTTTTTAAGGATGTAACCCATCGAAAGCTGCCCAGCTTAGTCCAATTCTTAGTAATCTTAGTTAGGCGAAACATGTGATTCCCATAAATTATAATAAAACTTCTAGAAAACAGACGTTTTTATTCATATTAATGAGGTGAATAAATTTTGTATTTATGGGCAAATGATAAAAATATCATTTTTTTCAATATGACATAAAAAATACCCAATCGAATGCATTTCATTGGATGAAAGAAAAACGTTAAGAAACCCGTCTACTTAATCATTTATTTGTTTTGCATCTACGCATAAATCGTGCTATTTAGCACAGATTCAAGTGGGTTATTGAATAATCCGGAGTAAATATTTCATTTAAAATGCAAAAATCCACTTACGCTCTAGGAAGTAAACCGTAAATAAACGTATTTCGCATTATGGTCCCAGAGTGAGAGTTACGCAAGCCGGCCGCATAATATAGATGCACACGTTTTAACTATTAACACATTTCTCAATTTGTGTAACGGCCACAGATTCTCCAACTGTTTTAACCGATTTCACCAAAAACTTTTTATTCTTCTTTTTCTTCTTCTGTTTTATTTACGATTGCCATGATGTCCAACTGTCTCGCTACCTTTTGGGTGATCTTCGTGGAGGTCGTTTTTCTGTTGGTATATAATTATCACTCTTTCAGAACATGCTCTTTCCACACGATCTCTCCAGTAGCATCTTCTCGGTCTTCCCCATCGTACGACATCTTCTACATTGCAGATCTTTCTTATTTCAAAATTTCTTACTCTGTCTCGGGGTGTCGTTCCCGCGACGGATCGGAAAGCCTCCATTTCTGTGGTCCTTGGGAGACTTTTGTTCCGATGGTGTCAGCTCTCGTTTCTATTCCATATGTCATTATGGGACGTGCACATGTCTTGTAGATTCGTATTTTGAATTTAATTTGAATGCATTAACATATTTTCTAACTATTTTTTGTTTATTTTATTGCTGTTTTAAAAAGCAAAAAATTATTAATTTTTGATAAATTTAAGGCGTTAAAAATAATGGCAACTTTTATTATTAAAAACATTGTTTTTTTTTCACAATACAATTTTTTTTTTTTCATAAATGTTTTGAAGATTGTACACATTCATCGCTGGGAAAATGATATAAACTACATAATAATTAGGTTAACTCCAAATTTAAAAAAACGACGTTTTAGTTCATAAAATAATCTTAATAATTTAGAGTTAGCTAGTAATTTAAAATTATAATAACCAATATTAAATACATCTATATATCTAAAACTAACAAACTAGCTAACCATCACGCCTCTTTCGGAAGAAGAAGGCAGATAGAATGAACTGGCACATAGTTCTTTTCTGACATATTTGACTCGATTCCTCTATGTACATGTATGTATGCATTTTGTCTGATATCAAATTGTACCCAGTTAATATTGGCATTAAAATAATTTTGAATTTTAAATTGATTCAGTATAGAAAAATTATAATATTTTGTATTTAAGCATGATGGAAGACGAAAATTTTAAAGATTTTTCAATTGTAAATTGATTTAATTATTTTTAATTTTATTTTTGATAATTTATTGTGCGCCAATTAGTAAAAATAATTACCCCAGGGACGCTCTAGTAAAAGATGTGTGTTTGAGTTGATTGTTTAGATTTACAGTTGGACCTGGTAGGTGACTGTTAAAACCTTCTGGAAAGATAATGAATTATTGATTGATAATGAATAGTTATGTTTGTTTACCCTAGATGGCGCTGATGTCGAACTATGTGTTTAGGCATTGCAGATTTAGGCTAGGCGCTGACTGTGACTTTTTGTTGCAGTAACTTTTTGTAACTATCACGTTGTGTCACCGTGGATGCGCTCACTACTGGTGACAGAATGTTCATTTGAGCAATGGATTTCGAAGAGGTCGCAGTGATTTGCGCTCTTGAATTACGCAGAAGGAAAATTAAGCGAAAGAAACGCTACTGGGTACATCCCATATATAATGAACGATTATTAAAAGGAAAATTTTACACCCTGTATTCTGAATTACGTCAATATCTTCTTAAGTTTTTAAATTATTTTCGTAAGTCAATGAACAGTTTCGACGACTTGTTAAAGTTGTTGCTGGAAATAATTGAATAGAAATCTCCTCCCACAATTTCCTTTTTAAATGAATATCCGAAAATTCCTTTAATTTTTTTGTATACAATGCTGGCCTTTTCTCAATCT
The DNA here is from genome assembly GCA_022606425.2 of Lepidostoma basale. Taxonomy (NCBI): domain Eukaryota; kingdom Metazoa; phylum Arthropoda; class Insecta; order Trichoptera; family Lepidostomatidae; genus Lepidostoma; species Lepidostoma basale. Next base: position 291,592 of record JAHDVF020000123.1, read on the forward strand.
TTTCTATTAACAACTCATTGTCAATATCATCTTCTCGCCGAGAAGCCGCCATCTTATGGACTGAAAAATTCGCAACACACGTCCGTTCGGTAGGCGCCTCCCGGCAGAGTGACAAAAAGTTTCTAGTGAGCGCACTCCCATACCAATGTACAGGCCGGGTGATAGTCACGTCACGCTAATGTCGCCGGCCGCTGGAACTTTTTGTTACCGTATTGTCACGTCGCACAGAGGTCCCAAATTCAAATCTGACGGGAAATTTCTCAAATATGTAATAAAATGGTAATTAATGGTTTAAAAAAAATTTTAACACAAAAACTGCAATATTTGTTGTATGAAATACTTGTTTTATTAAAGAAATGTGAATACATCATATATTTCAACTTATATTAGAAATATCAAAATTCAGTAAATCATCGAAATTATTATGTAGATAAATCTACTAATTATTGTTAGAAAATGCATTTATCTAAGACGAAATTAAACTATTGATATACCGTAAAATACGTATGTACAAGTAATTCTTGTTCGAAGGTATAAGTAGTAAAAATATTATTAAAAAAACGTGAAGTAAAATAAGGACAAAAATGAAAATTAAGTAGAATCATAATAACCATGTTATCTCAGATAGATTATCTGTAGTATCTGGTGGTTGCGGATTTTGTAGCAATTTTATAACCTCTGGATTAAAACTACCCTTAGGCCTTTGAGAGTTACTTCTGTAGGAAGTTATTAAAGGGTCAGAGGAAATGAGGAGCATGTGAGCATTCCATTATATGGTCCAATATCTTTTGTAAATTTACTTCTGCACAATTTTCAGTTATTTTAACTGAATTGACTGGATATCACTTTTTTTGCTTCCAAAATATGTTTGTAAGATGGGTAAATATTAGCACCTAGAGCTTTAGCTTCTGATTGAATGAGCATATTTAGTAAGTTTTGCATCAACAAACAAAGCTAGTGCTTTTTCACGTGAGAACATTTTAGCCGACCTAGGAGACTTTCTATATGTTTTTTTTTATTCTAGAATAAAAAGCAACTAGTTGCTCTCTTTGGAGAAAACGTAATCTCCTCATTTTGCAGCATCTCTTCTTCCCGCAGATCTTAAACTAATTTGTGCAGCGTACATTAACTCGTCGCCAGACGCCAACTCAAGTATAGGCTATTTTTCGCTACGTTTTTTCGTATAATTACCAAAAGATTTCTTCCTGCTGGTATTTCCAGAAGTAGATGGTACCTCTGATATATTTTGAATCTCTTTGGAAGTCAATTCAGGAAAAGATATTTCAGCATCCAACCACTTAGAAATTTTTTTCATAAATATTTTTGTGTTCTGTTACTTTCGACCCATTTCGATCTTAATGTGCCACAAAAACGCATTTTTTGTTTGTTTATAGGCATAATAATCTCTTTATTAAACATTTTTAGTTGAAATTTCTGAAAAACATATATTTTACTTTAGTTTTATTATTTCCCCTTCGCCAAATGTCAAACAAGATTCTTCGAGAAATTGAGCAATCTGAAATAAAAAGTAACATACATTCTAAATAGGCAATTTCCGGCAGCTAATTTCTTACGGATTTTATAACATATATATCATTACATAAAATAAAATAATAAAATTGATCGGGTGTCTCGGGGATTTTTTTGTAGGCCTTCACAAACTTAAATGATAAAATTTTATAATCCGATAATTCATTGTTTAATTATCTCCCCTCAAACACATGAAATAAAAAAGCAAAATAATATAATAAAGTGAATTATTAAGAACATACCTTCAATCAAAATATTCATAATGTAAAACCAAGCAATAATGCTAACACTTTGCTAAAAATGTGTCATCAACTTGGGAATGCAAACGCTACTAAAACAATGAGAAATGTATGGTGCGTTACTTATCAACTTTGGGAACCTCGCATCGCGTTAACACCATTGCCATGTGGTTAATTGACTTGGTTTATGATGCTCCATTTATGTTTTAAGATATTATGTAAGAAATAATTGGAATTAAAAATAGTGAATAAATACCCAATTTCCCGCTAGAATTGACTTTGGCACCTCAGTGCGTCGCCACAGTGAGCGCACTCTCATTTACCTCCATAGCACTTGACTCGGCGACAAAATGTTACTGTGACTTTTTGTAACAATCAGCGGGGGCTCTTAAAATTCAATTCGCTGTGTTTCGATATTCCATGTATGGCATGTATTGAGCGTGTATTGAGTGTATTATTCAGTGACAAAACTCGGGGATTGGCGAAAAACAACAATCCGCATGAAGATAAAAGCAAAACAAACTTTTTTGTAGTGTCAAACTCGATGTTAAATGTCATTTAGGATATACGAGTAGTTAATCGAAAATACGAATTCCAAAAACATTGCTGAACCAGCTAATAGCAGACAAACAAACGTTCGGACAGGACAACGTCTGTGAGTCCGCTAGTATTTTATAAAGTTTAAAAATATGGAATCTAAAATCTATAATTGACGACCTTCGTGGCAGAGTGGTTACGAGCTCTGACTACCATGCCGAAGGTCCTGGGTTCGATTCCCGGCGATGGCAGTGTGATTGTCACACTGTCTTTGGTCTGGTGTAGAATTCACGTGACAATAAAATGGCGATAGATTGGCTACCTATCACATGTCACGATAATCAATACAATAGCTAAAAAATAAAAATAAAAATTGTATACAGTAATTGGGTCCAAACGACCTGTTGTGTACATAATAAAAAAAAATAATAATAATAAAAAGTGAATTAGAGAATTGACTTTGAGAGCTATATAAGAACCACGAAGGAGGAAAGAGACGTAAAAGATTTAGGAATGTTCAGAAAAACTATTTGAATACCAAATATGTAAATACATACATAACATATTATTTGTGTATTTAATGAGTAAAAAACGTTATACGAAATGTAGATTATCTAATATTTATGTTTCTGAAAGTTTGAGAACCAGTGCTCACATACAAAGATAATCGATGATTGACCACTAAGGCTTACATTCGAATAAATTTCTCCCACGTAACTAATTTCAAGAAAATCATAATATTATTTACTACTTAATAAATAATAGTTATTAATGCTTATAGGGGAAGTGTTCAAATAAGTAACATGACCTTCCTTTCCATACAAATACAAAGAATAAGCAAACATTAATTGTCTCGGTGAAATGTTTCACCACATACTCTATCTTATCTTAAGAAATTTCGAATATAATTCGGTTCGATCAGCTCTGTCTAGTAATCCGGGCTTAGTATTTTATTTCACCACTTAATGATAATTTACCATGTACATTGTTTTAATACCTCCCATCTGGGGTAACCTCTTCTAGGGAGACATTTTCAAAAATACAAAATTAAAGAACAAATAGGGAACAAGAGGAACAAAACTTAAGTACTCGTTGTCTTTTATGTCAGGATTTTAATTATATGAACTCATTTTTAAAAGATATTTTACACTCAAGCCGACTTTTTTATTATCTCTGAAGTAAATTGTTTGTTTTTTTATTTATCTATTGTTATTTTGTTTGGCAAAAGAAGAATGAAAGTAGAATAAATGCAGTAGAAATTAGATCTCTTAGACGAATGTGTGGATACTCTGTGTATGATAGAGTATCGAATGAAAATATAAGAAGTGAATGCGGTGCGAATGATGGTGACATGAACAAAGTAATGAAAGGATCATTAAGATGGTTCGGACATATGGAAAGAATGAATGAAGAAAGAATGGTAAAAAAAATATTTGTTAATGATGTAAATGGAACCAGAAATAGAGGAAGACCGAGGAAAACGTGGCACGATCAAATAAATCAAATATTGAATGTCGGCCATGTGAGGAGTCAGAGAAATCGACGCGCGTGCATGACACGATGTATGAATGTTGAGGAAGCGAGAGAAATATGTCAGGAAAGAAAAGTGTGGCAGTCCATTCATTCTGCCTACCCCTTCGGGGAGACGGCGTGATGGTTAGTTATTTTTTTTTTAAATTTTGTTAGGCTCGTTTATATTTTTGTTCATATTATATAATACTGTATTGACAAAAAACAACATTGTTTGTAAAACCTGATGATGCCAACATAGGTTGGCGAAATAGTTATCGCGTCAATCTCATAAAAATTAATCAATAAAATGAGATACATTTGATAACATTATTCTAAAATTAAAAATTTTATAATGACGAATTTTGATGAATTAAAACACTGTTTTTTACACTTTTGAGTTTATTTTTCTCGACATGTTTCGAAGGCTTACACCTTCATCATCGGAGGAAGTATGTCAACATTTAATAATGCAGAGTTTTGGTCAAAACATAGGATATTTGTATTATTAATTGAATTTTCAACGTAGAAGTTCATTGTAAATAATAAAAATTAAAAAATTAAAATAAAATAAAAATTTATAGAATATTTTAAATACATACAATAAATAAAATTTTAATGTTATTTTATTATTCTATATTCGCCTTCCCCTGCCCCAGATGCCCCAAAATTTGTATGTCCAGGATCGGGCTCTTCATTCACATGCAGACCCATAATCGTGAAGGACAGTCTTCCTCGGACACGGGGGACAGCTGATGATGATGATGATGATTCGCCATAACAACGTGTTGCGGATTCATTGAACAATGTTTTTTTTTCAACTTTGTACACAACACCAACTTTATTTAAAAAAATAATTAAAAACAACAAACATGTTTCGGACATGGATGCCCTTCATCAGTGATATAAATATTATAATATATATTTTTTAATTCATGAACGTGGCCAGCTTTGAGGATACAAAGATTTTCATTGTTTACAAAGAATATTTATTAAATAAATTTAAAAAAACACCACTATTATGGAGAAGATTACTTTTTAATAATTAATAATTCGTTAAGAAAATAATTGATATGTAGTTAACTGTTTCACTTAACTAGGTCGGTAGACATTTCAATCTAAATAAAATTTCCATACATGCGCATAAGGAATTACAACATTTTCAATTAAATGCTATTTTATTGCGATGTACAAATTGAACACGATACAGGTCAGCATTTTTTATGCTTTTACTTTTGCTTACATTAAGAGTGTTAAAAATCTAGTCCAAACGATTAAATAATGTTTAGTTAATTTATATTTAATTTATTTCTATGAAGTCCTGAACTAGTATGTTTACAAAAGATGGGCGAGTGGAGGGGGATATTGAAAGAAGAGTCGGGGCAGGCAAAGAAGCGAATGGTGCATTTAGAATTGTCATCGCAAACATAAACCTATTCAAAAAAGCTAAAATGGCAGTATACAGTGGTGTTCTTGTACCGACCCATATACAGGTGTATGGAAGCGAAGCATGGAACTGGCAAAAGAAGGATGAAAGTAGAATAAATGCAGTAGACATGAGATCTTTTAGACGCATGTGTGGATACTCTGTGTATGATAAAGACTCGAATGAAAATATAATATAATATAACAAATGAATGCGGGGCGAATGGTGGTTTATGAACAAAATAATGAAAGGATTATTTAGATCGTTAGGACGCATGAAATGAATAAATAAAGAAAGAATGGTAAAAAAAGTATATGTTAACGATGTAAATAAAACTATAAATAGAGGAAAACCGAGTATAACGTGGCACGATCAAATAAATCAAATATTGGGTCAGAGAAATCGACGCGTGGGCATGACACTATGTATGAATGTTGAGGAATCGAGATAAATATGTCAGGAAAGATAAGTATGGCAGTCATTCTTTCTGCCTACCCCTCCGGGGAGACGGCGTGATGGTTAGTTAGTTAAGTCCTGAACAATCACAAAATTTTATTCTAGATTCACAATCAATTTGTGTTGTGAATTCAAATCTGAGTATTTTTCTGAACACAGTGTATTTTCACAACACTTATTTGCACTTTTCACAATGATGTTCGGGACACAGACGCTCTTCCTCGGTGTAGAAATTTATTTTTAAATGTTATTTTTACTTTAACATTTTTACACTGAGCTAGAAGCTTATATTTTATTCTTATATTATTTATTTTCCTCGGAAACACTGAGGAAACATTTTTATTAACAAGCTAACTAACTAACCATCACGCTGTATCCCCGAAGGGGTAGGCAGAAAGAATGGACTGACACACATTTCTTTCCTAAAATATTTCTCTCGGTTCCTCAACATTCATACATCGTGTCATGCACGCGCATCTATTTCTCTGACTCATCACGTGGCCGACATTTAATATTCGATATTTTTTATCGTGCCACGTTTTCCTCGGTTTTCCTCTTTTTCTAGTTCCATTTGCATATTTAACGGATAGATTTTTTCTATTCTCTCTTCATTCATTCTTTCCATGAGTCCAAACGATTTTAATGATCCTTTCATTATTTTGTTCATAGCAGCATCATTCGTACTGCATTCACTTCTTATATTTTCATTCGACACTCTATCATACATTTTCATTATTTTTACATACATCAAGTTCAAAATAAGGAATAGTTTATCTTTACAATAATAAATATCCGAGGATCTTTCTTATAAATATAATTTTAAAAAATTATTACGTGTTAATAATACAAATAATGTCGATTAATAAAAAATCTTTAAGAATCGCCTTACACTTATTCATTCAATAGAATCTTTAAACTTCAATCCCCACCATTTTCATTTCATATATAAGCCTAACAAACTTTGATTTAAGTACCAGAATACGGCAGCGAGCTAAGTCATAAACCAATTTTTTATGATTTTCTTATTTTTTGTGATTTAAATATCATTAAAATTCTTGTATTGTTATAACGTTAATAATTAAAAAATACTGTTTAATGTTTAGATGGAAATATTGACAAGTTCGAATATTTTATGTTACGATTTAATTTAAAAATAAAACGTTGTTTTTTATCACAATTATTTATTGTAATATACAACAGTTGTTTCACCGACTGATATCGGTATCTTCAGATGCTACAATAAACAGTTTTGGTATTTATTGTAAGATTTGAGTGTGTCAACGTTGGTCGTTGAAACAACTGTTATGTGAAATAAATTAATTTAGATTTAAAATGTAAATATTTTTTATTAATAAACAAAAATAGTTTTTTTATGTTTCTCACTGGGTTTGATCCGAATAAAACCTTTAAAAATCGCTTTTGCATATTTTTACGTGCATTAAGATAAAGCTTAATCAGTAAGGCTTTACAGTTTTGTTAGAAACGGTTTAAATGTATTATTTTAACAAGTTGCTTATATAGAGTGGCGCGAAATGACCTTTTCGATAAGAAATTTTGCAATCATCCCCAACTTTGAAAAAAGATTTTTAAATATTGAGTTTGTAAATGGCAAACATAAGCTAGTATATATAAATTATTTATTCATTGTTCCTTGAACAATGATGTAAAATTCCATATTAAATTATTCGTTTGTATGAAAAAACGATAGTTTTCAATGAGTTTTATTATAATATTTATGTATGACATGTTTCACCCTTCTAAGGCATTATCTAATGTTTTGATCGTCAAACATTGTCAAATACTTAATAATGCCTTAGAAGGGCGAAACATGTCATACATAAAAATTATATAATAATAAAACTCCTTGAAAACAATAGTTTTTTCATACATATTAATAATATAAATTATTTAGTAAGGTTAACAATATTGAAGGTCGACATACCTGGATTGGCTCCATCTCTGAAGACCTTGGGTAGATGACTGTACTGCAAGAAGTATTGAATGTGCGACACCTCGTGATGGGCGGTCACCAGATCCTTCATTGTGATCTGCGTACACATCTTGATTCTGGAATAAGAGCAGAACTTCTTGTTACAAAATTATTTTCTTATGTTTAAACATCCGCTTTCCTGAATTATTACGTGGATCTTCCTACAAAGGCTTTATCAATATAATATAGTTCTACAGTATTCCCATGATAAGACAACTCGTTATGGGACAAAAAATGTAACGTATTTAATAATTACATATAAATATACAATAATCATAAAACCTATAGAAAATATCAAAAAACACACTTTAAAACTAAAATATCGTATTTTTTTGTCTCGTTTTTAGAAAAATAAAACCTAATTTCACATTTTTGTTTTATAAAATTGGTGTTTGAACAAAATTATGATAAGTTGACTGTAAAAGTGTAAGTTCCATTACCTGTAGTCCTGTCCATTGCAAAAGTCCCAAGCCGAGGGTTGGCAGTTTACATCTCTTCCTGGGGGTCTTTCAAGGATTGACTCCTCCCAAAAGGATGGCGGAAGAGCGCTCATGTTCATAGAAACGAAGAACTCGTCAGCCAGCTGGAATATCGTCCGTGGAGTATAACCCTGAAAATAACATGTAAAAAATAATTAATTATAAGTTATAAAAATAATCATTAATATAATATTCATTATTTTGAGTTAATTCCAATTATCAGAAATGTATTAAATTTATATATATATACATTAGATACCCAGTATAAACCGTAAACTGTTATTGGACGCAGCGACGCCTTTTCGCCAGTCTCATTCTTGAACTTCCTAGACCCGTGTCTCGTCCTCGCGGGACTCGTGTTATTATAACTTATATTTATAAATGGAACAAGACAAGGGGGATCCCAGGCCACAATTAATCTACGGACAATTGTTTTAATAATAAAAGTTGACCGAAAAATACAGTATAGGATCAAATATATTCTCATTAGTGTATCTAAAGCTAGAAGAGTCTTCTTCGAATAAAATGGTATGACGGTCCATCTCCACTGCCTACCCCTATGAGGAAATAACGCCTTGACTTGTTACTTAGCTACGTGAGTATTGTAATTAAGATGAAAATATATGCATTCATTGTGTTTCTGCTAAATATGTAAACAAACGTTTACATATGAACCCTAAGAAAACACACTAAAAACTTCTTCAGTTTTAAGACACATTCCCCTTCATTTTTAAATTACAATATTTCGATAGTCCGTTGTTTTGGCCGAAACACGATACTTCAACATTACTACTATTGAAATTTAAAACACTGTTTTAATATCAAAATTTATTTTTATTCACTGAGAATGTCGCGACAGCTGTTTCGCCAACCGATGTTGGCATCATCAGGTGTCACAATAAACTTATTGTTTATTGTAACACCTGATGATGCCAACATCGGTTGGCGAAACAGGTGTCGCGACACTCTCAGTGAATAAAAATAAATTGTGATATTATAACAGTGTTATAAATTTCAACAGTAATAAAAGATTTATTTTTTAAACACTGTTATTATATTATCCCAATTTTATTTTGAGAATGTCACACCAGCTGTTTAGACAACCTATGTCAGTATTGTCATAAGCGTTATAAACAGCTGTTGTGATAGGAGAGTTTCAAATTTTAAATATTAAAAAAAACTAACTAATTAACCATCACGCCGTCTCTCCGAAGGGGTAGGCAGAAAGAATGGACTGCCACACTTTTCTTTCCTGACATATTTCTCTCGCTTCCTCAACATTCATACATCGTGTCATGCACGCGCGTCGATTTCTCTGACTCCTCACATGGCCGACATTCAATATTTGATTTATTTGATCGTGCCACGTTTTCCTCGTTCTTCCTCTATTTCTGGTACCATTTACATCATTAACATATAATTTTTTTACCATTCTTTCTTCATTCATTCTTTCCATATGTCCAAACCATCTTAATGATCCTTTCATTATTTTGTTCATGACACCATCATTCGCAAAGCATTCACTTCTTATATTTTCAATCGACACTCTATCATACACAGTTAATTAATTAATTAAATGTTTAATAATGTTAAAATATCATTACAATTCAGCCAGAGAATCATTCTTCTTGTTATTTTTCTTTCTCTTGGTCTAGGTTGTATGACCGGTCGACGTCGACGTCCACATCGGCCTTCAACTCTCTGTGTAATCTTTTCCTTTGGACTCTAGTTTTCAGACACAACTTTTAATTCTAAAAATATTATTTGGAAAAGGTAGCAATGTATCGTGATTTCACGTTTATTAAACGTGAAATAATAACATAAATTTAATTCCGGAAGAAAGTATAAAGTATGTTTTGACACCATGTCTTGCCTTAAACGAAAGCGATTATCTGAAAATTAATTTAATAAGTAACAATTTATACCAAAAGTGCGTGGCCAAGCGGTAATAGGTTGCCCAGACACTCGAGAATCACTTATTTTTATGCAAGACTAATATTAAGTATTCCGTTTTCACATAGTCACGAACGGATATTCAAATAAATGATTTTTATACAGAGTAGGAGTGATTAAATCTACAATCTAACTGTATATTCCCAATTGTTATTTTAATTCTTATAAAATCTTCAACGAAAGGGAAAATTTATTAAACTTTTTAATTGTTTCTTGAACAATGATGTAAAACTCCATATTAAATAATTAATACGAAAGAAAAAGTCAGTCTTCTAGAAGTTTTATTATATTTTATGGGAAAATGCCTAAGACATGTTTTTGTTTTGTTTTTAATGGGATTATGTCATTTGATAGTGCCTTAGAAGGGCGAAACATGTCATTCCCATAAAATATAATAAAACTTCTAGAAAACTGACGTTTTCATTCGTACGAATACGAATGAAACTGCATGTTTTCTAGATTTTTTTTTATCATTTATACTTATAACATGTTTCGCCTATCTAGGGCATTATCAAATGCTTAGACAGGCGAAACACAACATTCACATAAATTATAATAAAACTTCTAGAAAACAGACATTTTTATTTGTATGATTTATTTAATATGGAATTTTATGTTATCCATATAGAATCAATAAACAATTATAAGTCGGCCATGTTAGAACTCGGAAGAATCGATGTGCGTGTAAGACTGGCTATATAAATGGATGAAGTTGGAGAAATTTGTCAAGATAAAGTAGTATGGCGATCCATTCACTCTGTCAACCCCATCGGGGAAACAGTCTAATGGTTTATTGTTGTTTCTGTAGTAATGATAAAATGCTGCAAGAAAAATGACGCCAATTATTCTTATTGATTTTATGTGATAAAAGACAACATTTATCCCGATAAAGAAGTGAGATGCAGAATAGAGCATTCAATAATATGAGACAATTATTCAACCATGACAACATCAACTTAAAATTGAGACAGAGGATGGTCAAGTGCTATATTTGGTCCATATTACTATACGGAGTGGAGACCTGGACCCCCAAAGTGAACACAATAAACCGTAAAGAATTACTTGAAATGTGGCTCCATCGCAGAATGTTGCGAATCTCATGTACTGATATGGTCGCCAACAATGAGGCGCTACATAGAGCCAGTGTAGGAAGAGTATTGTTGTCTGATGATAGATAGCATACACATTTGGGACACATTCTCCGCAACGAAAAATACGATCTGCTGCACCTCATCACGAAAGGAAAGATTGAGGATAGGCGCTGTGTGGGAAGACCACATATGTCCTGGCAAAAAACATCGTTTTTTATTTCGATATTATTTCTTCTCCTTCTTTTTTTGTCTTGTCAGGTCTCCCTTACGTTGACTATCACCCTTGAGTAGGCCTCATGGTGATGACCTGAGTAAAAATATCCAGAGTGATATCCCCTTGCCTTCTCTGGAGGATTTTCCGTCGGGGTTACCTTCCCTTAGCTGGATGTATCCAGTTTTATGGCGCTGGAAGCTCGCCATTCATCCTCTCTCTATCTGCTATGGCACTTAGTATTATGTGCCACATTGCCCGGGGTTCACGGGGTCTTTAAAAGACCTCTCGTGGACGCTAGAGAGTTGGACTTGATAGTAGTGTTGCTGTTTTAAATGCAACGTGGCGCCTTACGATATTTTGTAGAGGCTTATTTTCCAGCAAAACATACCCCATCGTAGCCCTACTACCCTTTTGAACCCTCGATATTATTTAAAGAAATTAATACTCGTTTTGCTATACGCTACAATTTTGTTGTTATTTCAAATATGCTTCTGCGATGTAACGATCGAGTCGATCTTCCGGTCCGGCTCTGAAGAATTAACGGTTTAGTCTGTTTCTCTGAGAGAATGTTTCGCAAGATGATTGTAAGTGACTTAATTTATAGCATTACGATCGAAGTTATTTCCTTCCGCGAGCAGAACTTGGTGATTTATATTATTACATATTACTCAATATTGGTACACATTATTTAATGTCGCCGCGAATTTCTCCGTAAATATCCAATGATCACGAACGCATGTTGCGAATAAATAACTAACTAACTAACTAACTAATCACCACAACGTCGCCCCGAAGGGGTAGGCAGAAAAAATGAGAATCATTTTGATATAACTATACCCTTATAATCAATTTGGCTCACGCTGTAATGATGTAAAGAGCGATTCAACATAATAATAATAATAATTATAATAATAATAGTAATGGACTGCCACACTTTCCTGACATAATTCTCTCGCTTTCTCAACATTCATATATCGTGTTATGCACGCAAGACGATTTCTCCAACTCCTCGCGAGGCCGACATTCAATATAATATTTATTTGATCGTGCCACGTTTTCCTCGATTTTCCTTTTACCATCATTTCTTCATTTATTCATTCCGCGTGTCCAAACCATCTTTTGTTCATAACACTTTCATTCGCACCGCGTGCACTTCTTATATTTTCATTCGACACTCTATCATACAGAGGTTTTCTACACATTCGTCTAAGAGATCTCATTTCTACCGCATTTATTTTACTTGCATATTTCTTTTGCCAATTACAGTTAGCTTCGCTTCCATACATAAGGGTCGGCACAAGATCACCATTTTGCACTACCATCTTAACTTCTTTGGATAGAGATAAATAAAAGAAAAAAATATATATTAAAAAAAAAACATATTCTTCCAATATTATTTATCGTTTTACCGATGATGAAGGTATAATACATTCTAAAAATAATGGAAAAATAAATTCGTAAGTGAAAAAACATTTCTTAAAGTTATATGCACTCATAATTGTCACTAAAGTATTGATTACCAATTCAAAAAATTTCAAACGATTTAATCTTACTGATATTATGGATATTGAAATTTTCGAACAAATAATTTAAATTTTAGATAAACAAGGCGTTAACACTATGGAATTCGATAATGATGAAATTTTTACGAATTAAAACACTGTTTTTTCCACTAATAATGAAAATGCTGTCAAAACATGTCGATAAAAATAAACTCAGAAATATAAACGTCAAATAATTTTACTTACTAAAAAATTGCCAAATAATTTTACTCTACCACTTCACAAATAACTAACTAACTGACCATCACGCCGTCTCTCGGAAGGGGTAGGTAGAAATAATGGACTGCCACACTTTTCTTTCCAGGCGTAATTCTCTCGCTTCCTCAACATTCATACATCGTGTCATGCACGCGCGTCGATTTCTATGACTCCAAACGTGGCCGGCATTCAATATATTTCATACCCAATTTAAACATTTATACTTTGTTCTACTATACTTTTAAACCGATCGTTTTTTAAGCGGTCACATTTAGATTTTTAGCATATTATTATTATTATTATTATATGATTTATTTGATCGTGCCACGTTTTTCTCAAGCTTTCTCTTCTTCATTTATTCATTCATTCTTCATTCATTCTTCATTCATTCTTCATTCTATCTTCATTCTATCTTCATTCATTCTTCATTCATTCTTCATTCATTATTCATTCATTTTTTCTATGTGTCCAAACCATCTTAATGATCCTTTTATTATTTTGTTCATAAAACCATCATTCGCACTTCACAAATAACCATAATAAAGTGCAAAAAATCTGTGTTTTAATTCATAAAAAAATTCAAACTATCGTAATATATTAAGAATTTTATAATTGTTAATGCAAAAGCTTTGTTTTATATCACAATTGTTTACATTACGACAGCTGTTTCATAAACCAATGTTGACATCATCAGGTGTTATAAAACAAAGTTTTTGCATTAACAATTATAAAATGTTAAAATATCATAGTGTTTCGGACAAAACAATGGACTATACTAAGAATTGTTAAATATCTTCCTGTCTGTCGTTTGTGTTCCATATTAATTATAATAAATTTAAAAATATATATACCTATATCTAATTACCAATTCGTTCTAAGGTTTGAAATTTGAATTTATTTAATTCGCAATGTCGAAGACTTCAATATCTTTCAAACCACGACATCTGTGTAATGTTATGATATCAAACACTTGTTCATTTTCAATGACCCGATCAAGGTTCAGTGATATAATTGAATGTACGAGAATTTCGTAAGAACGGTTCACGCCCCGATATTGCTGTCTCTCAAGATCATTTGGGCGTGTTTCGTGTTAACTGAGGTGTGACAGAGATTGGAAGAAAACAGCGATTATTTCTCCTCTCGGCACAAGCCCCGATAGCCGTGATCGTCTAGTGGTTAGGACCCTACGTTGTGGCCGTAGTAACCCAGGTTCGACTCCTGGTCACGGCAGTGCTAAATACACTGTCATGGCGGGGCATTATTTTTTTACTTTTTTTTATTAAAATAAAACAATTTAAAAAAATACATTTTGACGATTACACTAATACATCAAAAAAAAAAGTAACGTTTTCTATTACCATGAAAATAATTCGACCGATGTAATCGAGAAACGGAAAATTTTAATTTAGTTATTGTTATTTATTCAGCTTTATAATATAATTTTGTACCTCGAAACACATTTTCTTTTTTATACAAATATATTAAAATTTACTTCGTGGTTACTTCATACACATACACATAAATATTGTAAATACACATACGTATTTACAATATTTCAACAACCGTTATTAGTAGTTTTAATAAAATATAATATATTATATTTATTTAGAATAAGGCGTAGTTAAAATTTCTTAATGAAGAAAATATGAATGTGTTGTAATGAAATTCCTTGTTTGAAATTGATTTTAACAAATAAAAAAAATTATGTTCAAATTGAAAAAATATAAGAAATATTTCGTACCAAAATAGCTCGGAACTAGAAAAATGAGTGGAATATAACTAAATATTTACTTTAATGACATTTAATACAAAGGATACGGATGAAAACACCTTTGGCATTATTAAATGACAAATCGCATTTGATAATGCCTTTGAAAGACGAAACATGTCATTCCCATAAATTTCAATGGTACTTTTAGAAAACAGACATTTCAATTGTATTATTTATTTAATAATAAGTTTTAAAGCAACAATTAATAATTCATTTTATATATTATTTATTTGATTTATTCTTATTGAAAATGTATTCAATAACTGCATCTTATAAATAGTTTTGGCAACATATTGGAGGTAAAATTTTTAGAAATGCTTAAGGCGTTAAACCATAATGCCAATTTTTTTTAGAATCAAATATTGTTTTTTCCACTTTTGAGATTTTTTTAAGGACATTTCGCCATCGGGAGAACGATATAAACTAATGTATCCTCTCGATGATGAAGGTGTAAAACCTTCAAAACGTGTCCAGAAAAATAAACACAAAAGTGGTAAAAAAAACTGTGTTTTAATTTTTATTAAATGCTTAAAGGTGAAATATACTCATGAAAAAAAGGATCAATCAAACAAGAGACACTTTATATTTTTCAGATATCAGAAGGAAATGAATTTTAAGTCTTCAAATTATGAAGCACCCACTTTGTGGTTAGACATTTTAAAAATATAAAATAAATTAAAAAAACAACTTTGTATTTAACCACGGTATGGTTATTATATTTGATAGCAACTAATTTTACTGAGACCCAAGCCAAAAAAGTTTATTTTATTTATTTTATATTTTTTAAATGAATTTTCTCCTTTTAACAGTAAAATATATAGCAGCTGAGTATCTTATTAATTCGGAGTAAATCATATATCTCACCTGCTGTAACATCTCAGGGGTCACGTCCAAAAAGCTCTTCCCGGGATAGGGGATGGTAACATCCAGGATATTGGTCCAGGACTGCCCCCACATGTTGCCGAGGATGTGAGCGGGGAGAGGCGCGGAGCGGCTAACGCGCTCCGGTCCATGCAGGTCACGAAGCTTCCTCCTGACGTAAGCGTGCAGCTGGTCGTACAGCGGCCGGACCTGCTCCCAGGTCTCGTCCACCTCCAGGCGGAAACGAGGACTCTCGAATGGGAAGGTCCAGTACTCGGCAGCATCAGTGAAATCTGAAAACGTCAATTTTATCATTTATTATCAAATAAATGGTGCTGTTAAAGTCATCACTGCAAATAAAAACGTATCCACTGTAGTAAAGATGACAGTACATAATGGAGTTCTAGTGCCAACCCTCATGTATGGAAGTGAAGCTTGGAGCTGGCAAAATAAGATATTTGCCGCAGAAATGAGATCACTGAGAATAATGTGCCGCAGAACGATATTTGATAGAATACCGAAAAACGTAATTAGAAAGAAAAGTAAGGCAGATGATTGTTTCTTAAATAAAATTTAAAAAGTATGAGAGAAAATTGTTACAAATATTATATACAAACAGTGTGTGTGGAAAGAGAAGCCGTGTAATGACAAGGAAAGCATGGCATGACCAAATTAATCAAACATTAAAAGGCGGCCACATTCGTGGAAAAATCGTCATGCGTGCATGTTACGATGTATGAATATAGAGGAAACTCGTGAGGTTTTTCAGGACATAGCAATATGATGGTCCATCCTCTCTGCCTACTTCTCCGGAGAAACGGGGTGATGGCTAGTTACTTAGCTAAAAAAAATATTAGCTTAAAACATTAACCATTTGTTTTCAGCACAGACCCTTCCATTAATTTATTTATTAATTTAAAAATAAAATTAGTACTTTTGTCGTAACAATAAATGTGTATTACATGTTTTTGAGCTATACTGTGTCTTAAGGTATGTATAAGTTACAAGTTTACATAAATACCTGAAGATGGATTGTCTCCAAAATATTTGTGTAAATTATTTTGAATGAAAAAAACTTACTAACTAACCAACTAGCCGTCTCCTCGAAAGAGTGGACAGAATGGACCGATACACTGTTATTTCCTTACATATTTTTCTCGATTCCTACAATCATCGTGTCATACACGCAAGTCTATTTCTCCGACTACTCACAGTGCCAAGATTTAATATTTGACTCATTTGATCATGTTCTCCTCGGTCTTCCCTTATTCTTTGTTCCATTTACATAGTTAACATATGCTTTTTGTATTATTTGTTAATGTTTACAATTATTTTATGTATGCTTACCAGATAGATAAATTCGGTAACTTGCTACAATGCGTCACCGTTGACATTTTTGTCGCAATACGTCATACATCATACATCTCAAATTACTTTAGGTTAACAATTAGAAAAATACATTGCACAAACATTCATACGTTCTTTAAACATTTTTTGTACTAAGCTAGTATAGGTATATTCCATACTGTGAACGAGTATAAATTAAAACATGTTTTCTCCCTTTGGCTTGGCACTTTCTGAATTAAATATAGTTATTTTTTAAATCACAGGAGTTTTAAACCATTTTAAGAAAATATGTTTTCAAATGTCAGAATTATAAACAAATGTGTTTTCTTATTTCGAGATTTTTTCGAAACTTTATGTGCATTTGTTCCAATGTCAATTTGAATAATTTCTTTAAAATCATTTTAAAGTTCTTGCTGAAGTTAGATTGTTTTAAGTGCCTAATTACTTGTATTTTTAAGAACGGTGGAAGCGTGGAATATATAATATTAAATAAACACAATAGTCCGAATCGTCCAGCTGACATGTGCACCATAAAAAATAACATTATTTGTTTAGCTGTTTTTTTATTTTTTTTTTATAGCTGTATTTTATATTATCTGCTTAAGATTTTATTTGTGGACGTTGGACGATCGAAATGTGCATGGGAGATGCCTATTGGTGGCGATGAGGTTCGCAACCCGTCGCACCGCGTCTCCTGCGGGGGCAAAAAGAGAAGGATGGAGTGCCGCATCGGTTAAAGTGTGGCAGTCCAATATTTTCAAATCAAATCAAATCAGTTTATTTCATCAACAGACATTACAAAATATTTCTGCCTACCCCTACGAGAAGGCGGCGTGGTGGTTGATTAATTAGTATGTATTTTCTAAAAAACGTGTCTAAACGTTCTGATAAGTGTTTGATTTAAAAAAATTGGATTATAATTGTGTGCGTTTAGAATCTAGTTACATTTCAATGTAATACTAATGATAATAATAAATTGTATAATTTATAGAGCGCCATTTTTATGAATTACTCATCTCAAGGGCGCTGTAGAAAATGCTCCGTTTTATGAACTAGATAAAAAATAAAATTAATAATAATAATAACAATAATAAACATAATAAACAATAATAATAAAATTAGTAATAATAATAACAATAATATAGTTAAAAATAACATCTTTTTATGAAATTATTATTTTAATAATAAACATATTTAGTATGAGGGCTGCACCTGACGTTGTCGATCAGCCCTTCCAATATAATGTTTTAGTTTTAATTAAATATCACATTTATTTTTATATCATAATTATGGAAATATTTTTAAACTAAAAAAAACAGAAATACACATATTAAAATTTGCATTAATAAAAAGTACCCACAATATAAATATGATGAAATTGTGCATTTTAAACGATTTCCAAAATCGATAATATTAAAGTATAAACGTACATTTTTAAAAACTTGTTAAGATTGTAATTGATTTTTTTATGAGCGTATTTATCTTTGATCTCTACAAAATGAGAGCGCCATCTATCTGTTACGTCTCTAACTACAATAACATTGTTATATATTCCCAAGTGAAAGTATTCTTGATACTTACTTAACAGTTACGTACTTTTAATTTCATTGTATTCCAACAGAGCCAATTCTACGAACAATCTAGTTCCAAACGAATTCATTTGTTGTATTTGATTGCTAATAATTTCAGTTGCGCTCATATTTAGATTTAAAACATGTCTGAATGCGCCCTTGAAGTGATTACATCACAAAAACGGCTCTTTAAAAGTTAGCATATTATTATTATTATTATTAACTAGCTAATTAACTAACTAACCATCACGCCGTCTCGCCGAAGGGTGAAGGCAGAAAGAATGGACTGCATAATTTTTCTTTCCTGACATATTTCTCTCACTTCCTCAACATGCATACACCATGTTATGCATGCGCGTCAATTTCTCTAACTCCTCACGTGGCCGACATTTAAAATGTGATTTATTTGATAGTGCCTCGTTTTCTTCGGTCTTCTTCAATTTCTAGCTCCATTTACAACGTTAACACATACATGTTTTACCATTCTTTCTTCATTCATTCTTTCCATGTATCCAAACCATCTCAATGATCCTTTCATTATTTTGTTCATAACACCATCATTCGCACCGCATTCACTCCTTATATTTTTATTCGACACTGTATCATACACAGAGTATTACACATTCGTCTAAGAGATCTCATTTCTACTGCATTTATTCTACTTTCATACTTCTTTTGTCAGTTCCATGCTTCGCTTCCATACAAAAGGGTCGGTATAAGGACACCATTGTGCACTGTCATTCTAGCTTCTAGCATTTTTTGGATAGGTTTTTGTTTAATTCAATTCAATTCAATTCAATTTATTTTAAATCATAAACATTACAGTATTAAACCAAGGCGCTTATGACTATACAGGTAGGTAAAAAAATAGTTATTTTAAACAGTAAATACAATAAAGAAATTTAAAAATAGACAAAAACACAAAAAACACCAGATAATTAAAAAATAAAGACCAAATAAATAATTAGAAACAATAAGAAGAACAACACATTATTTAAGAGATAGATGTTTTCTGAGGGAAGCCTCACTATCGTGAAAGATGTCCACATCCGAAGAGATGCGGTTTAGAAGGATTATTGCCCTGCCCACGGGCATAACTTTAGGTAAATTGGTTCTACACAGTGGCAGGTGAAATAATTTATGTTGCCTTTGTCGCAGATAATTGTCAGGGACAAACAAAGTCAAGTCATTCAAAATATCCGAGTTATGTATTCGACCACGAATCAGTTGAAAAAAATGAACACCCAAATGGATAGTTCGTCTAATTTCTAATGATTGGTAGTCCAGCATACCCAGCAAGAAATCAGTTGGGTACAGCCAGGGGTAATAACCGTTATCTTTGAGGTACAAAAAACGTAAGAACTTTTTTTGTACCTTTTCAATCAACAGGCAATATTTATTTTCATGTGGTGCCCACACCAGTGTACCAAATTCCAACCGACTTCTTACCAAAGAGTTATACAATAACTTCAGAACTTTTGAATTGGTAAAATCTTTCCCATTCCTAAGAACAAATCCCAAAATCTTATGGGAGCTATTACTTACTGAAGTAATATGAAGACTGAAAGATAATTTAGGATCGAATGTAACTCCCAAATCTTTCGAAGACGTAGTCCTATCCAGTGATATACCATCCATTGTATAGCTGTGATAGATCGTCGTGCGAGCCCTAGTATAGGACATGATGAAACACTTCGATATATTAAAATACAATTTGTTTCTTTTACTCCATTCCAAGACGCTGTGAATGTCTTTTTGGAGTTTAAAACAATCGTCGACAGATTTAATTTCTCGAAATATTTTTAAATCATCGGCAAACAAGAGGCTATTGGAATATTTGATATTTTTAGTAATATCATTTATAAAAATTGTAAATAACAACGGCCCTAGGATGGAACCCTGAGGAACTCCAGAAGGTGTGGAGAACTGATTGGATTGGAAGAGTCCATAAGCTACGAATTGTTGTCTATTGGAGAGGTAACTATTGAAAAATTGGACTAAGGTATCACTTAAACCAATTTTACGAAGTTTAGTTAAAAGAATTGAATGATCAACTTTGTCAAAAGCTTTTGAGAAATCACTGTATGCACAGTCAACTTGAAAACCTTTATCCAGGGATTTCGAGACGAAATTTGTGAATACCATAAGATTCGTATTGGTAGTACTTTGTGCTCTGCCCCAACCCTTCTTTCAATATCTCTCTCCACTCCATATTTTGTAAACATACTACTCAAATACACAAACTCATCTAATTGCTCCAGATTTTCACCGTTCACGCTAATATTGTATTTAGTCAGATTTAAAATACGTCTTAATGCTCCTTTAAGGTGATTACATTACAAAAACGGCGCTTTAAAAGTTAGCATGTTATTACCGGTTTGTCTCAAAAGAAAGGTCTGCGACATGTGTATACTGCCCATGATGACATACGGACTAGAGACGACAACTCTTACAGCAAAAAGTGTCCACAGGCTCAAGTGTACACAGAGGTCCATGGAAAGACAGATACTTGGTGTGAGCTTGCGTGACCGTATAAGGAATGAACAAATCAGACGCCGCACCAGGGTTGCTGACGTCATGAACCGAGTGGCAAAATTGAAATGGCAATGGGTTGGACACTTGGCTAGACAGGGTGGCAACAAATGGACACCCAGGAAACTCAGTTGGAGACCATGGGCAAATAGGCAAAGTGTCGGAAGACCACCGATGAGATGGACCGATGATATTGTCAAAAGGGTTGGAAAATATTGGATATAAAGGGGCCAGAATAGAGACGAGTCGAGGAAATTGGAAGAGGCCTATATCCAGCAGTGGAGGGAAGAAGGCTAACAAAGAAGAAGAAGATGTTATTATTATTATGACTTACTGTTGAGTCTGGCCGCCTCGTTGGTTAAGTCCACCAGCTGCTCGTAGAGGTCCCGGAACTTGAGCCCCGTGTTGCGGCGCCACTCGGTCCAGGTATGCTGCAGCTCCTCCCAGTCGCGGGAGCGCGCCATGATCTGCACCAGGTCCGGCTGCAGGCGCAGGCCGCAGCGGAAGGGCTCGTTGTAGGCGCAGATCTGCGCCCCATTGTACACAGCAAGCATGTCGTTGATCAGGCGGTTATACTGAAATATTGTTAGGATTCATCGTTTAAATTAGGAATAATCCTGAAGACAACATAAATAATACTTCAATTAATTTTCAATTTATAAACATACAATAGTTACATTGTATTCCCATGAGTAGAAAACTCATTATGGGACAAAAGGATAAGTTACATAAAAAATAATTATAGGACATTCAGAAAATAGAAAAAGTAATTGACTTTCAACTAAAACATTTTACAATAAGTACATTTTGTGACTTTATAAAATTATTGTGACATTGTGACAATTGTGACATTTGATCATTTTAATACATCATAAATTGCACTGTTTAAAGGAAATATAAAAACATATTTAAATAGTGTAATCTATTAACTTAATAGTATTCACCATATAAAAATAAAAAAACAAAAACGATATAAAAATAATAATTTTATGCAAATGCACGTTAATTAAATTAATGTTAAAAGTTAAACTTTATTTCTAATATCATTTAAATGAATTTTTTACTGAACTTCCATTAAATTAAACTTAATCATCATATCATACACTTTTTAATTGTACACAATTGCGGATGGTATGAAATATGAAACACAGTTCGAATACATGTTAAACAGAAAATCCAAATAATGACACTGTTTTTCTAATAGCATTCATATTCAATTTCTATCCAAAATATACCTACACTTATACTTACATACACACCTTTATCACAACATCACTTCAGCGTTTGCGATTTAAACTATTATATTCAGAATAATTATGAAAAAAAAAACTATTTTTGCATTTTTCACTAACATGTTTTGGGCAAGATTCCCTTTCTCAATGGTGAAATTTTGTGATGGATTATTTCTAAAATTTCTACACTGAAATGGCATCTGTGTCGGGAAACATCTTTGTTAAAATACAGTGTATTAAAAAATATAATAAAATGTAAAAACACAACACAACGTGAAAGAAAATATAGAATAAATTGCATTTAATAATGCTTTAGAAAGGCGAAACATGTCATTCCCATAAAATATAATAAAACTTCTAGAAAACTGACGTTTTCATTCGTATTCATAATAAAATAAATTGTTTTGTTTCGTACATATGATTATTATTAGTTATTTATTTTAATTTTTAGTAACAATCACACTGCCATCGCCGGGAATCGAACCTGGGACCTTCGGTGTGGCAGTCATAGTTTTGGCACTCTACCATGAAGGTATGTCGATGATGCTTGAAACAGAAAATTGAAATTTTTGGTATTTATTTTATTATATTGTACATTCCTGATCGCAATGTTGACTTCCTCATTCAGGCTCTCGGTGATACAGAGTTTCAATAAGTAAGCTGGTTCCATTCAGCGGTGATCCAAAATTCCAATTCTTCGAGATCTCGCTCAGGGATGTTTAATTGATGCGATTGTTACATTAAACACTGTCAATCAATTGTTATTTTGAAACATTTAAGTAGATATTTTCACAAAAGATAAACGTAGTTAACTAAATTTGAATACAGCACTTTGTTTGCAGGCTAAACGATTTTAATGGTGGTAAAGTACTCAGATGCACAGAAGTTAATAAAATGATGACGAAATTATTGCGAAATCAAAAATAGTGTAGACGTACGTGTTTACACCATAGACACGGTCAATGACCCGCAAAATGTAACACTTGCTTCAATAACAATATTGGTGTTTCTTTATGTATTTAATGAAAGCGCGTGTATTTTGTTTATGGTGCGTTGTTGATCCGTTTTACTCGTTTTGACGAAGGAAGAAACTAGATGGATAGAGTGACATGGAAGCAAATAAAAGAAGACGTGTGTTCAGGAGTGGAAATCTAATTACATTTTGAGTTCAGTTCGGCAACGATTGATTTCTGTTTCAAGACTTTTTGGTCTAACTCTACGTGAAAATATTTACAGGTATTTATTGTTTCTTAAACAATGATGTATAACTCCATATTAAATAATTAATACGCATGAAAACGTCAGTTTTCTAGAAGTTTTATTATGCCTTAGAAGGGCGAAACATGTCATTTCCATAAAATATAATAAAACTTCTATAAAACTGACGTTTTTATGCGTAATAATTATTTACATATATGTTTATGCAATTGATAATTCTTGCTTCAACGAAGATGTCCAACTATAAATTGAATATATAATTGTGATTTTTTATGAATCAAGTTATTTTTTCCACTTTTCATTTGGTTTTCCCCAACTGTTTTGAAGGTGGTCTATACCCAATTAATATGAATAATAAAGTCTGTTTTCTAGAATTTTTCATACATTATAATTAACGAGGATGACATTCTAGGGTATAATTAAATGAGGTGATTAGATATACCTACAAGTACGCATAATATTTATTATTATTATTTTTAAATAATAAGAAGGGTTGGTGCGGGTAACAAAGTGAATGGAGCTTAAAAAATAGTTATTGTAACCATAAATTGGAGTTCACAATGGGGTTCTGGTCCCAACCCTAATCTATGGAAGCGAAGCATGGAACTGACAGAAGAAGAATGAGAGCAGAAAAAATGCGGTAGAGATGAGGTCCCTAAGACGTATGTGTGATAGAACGATATACGATAAAATCTCAAATGCTGATATAAAAAAGGAATGTAGAGCGGAAGAAGGTATCATGCACAAGATTATGAAAGGATCGCTGCGTTGTTTCAGACATATGGAGCGCATGGATGGAGAAATAATAGTTAAGAAAGTATACGTGAATGATGTAAATGGAGTACGGAGTCGAGACAGACCGAGGAAAACATGGCATGACCAAATTAATCAAATTTTAAAGGTTGGTCATCTTAGAAGTCGGAAGAATCAATGTGCGTGTATGACTTGTTGTATGAATGAGGAAGAAGCTAGAGAGGTGTGCCAGGATAAAGTATTGGGGCGGTCCATTCTCTCTGCCTACCCCTGCGGTGAAACGGCGTGATGGTTTGTTTGTTTCATTATTTTTAAATATATTTGGGAATTAAACTAAACTAAACTAAACTAACCACGACACCGTCTCTCCAGAGGGGTAGGCAGAAATAATGGAACGCCACACTGTTCTGTCCTGATATACTTATCTCGCATCCTCTACATTCATACATCTTGTCATGCACGCACGTCGATTTCTCTGACTCCTCAGGTGACCGACATTCAATATTTGATTGATTTGATCGTGCCACGTTTTCCTCGGCCTTCCTCTATTTCTAGCTCCGTTCACGCCGTTTACATTGTCCAAACCATCTTAATGACCCTTTCCTTATTTTGTTCATAACACTTTCATTCGCACCACAATCACTTATTATACTTGCATTTGTCACTCTATCATATACATATTTTCCACACATTCGTCTTAGAGATCTCATTTCTACTGCATTTATTCTACCTTCATCCTTCTTTTCCCAGTTCCATGCTTCTCTTCCATACACACATAAGGGTCGGCACAAGAACACCATTATGCACTGCCATCTTAGCTTTTTTGGATAGGCTTTAAAAAAACGAAAATACTTAAAAATGTAATGCATCACAATATCTTTGCTCTGCCGAAGATAACAATTTAGTTGAAAGTTAAACCCATTAGGTAGCAGAGTCTGAAACTAAATGTGTTTGAAGATAATTAATTACGTGTTACAAAGAGAGGTGACAGTAGACAGAAAGGCTGGGCCAGTGTTAACAACTCACCGGATAAGCTCTAATGGCCGATAATGATGTTTTTTAATAATTAAGATAATACACGTAGATCTTCTAATGACCGTTTTTTCGGATTTCGTTGTTATGTTGGTAATAGTTAAATAATTATTTTTACGTTTTACTTCGTGTTGCTTCAAATATAAGCTTTGAAACTAATGTAGAATTTAAGGCACAAGACTCAACATTACATACGTATATTGACATACAGTTTTTTAAAGGATTTTTAAAATATGTTATTATCCTTAGTTTATTTGAAATAATATTTTTTTCAGATATTTCAATATCAATCTAAATATTTCAATAATTAATGATATTAATCAGTAAAATTATGAATGAGCGCTTTTTCATATTTAAAGTTAATCGACACATTCAAAATTACAATTAATTTGTTATTTGGATATTGACATAATAATAACATAAATCTTGCGAGATGAAGACACTGAGTATGATAGCAGGTTTAACATTATCAGAATACCAGAACCAGGGAGATGGAATTTTATAAGATGGAGTTGATATATTTTCCCCCTTGTATACAACAGGTCGTTTGAACCCAATTACAATTTACAATTTATTTAAGCAATTATATTGATTCTCATGACATGTGATAGGTAGCCAATCTATCATCATTTTATTGTCACGTGAATTCTACACCAGACCAAATACAGTATGACAATCACACTGCTATCGCCGGGAATCGAACCCGGGACCTTCGGTATAGTCCTCTAGAGAACAGACCATACAGGACTAAAGTAAAAAAAACGAAGAAGTAACATAGAGATTCATTAAAAAATATATCCTAATAATTTCTCCAACACTAAAGATTTCGTCAATAGTGTCAAAAAAATATATTGTGTTATGGAGATTAGCATGAAGCATGAAGCTTTGATAGAAAAAAACTCAAGTGGTCGATCCTGATAGAAAAATTATAGGTTAATTATTTCGAGGGTTTAAAAAAAGGATGGTGGTCTAGGGAACAGGACACTTGTCTCCTGATCCAGGGGACTTGGGCTCAAGCCTGGACACGACCAGATTCCTTCTTCATAATAATGAGCTATTTTATGCACATGCAGAAATTTTTTAAAAATTCTAATGCCTTTGATTCGAATCCTTGGAGTTATTATTAAAATACCAATAAATATGACTAATGAAATCTGATCAAAAAATACAACCTAACAATAAAAAAAACAGTAATAAAATTAGGTTGAACTAAAAAAAATCGAATTTTAAATTGTGAACTGTTAATTATATGTAAAAAAAATTTTAATAGACGGTTAATGTTTTTATCTTACCCTGTCTAGCTGGTCTGGGGGCAGTGCAGATGGTCCTATAGCGGACTGGAATCTTAGCTGTCTCCACAGACTGATGTCGGTCAGTCGGTCCGTCCTTACGCCCTTCACGAGCTGCCAAAGTCCCCTCTGGAATACGCTGTATCTCTGCTGGGCATCCAACTGAAATAAAACAGTAAAACCATTACTGAATCGCCCATCCTGGTAAGAAAACTGTAATATTAACCAAATAGTCCATTGTTTTAACATCATCAGGTGTTATAAAAATATATATCAAATGTCAAATTTTCGTAATTTTTTCGAATCTTTGTGTATTTGTTCCTAAGTCAATTTGAATAATTTATTTGATATAATTTTGAAGTTCTTGCTGAAATTGAGATAGGTAACTAAATATTTTAATTTAAAGAATGGTTAATTACTGTTTATAGGAGAAAATATTAAAGGTAGAAAATATAATAATAATAAAATAAAATAATCATATTAAAAATAATAAACAATAATTAAAAGGAACAATTACACATAGTATAGAGTCAAAACAATAAAACATAATAAATACAGGGGAAAAGTTTTTAATGTACTATATACTAATGGGGAATAAGAAGGAATTTGGTTATTTATAACATTTACTTTACATTTTTTGGCCCTAAAAATTTCTAAATTTTCTAATTTATCTTATTTTTGAGGATTATTTGCTATATGTAAAAAATTTGTATTTTTGGTTTCGAAATGATGGTCAAAATTCAATGATTGGCCATTTCCGAAAAGATGTTTCTGTTTTTGTATGAAATTTTGTGTTCGTATAACCTCTTCAAAAATGATCGACCCGTTTTTCCAATATACAATAACAGTTATATAATATTAACCCATTCATCGCCACATGTTTGAAGAAACAGCGCGCCGGTACGCCACGTATTTCTCCCAAACTATCGAAATATATCGATCCTTTTTGGTTTGATAATATTTTTAAATATTCATAGATGTCGTTGTGGAAAAATCGGAATTAATTTTGAAATACATCTTTCGAATATTGCGAAGCGCGCACAGCTGCGCTTATGGCGATCGTCTACGTAGATCGCACAAGTGTGCTTACGGCGATCGTCGGGTTAAATATATTAATTCGTTTAAAAAAGTTAATCCCAACTGAATGGCAAAATGCACTTACATGTCCAATACATAAAAAAAAATGCCAGATGTAGTGCCAATTATAGAAGTATTTCTTCATATTTTATTATTTCCATGGCATATTATATTAGTAAAAAATATACGTTAACGATGTAAATAGAACTAGAAATAGAGGAATACCAAGGAAAACGTGGCACGATCAAATAAATCAAATATTAAATGTCGGCCATGTGAGGAGTCAGAGAAATCGACGTGCGTGCATGACACGATGTATGAATGTTGAGGAATCGAGAGAAATGTGTCAGGAAAGAAAAGTGTGGCAGTCTATTCTTTCTGCCTACCCCTTCGGGGAAACGGCGTGATGGTTAGTTTGTTAGATAGTAAATTAGCAACTAGAAAAGATGCAGTAGATATGAGATCTCTAAGACGAATGTGTGTAAAACTGTAGATATGCGGTGTATATGAAAGTGTTATGAACAAAATAATGAAATGGTCGTTAATATGGTTTGGACACATGGAAGTAATTAATTAAGGGTGAAGAAAGTATATGTAAACGACTTCAATGGAGCTAGAAATACATAGATAAAGGTTGAGGAAAACGTGGCACGATCAAATCAATCAAATATTAAATGTCAGTCATGTAAGGAGTCGGAGAAACTGACGTGCATAAACTGAATGTATATTTATTTTTGTAAAACAGTTTAAGTAATATTTAAAAAGAAAAATATTGCTTTGTTTTGTTATTTAAGTTAAAATAAAATAAAAATTGCATCGAATTTGCATCAAGTAAAATTGTTTGGCCAATGTCAAAATTTTCCTCCTATTGTGTTATTTTTTA
The DNA here is from genome assembly GCA_022606425.2 of Lepidostoma basale. NCBI lineage: Eukaryota > Metazoa > Arthropoda > Insecta > Trichoptera > Lepidostomatidae > Lepidostoma > Lepidostoma basale. The sequence goes on from JAHDVF020000123.1 coordinate 320,342, forward strand.
AATATTTGTGTAATGTTCTATTTGACATTCAAGAACCTAATGCTTTGTCAGTCCCAAAGGCGTTATTGTTTAGTGACATAAGGCCCCTTTGTCTTTTGGCTGTGGCGGACTCGGCGTTTCACTTGGAACATTTTTAGCTTGTTTTGGCTCATTGTACAATTTGCATACTAATTATAATGACGCAATTTTTGGAATAAAATGCAACGCGTGTATGAATCGTTTAGTGGGCTCTCTATTATCCACGCGCCCATACAATATAAGCCAAGCGATTCTCAATGGAATCAGTACACAAAATGTATTTATTTGTTTTTTATTTCATTTATTTATTTATTTAATAAAGTCATAAAAAATTACATTAAAATTTTACAACTTATAAAACAATCACTTAATAATAAATTTTAAGGGTTGGTCATGTTAGAAGTCGGAGGAATCGACGTGCGTGTATGACTCGTTGTATGAATGTGAAGGAATCTAGAGAGGTTTGCCAGGATAGAGTAGTGTGGCGGTCCATTCTCTCTGCCTACCAATACGGGGAAACGGCGTGATGGTTTGTTAGTTTGTTTGTATATAAATGAAAACGTTTGTTTTGTAGAAGTTTTATTATATTTTATGGGAATGACATATTTCACCTAAAAATGTTTAATCAAATGTTTTAATTGATTATGTTCGTTAGTAAATTGTTTTCTCGAGACAATAATACTCAAATATAAAACTCCCAATAATCTCACTATCACATTTCAAAATTTACATCATTACTGTAGAAACAATAAATTCTCCTATTAAATCAAAATATTCTGACAGTACAAATAAAATAAAACTAATCTAAATTAAGGAACTTCGGCGTTTTTTTTTTAACTAACTTGATAACGATTACGTCGTTTCCTCGGAGGAAAAGGCAGAGAGGATGAACCACGATACTGCTCGTTCTGACATATATCGCGAGTTCCTTTACATTCATACAACGTACAATGCACGCTCGTTGATTTTTCCGATTTCGAATGTGGCCACCTTTTAGTATTTAATTTATTTGATTATGAATTGCTTTGTCTTCCACGGCTTCTTTTCACTCACGCTGTTTTTATACAACATTTAAACCATCCTCCTCTCGTCCATTCGTTGCATATTTCCAAACATTCTCAGAAATCTTTCTTGGAATTTTACATATGATGCAATCATCTGCCTTACATCTCTTCCTTATTATTTAATGCACGTATTTCAATCACATTCATGTGTCTGCACTAGTATCCCATGATTAAAAGATTTTTTTCTTAAAGAAGATTTTTCAAACTTTATTTAAAACAGGAATTTTTTTTTAACGTAAACATGTTTCGGAACACAGAAACCCTTCAGCGGTGTATACTTTACATAACATATAAACAAATATTTTACAAATGTGGTTAATTTTAACGGATGTAAAAAAAATTTTTTTTTAAATGACAATATGTATGTTTTTATTTTATTTCTTCTTTTCATAAAGTATTGTTTAACAAAGTTACCGAAGTATTGTTTAATTATGAATTCACAACACAAAGTAATGGTGTAAATAGAAGAAATTCTCGAAAAATTGTCGACCTTCGTGGCAGAGTGGTAAGAACTCTGACTCCCATACCGAAGGTTCCTGGTTCGATTCCCGGTAATGGCGGTGTGATTGTCACATTGTCTTTGATCTGGTATAAAATTCACGTGATAATAAAATAGTGATAGATTTGCTACCTATAGCATGTCAGGAAAATCAATGTTTTAATACAAGGATTAATTGTATCTCAATAGAGACGAAGATGCAAATCGGAAACAGAATATGGTGATCGAGGTGTTTACAGGACTTATGACCTGTCATTGGCTGGGTTAAGCGCACGCTTTATGTAATACAACGTTCCCCATTCCACCTTTCTTACGACCACCATGTCTGACAAATTTTTGGAAGTTGTATATATGTTAATATGTAACACCAAACTTCACATGTTAGTTTCAATCTACACACTAGCGCCATCTATGAAGATTGGATTTAAGCATTTAGCAGAAGATCTTTTATTAACGCAATGTGAAAGGCTACCGCCATTAATGTATTGCTAGATAACGCTTGGAGATGTCACTCCAATTTATATGCTATAACTTGGACCAGTTATTGTTTTTACAACATTTTTGAATGTATACAAATACGTGTTTTTACAATTTATACGAGTATGTGAATTGATAACCCGCAATGGGTAAAATTCAGTATTCATCTACACGTATTTGTATACATTCAAAAATGTTGTAAATATTTTAATAGCTAAAAACAAATTGTGACAGTAATTGGGTTCAAACGACCTGTCGTGGTGTACAAAAAAATGGTAATATACCAATACCTATGCAATCGCAATCTTACAAGAATCTAGCAGCAATATTAGAAGGTAGCCATTTCCACGGAATGTTTTGGATGATTCATTTCCAGTTGAAATCTAGAATAGCACTTTGTTTTTCAAGAGAAAGTAAAATCAAACGCGAAAACTATTGTTCGCGGAGTGTATCGTCCCTCCCGAGTGTAGCAAAGGTTTAGTTTCACACACTTTGTACGGTTCTTTAGTGGTCTGCATTGTGCTATTGGGTCCGCTGACAAATAATGTAATCAGGTTTGTGTGTGTTGATGTGAGATTTACATACATAGGTACATACACGTATATATGTATACGAAACACGTAAAAAAGTTCAATTCGTTGTTCTCACCTGCATTTCGTAATTTCATAAATCAAGTGATAGAAGAAAGATAGGAATATAAGGCGAATGAATGCATCATAAGTAAAATAAAGAAAGGGACACTAAGATGTTTTGGACATGTGGAATAAATGGTGAAGGGAAGAAAGGCTAAGAAAGACACGGCATGAGCTAATTAATCAATTTCTTAATGACGGTCATGTTTGAAGTAGGAACAATTATCGAGCGTGCATGCCACGATGTGTGAATGTAGATGAGGCGCGAGAGAAGTCATGTCAAGATCGAACAGTGTGGCGGTCCATATTCTCTGTCTACCCCTCCGGGGAAAGGGTGTCATGGTTTGTAGTTTAAGTGATAGAGAACAAGATTTGCAAATTATTTCATTATTTTGAGTAAATAATCGTTAAGATGGTTTGGACACAAGGTAAGAATGAATGAAGAAATAATCAGATCAAATAAATCAAATATTGAATATCGGGCGTGTGAGGAGTCGGAGAAATCGACGTGCGTGCATGACACGATGAATGAATGTTGAGGAACGAGAGAGTGTTCAATTAAAGGTCCTAGTGAAACAGTTGTGATAATTTCATAAAAATTAAATAAATATATAAATACATATTTTTTTTCTTGAACAATGATGTAAAACTCAATTTTTAATCATTAATTCAAAAGAATTCTAGAAGTTTTATTACAATTTATAAGAATGACAAGTTTTGTAGGCATAACCAAATGTGCCTTTGCAGGCAGAACATGTCACTACCATATATTATTAATTCATTCATTAATTCATTTCTCGGCGCTAATCCCGGTGTGGGACTTGGCCTCCTCCACAACGGTCCTCCACTGACTTCTGTCTCTGACCATTTCTCTCCATTTCCCAGTTCCTTCCATTTTCTCTCAATCTTGTTCCACGCAATCCGCCCATCTTTTCCTCTGTCTGCTTCTTGGTCTCTTTTCGCGAGGCACCCATCTGGATATAATTTGTGGTGTTCTACCTTCTGGCATTCTTTCCACATGGCCAGCCCACTTACAGAATCTCATTACTGTTTCCTGGTTAATCAGTACTTCAAGTTCAAGGTTTCTTTTAGTTCTGTAAGTCCCATCCTCCAGCGTATGTCCAAAACATTTTCTCAGTATTTTCCTTTCAAAAACTGCCAGCCTGCCTTCCTCTCTCTGCGTTAGAGACCATGTCTCACAGCCGTAGGTGACTCTACCGGTCTTATGATAGTCTTATATATTAAAAGTTTGGTATTCCTGCTGAGTTACTTAGAGCCCAGAAGCTTCTTACAACCATGAAAAGATCTGTTTGCTGCTAAGAGGTGAATGTTTAATTCTTCTGCCAGCTTGTTCTTGGAATTGAGGTTCGAACCCAGATAGGTGAAATGCTGGACCTCTTCGTACATAATATGTTGTTCTATTTGTATGTTTTGAAGGGGATGTTGCTCGCGCGCGCTAACCATTATATAATATATTAGCGCTAACTATTATATAATATATTATTAATTAAAAAGTATTATTTATTATTCTGAATTTGAAAATTTAGTTTGGTTCATGTGCTCCTATAAATTTGGCGATATTTCGTGCAAAAATGAATTGTTTTGGTCAATTTAATTGTTGCCGCACTTTATAATAGTTAATTGTGACACGTAATACGTTTATACTGTTTTGCTGTTAAAATTATATTAGTTTTTTCGTTTTTATAAAAAATTTTGACATTTGTAAAAATAAATTTTTCATTTGTTCCAATGACAATTTGAATAATTTCTTCAATATTATTTTTAAGTTCTTGCTGGTTAAGTGCCTAATTACAGCCAATTTAAAAAACGGTGGATACGTGTAACATAAATTAAATAAACACAAAAGTCCGGATTGTCCATGTCAACATGTGCAACATCGAAAAAAACATTATGTGATATTACTTTATGTGCTAAATTAAAAAAAACGGTGGTTACGTGGAACACAAATTAAATAGACAATATGTGCACCATCTTAAAATAACATTTTGTGTTAAATTATTTTTATTTTGTTAATTTATTTCATATCATTGTATTTTATATTATTTGTTTTAGATTTATTTTGTGGGTGTTGGACGATCGAAGTGTGCGCGGGAGATGCCTATTGGTGGCGATGAGGTTCGCAACCCATCACACCGCGTCTCCCGCGGGGCGAAAAGAGAAGGATGGAGTGCCGCATCAGTAAAAGTGTGACAGTCCATTCTTTCTGCCTACCCTTTCGGGGTAACGGCGTGATGGTTAGTTAGTTAGTTATTAAATAGTAATATTATAACAGTGTTCCAAACAAAACAGTTACTAACTACCTTTTGTTTGATATATTTTGCGAACCAAAATCAAACAATGTATTCTTACAATCCGATCACATTTAATTAAACGGAGTGATAATGAAATGTTTATACAATTTACTTACCTTCACATTATAGCATTATGAAATAACAGTGTGTCCGGCGCATATGCAAATATTTGCGACACACCTTTACCTTGATTCGCTAATCAAAAGATTTATTAATTACAATATTCTAGAGGCGACTTTTTGTACCGCACATAGAGGTCTCGACTCCGGATCGTGGGAACATCATCTCTGTGGCTATTAAAGTGTATCAAGTGGAAACACTGACTCATTGACAATTGCAACCATTATTGTCCGATGATTGTGTGGTTACATGTAGACTGCAGGTGGTGCTTACACGGACGTTCTTCGTTCAACGATAATTGTATCATTAGTAAGCTTAATACTAAGGCAATATATTAGTAATTATAATATTACAGATAAAATAAATAATGATACTGATATCTTATAACTAACTAACTAACTAACCATCACGTCGTTTCCCCGAAAGGGTAGACAGAAAGAATGATCTGCAACACTTTAATCGATGCTGCACTCCATTCTTCTCTTTTCGCCAACGCGAGAGACGCGGTGTGATGGGTTGCGAACCTCATCGCCACCAATAGGCATCTTCCGCGCACACTTCAATCATTCAACGTCTACATAATAAATCTAAAACAAATTATACAAAATACAATGATATAAAATAAAATAACACATAAAAATAATTTAACACATAATGTTCTTTTAGATGGTGCACTTGTCAGCTGGACGATCCGGACATTTGTGTTTATTTAATTTTTTATTCCACTGTTTTCATTTTAATTAGGCACTTAAAACAATCCAACACCAGCAAAAACTTGAAAATTTGATTGAAGAATTTATTCAAATTGACATTGGAACAAATGAAAAATTTATTTTGACACCTGTCAAAATTATTTTTATAAACGAAAAAACTTGTATTATTTTAACATCAGAAGAGTGAAAACGTATTTTGTGTCACAAATAACTATCACAAAGTGCGGCAACAATCAAATTGACCAAAACAATTCACTTCTACAAGAAATATCTCCAAATTGACAGGAGCACCACATGAATCAAACCATTTTTTTAAAATCAGAACCAGGATGATATAAAAATTATGGTGAATATATCTTATATATTCACCATAATTTTGTGTTACAGATTCATTAAACAATGTTTATTATTTTATAAACAGCACTTTATTATTTTTAAAATTAAATTAACACAAACATGTTTCGGACAGAGAAACCCTTCATCAGTGTACTTAATTTATGTGTATACAAATATCCCTGAGATGTTTTGGACATATGGAACGAATGGATGAGAGTAGAATGGTTAAAAAATTGTACACAAGCAGCCTGAGTGAAAAAAGAAGCCGAGGACGACCGAGGAAAACATGGCATGACCAAATTAATCAATTACTAAAAGGCGGTCACATTTGAAGTCGGAATAATCGACGTGCATGCATGGTACGATTTTATGAATGTAGAGGATGCCCGAGAGGTATGCCAAGACAGAGCATTGTGGCGATCCATCCTCTCTGCCTACCCCTCCGGGGAAATGGCGTTATGGTTAGTTAGTTAGTTAGTACAAAATAAATGTGCAAACAAATTTTCCATGAATGTTGTCAATTTTGACAGAAAATAAAAGACTAACTAACTAACCATCACGCTGTCTCCCCGAAAGGGTAGGCAGAAATAATGGACTGTCACACTTTAACCGATGCGGCACTCCATCATTCTCTTTATGCACCGCGGGAGACGCGCGTGATGGGCTGCGAACCTCATCGCCAAAGAAAAAAAAATAATATCTCTCAAGACTGACCACATTCGTGAAAATTTTTGTTCAAATATTTATTTTGTATTTATATTAAGTAATTAAATACACCCATGAAGGGCTTCTGTGTTCGAAACATTTTTGGGTTAATTTAATTTTAATATGGTGTTGATTCTTCTCTTCTCAGTCGTGTTCCTCATGATTGAGGGTCGTGTCTATCCTGTTCATAGCACGCTGATCATAGCACGCCATGCGCTCCTGTCACCCGTCAGTCTCCAGGCTGTAGCTAATGAGAGACCAGTCAGATCCCTGATTTGATCGGCCAGCAGCTCGGTGGGCATCCTTGTGGTCGCCTTCCCTCCTTTATGCCCATAATGATGAGCTTTTCAAGGTTTTCTTGATCTCTCCGGGCTATGTGTCCAGCGTATTTCAACACTCTCTGAGAGCACATCCGCGAGAGTATTGCCTTGATACCCAGCTGGTCAATGATTGACTGGTTTGTTCTTCTTGCCATCTAGGGTATACGCAGCATTCGTCGCCAGCACCACATCTCGAAAGCATCAATTTTGGACCTCTCCGATGTTTACAAAGATATACATATTGATATAATAATAACATCATCATAATTATAAGTTAACTTTTAAGCGTCGTTTTCATGATGTTGTCATCTCAAGGGCATATTGAGACATTTTAAATCTAAACATCAAAATAGGATACATTTGATATTCGCAATTGGTTAGAAAATAATGTAATAAAACAAATATTTAAATGGGTTTTTAATTTGCTTATAAAATATGAAAAATATGGCTTTTTAGGTAAGAGCTAGTTAGAAGCAAAAACATATATAAATTGATCTATTCTTGAACGAAGATCCTCTTGGGAAATGGAACACCAGCTATCTTTCCAATTTGTTTGTAAGTATTCCTGGCAAGCGATGTCTAAGGTATTAAGTGGGAAACCACGCCGGGAAATATTTCATCTACCATTCTATTTATGTGATCTCTTCAGTTTCTTTGTCTTTTTCTTCCCCATCGCATGATATTTCCCGTCTGACAAGTCTCTCTTATTTTATTTCAGAGTTCTTACCCTGTACCTGTGAAACTACTCTGTTAGATCCAGCGATAATACGGCGCTCTGCATCTGTGACATGGTACAATCCATGCTGTACATAATGGAGTGCTCTTACTGCCCTGTGACATCTACGGAGGAGGATCAGGTTCGAGATTCCGGTAATGCGGTTCAGCTTCAACGATTCAACGGTTCAACGATTTATCGATGGTAAAGATATAAATAAATTAGTTAAAAAAGAATATCTTCTATGTTCGCCATACTTTGTGTTGTAGATGTTTTATTTGCCTTTTTCTTTTTTATATACTTTGTATTTATACACGACACTAACTTTAAAAAAAAAAAAATTACATATCAGACATGTTTCGGACACTCAGTGCTTCTTCAGTGATACATATTATAAAGATACATATTTAAAATATTAGAAAATTGTTTACAAATATGATCAGTTTTGCCAGATGTTAGAAAGATTTTTTTTAAAAGTTCCAAAATAAATCTTTATAACATCTGTCAAAACTGATCACATTTGTAAATAATTTTAAATATGTATCACTGAAGAAGGACCGAACAAGTACAACTCACACAAGAACGAAGTACAACACAAATTATGGCGAACATAGAAGAAAAAATTATATATTTCCAGATTATTATTATATTATAATATATTATAATTATATTTTGTATTCCGCCTATTATGTAGATTTTTCCATATATTTAAATTCTTTACACGAACATATTTAAATATTATAGTTCCACTACATTATTTCCGTTAAAACATTAGAATTTTATTATTTTTCTGAGATAAATAAAAATATTTGTTCACGCTGAGACGTAAAATAACTGTATATTACTCTGAATTTAGGATTCGATGGATTAAAAATATATTTTATAACATAATTACTATCGAATTAGGGCTGCCTTAGATGTTAAGATTGAAGTATTGTATTCTTTGAAATTCGTTAGGTGCAATTTATGCATTTGATCAATTATCATTTTGTGCGATATTTCATACCAAATCAATGGATAATTAAAATTCATTCTTATTTAGAATCCAATAACAATCTTTCCTTGAGGAATAAGCGTTAATGTACGTGACATAATCAAAGGTGTTATTGCGTCCAGCTTCATTCAGAAGATCAATAAAAAAATGTTTTATACTCGACAAGCATAATGCAAAGAGCAATTAATAGGAATGCATTTTATTGCAGTCAGTCGTTTTGCAAAGTGACACGGTCTGTATTATTACTATAGTATTATAATAACGACAAAAAACATGAGAAGCTAGCCACGATTATGACTTGTACAAAGGTGATTTTTTTACTGCGTTCCTCGTTTTTTTATTCGTACAATTGGTGTCATACTAATGCCATTTTTTACTTGTATTAGTAGCTAATATTTACCAGGATAATATCTATATTCATCAAAAATTATTTTAATTTTATACAATTTCATTGTGATGTTTGGATTGTTCTGTTTTAATAAGGGAGTGATTATTTTTCCACGCATGATCAATTCCCTAAAAGTATGTACTGTTTTGATGTTAAAATTTTACAAGTTTTTTCGTTTATATAAAGAATTTTGACAGGTGTAAAAATAATTTTTTTATTTGTTCCAATGACAATTTGAATAATTTCTTCAATATTATTTTTAAGTTCTTGCTGGCATTGGTTTGTTTTAAGTGCCTAATTACAGCGAATTAAAAAAAACGGTGGATGCGTGGACATTAATTAAATATACAATACATGCACCATCTAAAAAGAACATAATGTGTTAAATTATTTATATTTTGTTATTTTATTTTAAATCATTGTATTTTATATTATTTGTTTTAGATTTATTTTGTGGATGTTGGACGATCGAAGTGTGCGCGAGAGATACCTATTGGTGGCGATGAGGTTCGCAACCCATCACACCGCGTCTCGCGCGGGGCAAAAAGAGAAGGATGGAGTGCCACATCGGTTTAAGAGTGACAGTCCATTCTTTCTGCCTACCTTTTCGGGGAGACGGCGTGATGGTTAGTTAGTTAGTTTGTTAGTTATATTGTAACATTTTTTTGGATCCTTCAACAAGGGCCAGAAATTAAAACGATGGCTAGTGTCCACAAAGAGTTATGAATAAATTACCCACCATACGTAAAACTTCCCTGAAGACGGAGACTGTAACGATTTCCGAAACGTCGGTCGAGAAGTACAATTATCACCGGTATCCCCATGATCCCAAATAACATATTGCCACCAACCGTTAAAATGTACGCAACTTTAAAATTTTAATAATAAGCTAAGATGGCAGTGCACAATGATGTTCATGTGCCGACTCTTATGTATGAAAGTGAAACATGGAACTGGCAAAAAATGAATAAAAGTAGGATAAATGTATTAGAAATGAGATCTATAATACGATAGTGTGTGTAATCTGTATATGATAGAGTGTAAAATGATCACATCGGGCTCTTTATAGATATCATATAGCTCTCGGTTATATCGACGACGCCAACCATTGTGGTCTCTCACTGGGCCATATATTGTCCTAAGAACCCTTCTTTCAAATGCTGCGATGGACCTTTCAGTGTGTTTTGTCATCACCCAGGTTTCAGAGGCATATGTGAGTACTGGTTTGATCAGGGTCTTGTACAATAGTGTTTTTGTGGTTCTTCGCAGTAATTTGGATCTTAACTGTTTTTGGAGAGCGTAGTAACATCGGTTTGCTGCCATTATCCTTCTGTTAATTTCTTCTCGGGTGTTATTATCACTGGTAACTGTTGAGCCTAAGCATGTAAATGAATTAATTATTTCAAAGTTGTAATTTGCAGCTGAGAAAACCTGGGGGTATGGATATGTGGTATTAGAAGCAATCATCAATTTTGTTTTATCTTCATTTATGACAAGTCCCATTATTTTTGCTTTTTCCTCCAATGCTACAAACGCTTCACGGGTAGCTTCAAGTGACCGTCCCACAATATCTATGTCATCTGCATAGGCGAGTAGCTGAACTGACTTGTAGAATATAGTGCCTCTGGTATCTACGAGTATTTTTGAGTCCCTTATCACTTTTTCTAGAGCCACGTTAAATAGGAGACATGCCAAGGCATCTCCCTTCCAAATTGTTTATAATCACAATATACAAAATAATAATAACAATTTTTAAAAAAAGATATACAAATATTACAATAAGAAAACAAATAGAAGACAATTAAAATATATATTCGAGACTACCTTCCCCTCAGGGGAGACGTCGTGATTTTTAGTTAGTTAGTTAATAATAATAAAATGTAGGTTCCTTCGATGGAATGTAATATTGTAATTGTTTGCCTATTAATTTTCAATTATTTGAACTATTAATCGGATTTCCTAGACACCTAAAGCGCGCACAGTTCGCGGATCCAAGGATCGCTCTGCCTACAATGAGATTTCATTGACGTTAATGGTACATTATCTTCATAATGAGAGGAGATTGTGCCCATGCGACAATGTCCCAACGCGATAACAAAGCGCCATGATACCCAAGTAAAGAGCAAATTACCACCGCATGCCCGCACTTGTTGCGCTGACTAATATTTTTATTGTATTGTTGAAATTTACCATTTCGCAAGGCCTTCCACTTCATAAGGGGGCTGACGCCTTGTAATAGATTCTGCAGTTCTAGATATCCGGAAAAAATCACATTAATGTCTGACCAATGTCCTGAATACGAATCAACTTACCTTTTGACGAAAACTAACTAACTAACCAAGAATTTGTAAACAATTTGTAAAATATGTTTTTCTTAGAAACACTTTATTTCGTCCCACCTCAAATAACTTATTATACAGCCCACTGCCACTTCATCCTCGCAATTAGTATCCCTACATCGGTGACCCTAGTGCGTCTTCTAATATCTATGCTGGGTATATAGTCTCTAAGCGAGATATCCGACATGGATCTTTCCATGGACCGTTGTGCAACTTTGATTTTGCTTCTTTAGCTAACGTCCATGTCTCGCATCCATATGTCACCACAGGTAACACACACTGGTCCAGCACATTTGTTTTTAAATTTTGTGGCATGTCCGACTTGAAGATGTTACCCAACCTTCCGAATGCAAAACAACCCAGCTGTATTCTCCTATCAACCTCTTTATTTAATTATTAAAAATTAAATCGTCTGTTTTCTAGAAGCTTTAGGGGTTTATTTAATATCAAATGTTTGAACATTTTATAATACCTTAGAATGGTTTAACATATCATACCCATAAAAGTTTTAGAAAACAGACGTTTTCATTATTATTAATTATTTAATATGGAGTTATATTGTTTTATGGAAATTTTATGAAAAAAAAAATGGTTTAAATACTTTTAAAATAGTCACCGATGCTGTCATGGTACTCGAACAGGAGAGTGTATTCGTTGAGATAATTTGAAAAGTGAACTGGGTTCTAAATTTTAAATTTCTTTCACTCACAATGAAGTGGCGGCGCACCGCAGCATTTATGGATAATGTGGGTTAATACTTGTTACTCGCAAGATATCTAGTAACAGAACCGGTATTTTGAGAAGTAAGTGGCGTCCATCTGTAATAATTTCAGTATCAATGTTTCATTGAGAAAGGTATTTCTTATTCCCACGGTAATAATAGGAAATTATTCCCGCATTCACCGACTTTTTTTTCCTTTTCAGAATAATTCCATTGTTTGATCGGATATATGCATATTCATGATTTGCTATGAACCACTGTTATTATGTAAAACATTGGTAAATTATACATAAGGATTGCTGTCAATTATCTACGTATAATTGTGTATTGAAATAAATATTTTAATCATAACTCATTCATCTTCTTTACTCGTCAAGAACGAAACGATGACAACAAAATTGCTAAATTAAATTCTAATTTATTTTTCTAGTGCCGTGTCAGGTCATACCAACAAAAGCCATCACTGCAGTGAAAGTACCTCTATCCTGCGCTACTTGGAACAGGTTTTCAACTATCTTCATTCTTGTCCATTCAGCAGCCATGACAACAGCCTTCTGCCAACTTCCCGTCGCCCCTCTTTCTCGCCCATGATTATCAGCCAAAGGAGGTAAGTACATAACCCAAATATGAAACTTTTCTAATCTTCACACTAGACAACAGCTCCGAATTATTCAGTTTAGATATACAATAATGTAATGTATGGTAAATATTCAATTTTTTAATGTAATGAACTAGAGTTTATTAAAAAAAATAGCCACATGACTTAGTGTCGTTAAATGATATGTTTTTTAATTACTGGTATTATTATTACAAATAATAAATGAATATATTTTTAATCACGATGTTAGCTAAAGTTATGGGTGATTATAATTGTGTTTCTGTCTTTATTCCGACAGCAACCGGTTTCGCCAGGCTCGCTGGCATCGACAGACTGGTGACACTATTGCAAACCAAGTCCTTTATATACATACATTATATACATAAATACAGATCAGGGGTCGTAAACATGATTCTATACAAAATTAATTTTCAAATATTTATATAAAATTTACTGATTTTAAATATTGGTATTACATGTCGATGCCAGCGGGCTTGGCGAAATTAAGACAAAAACAGAAGTAGTTAAAAAAACATCGTTTTATTTTATTATTATTTGAAATGAACTTCCATCGAGAGATTTCAGTAAAATCATTTGATTATCTTAAAAACAAATAATATGTTAATAATGTTGCCAGACTGGTAGGCTAAAGTGGTCCAGAAGGATAATGGAGTGGAGAACTCTAGAGGACAGAAGAAGCAATAGGACACTCCCCACACGTAAGTCTGGTGACATTAGAAAAATATGCTGGTGATTCAGAAGTATGGGGGAGGTCCATGTCCAGCAGTGGACAACATCAGCTATATAAGTAAAAAATCATAATAACATGTAACCAAAAATTATTGTTTTTGTAATTTGGGTATTTTTCGAGACATGTTTCGAAATTAATATAATTGCATTATCGGGAGAACGACATTAAAGGCCGTGCCACACTGTTTGAAACAAGCTCTCCGCAAGGGTGAACTTGGTGGAGAGCTGTGGAGCCCACGGTTGGTGTAGCGTCCACATACTGTTGTAAACAAGCTCTCCACGTGTGGAATGCGTGTGGAACGGTGGATCCACACGCATACTAAGCGCGTCCGTCCAAAAGGTTTGTTGAAGATCAAACGAATTTTGGTTTCAAACAAGTGTTTACACAGTTTTAAACCGCCGGTGGAGACCGATGTGGAGAGCTTGTTTAAAACAGTGTGGCAGGACAAAATACCAATGATTCGATTAGTTTTTAAAGACCAGCGCGGCGTTTCAAAAGATTAAGCAAATCTATTAACTTGTTAATTGCCTATTAACTTATTAACTTATTAATTGCGGGAGATGCCTATTGGTGGCGATGAGGTTCGCAACCCATCACACCGCGTCTCCCGCGGGGGCGAAAAGAGAAGTTAGTTTATTAACTTATTAAAGATTTTTTAAAGATCTCCTCATAGATTCATTTTTAACATTCATGCATTAATAATGCATTTGAAATGAAAAATCATATCATTCATCTATCCCACTGTCCCATTATCTCAAAACCTTTTTAAAAAATCAATCAATCAATCAATCAAATCAGTTTATTTACTCAAAAGACATCACAAACAGCATAAATGTTTAAGGTATCTATTGCGTACAGGTAAGATGTTATACACATACAACATAATACCAGGAACGCATTAGTGATGGTTCGACATTAGAAAGACAAGATACTGTCCTAAGTCAAGAGTATTTGTCCCCTGAACGTACTTTCACTAACATGAAAGACGTCGATCTCCGAGGAGACCGCGTTCAGCAGACTAATTGCTCTTCCCACCGGTGTCACCAAAGGCAGATTGGTTCTGGAGGCCCGTAGGTAAACAATCTGTGCTGTCGCTGTCGGAGATATCTATCGGGGACAAAAATACCAACATCCTTCAGTACGGCCGAGTTCTCGAAGTATCCCCTAATTAATCTGAAGAAATGGGTTATTAGTAAGAACGTAAATTTCCACGGTTATCATATACAGAAATATTTTTCGGGGTGAAACCGTGTTCCCTCTCGTCAAGCTCCACCAACGTTTCGGAGGCCCTTGCGGCCTCCATCATCAGGGTGTTAGAAATTCGGCTATTCATAACTTAGAATATATTAAGAAATGGCGAAAAAGAAAAAATATAAGTAGATTATGAAAGATAATAATATATCTATGAAATCAGAAGAAAAAATTAAATCCGAATCTAAATAACTCAGAAGAAAAATAATACAAGATATAAGTAACAAAGAGAACCTAGACTCAAAAGAAAATACAAGATATAAGTAACAAGGAGAAACTAAAACTCAAAAGAAAATACAAGATATAAGTAACAAAGAGAAACTAGACTCAAAAAACAAGAAAACAAATAAATACAATAAAGCAAGAGAATAAAACAAAGTTAGGTACAACCGAATACCAGGTATTCAGTTGTACCTAACTTTGTTTAACTTTTGATTAACGATTTCATAGATGATAACTGATTTCATAGATATATTATTATCTTTCATAATCTACTTATATTTTTTCTTTTTCGCCATTTCTTAATATATTCTAAGTTATGAATAGCCGAATTTCTAACACCCTGATGATGGAGGCCGCAAGGGCCTCCGAAACGTTGGTGGAGCTTGACGAGAGGGAACACGGTTTCACCCCGAAAAATATTTCTGTAAATGGGTTATTAGATGTCCATCTCTTCGAATTGGTTCCGAGCATTCCCAGAAGAAATGCCGTGGGATAGAGCCACGGATAACTACCATACTCCCTCATGTAGAGATACCTCAGAATTTTTTTCTGAGGTATCTCTAAATGAGGGAGTATGGTATGGTATGGTATTAAGATGACCATCATAATTCGGTGAAAAAATTGCTTAAAATGATTATATAATGCTGTGAATTGATTAAACGATATTTATTATATGTTTTAAACTTCAACGTCAAACGAACTTAAACATTTGAAAAATAATTTTCACTTTCAGTTGCGAGTCTACGATTTCCTTCACGATCATGCATAGTCCACACATTTACATACGTAATATAATAGGCACACTTAAGCATGTGAAAAATATTATTTTATTTCCCACAGACATTACCAAGGTGGCTTCTTAACAATAGCAATACAAATACCAATAAAGAATTCCCTTACGGAAAACTAAAAATGTTGTGATTTTTCGCAAAAATACCTCATGAATCCCTGCCATAAGGTCGAAATTCCTGTAACAAATATTGCGCCTTAAGTCTTTTTATTTGAGAATAACGCATTTAGGTTAGAAAAACCAGTAGTTAATTTAATTATTTATTGCGTTTATTTCCTTTTATTCATAAATGTCTATTTTTATAAAATATTGCTAAGCATTATAAATATTTTTTTATGATTTTATCTTAAATTGTGTATTTAGATGTTTCCTTTATTTAAGAAAATTAATGAAATATTTTAATATCATTTTTGTTATGTTTCGCGACTCGTTACTATTTTTCCGCCATGTTTGGATTATGTATTTAATGGGATTTATAATTGATTTACTTATACGACCTTCATGGCAGAGTGGCAAGAGCTATAACTGCCATAAACAAAAACCTATCCAAAAAGCTTGAATGGCAGTGCACAATGGTGTTCTTCTACCGACCCTTATGTATGGCAGCGAAGTATGGAACTGGCAAAAGAAGGATGAAAGTAGAATAAATGCAGTAGAAATGAGATCACTTAAACGAATGTGTGAATAGACTAAAAAGCATAACAAAATTTATAATACTTCTACTTCTTATAAAGTGACGCATTCATCGATGGACAAAAGTTGATGGACACTTCATAATTTTCACACGGAACGAGATCTTTCATGGTGGTCCGATTATGTGTCACTTAGTTTGTATCATTTAAATAATAATAGAAAAATATAAAACGTCAAGAAAATCGAAGACGATGATATACAAAACTTTTGCATAAATAAGAAACTTTTTACGTATATCGGGAATAAATTCGTAAAGAATGTTTCAATATATGGAATGCATTTTTGATTTGGTTCAACATATTTTTCTTTGCAATATGCATCAAATGTTTCTCTTGGCATCTTACAGCCAGCGTTCCAAACTGTAGAACATACATGTCTGGTTTAAATACAACATTGTACATCTTTCATTTATTTTATATTGGTATTTTTTGTGACAAAGTACTCCAGAAAGTGCAAAGGTTTGAGCTATCCGACGTTTGTCCAATGCCTCACATTATTTTCATGTTTGATGTCCTAAGAAAGAACAGAGCTAAATTAGTTGATACTTGTTTTATTGGAATCTTTTCGAGAAGTGTACTTTCAGGCTATGCATAAGTTTCAGCAAAATGACAGTTCATGTATTCCGTTTTAATTATTCTAATTCGATGAGCATTTCTTTTCAGAGCTATATACTCGTACAATACCAGTAATTCCTCTAGTTCATTATTCGATTCACTTATCAGTGATAATAATTGATTCATTGTTTCCGTAGAGTTATTTTTTTAATAAAACATAGACAGTAATACTGTATATTTCACTACTGTTAATGGCTTGGTTAAACACGAGTGGCCTAAAGGCCGATCCTTGATGTACACCAGTATTTAACACAAAAAAAAAGATTTGTATCAGCATAGGCTTTTCAAACATGGCTCTTTATACGTAGTTTTAAGGAGATTCACGCATTCGGATAATTAAGGGCAAATTGATAGAGATAAATTGATAAATCATTGAATAATAGGTTTTTTAAAAGTAAATATTACGTAAAACGTGCGTTACATGTTATATTCATTGTGAAAGCTTTGTTAATGATCTACGGTGACCGATAGTGACTTATAGTGTGAAGACAAGAACAGATACAACTCGAACTTAAAATCTTCTCAGAACTTCAGAGATGAAAACTCTTCACGCCATTGCAGACAAAACTCTTACAGACAGACTGTGAATTACGGAAATAAAGTAACTGCAATACTGAAGATATCATGAGTTGGAACAAAACGAGGAGACGATTCTGGCGAGACCGTAGTAATTGGGATACGTGTAGGCCAATATCCACCTGACAGGTCACCCAAGAGATGGCGAGATACCTGGTTTTCCGCTTCGCAATAGGATCCTAATTCCATGACAATAGATCGCCCAATGTGATCGAAGAGGAAGAAGAAGAAAAAATAAATTAAAGTTTTGTGATTAGATATTTAATTTCTTTCTATTTTTCTTATTTATACACATTGTATACATAACACTTATATTTAAAAAATAAAATTATGTAGACATGTTTTGGACAAACAGTCTTTCTTCAGTAACTAACTAACTTACCATCACGCCGTCTCCCCGGAGGGGTAGGCAGAAAGAATGGAACGCCACACTGTTCTGTCCTGACATACGCCTCTCGCCTCCTCTACATTCATACATCTTGTCATTCACGCACGTCGATTTTTCCGACTCTTCACGTGACCGACATTCAATATTTGATTGATTTGATCGTGCCACGTTTTCCTCGGCCTTCCTCTATTTCTAGCTCCGTTCACGCCGTTTACATATACCTTCTTTACCATTCTGTCTTCACTCATTCTTTCCATGTGTCCAAACCATCTTAATGACCCTTTCCTTATTTTGTTCATAACACTTTCATTCGCACCACATTCACTTCTTATACTTGCATTTGTCACTCTAGCCTTTCTTCAGTAAAGATACATATTTATAAAAATATTGTAAAATTGTTGTTGTTTACATGATCTGACAGATGTTATAGAGATTTATTTTGGAACGTGTACTGAACTGACTGTGTGTCCGAAACATGTCTATATAATATTATTTTTTTAATATAAGTGTTGTGTATACAAAGTGTATAAATAAGAAAAATATAATTAACCTTCATAATAACACAAAGTATGGCGATAAACACATATAGAAGAGATATTTAATTAATCAATATTGTAAATTACAATGTTACTAATAAAGTCAATGTTAGTGAGCATAAAGTAAATGTTATTGTTGACTTAATTAACTTAATGTCATTTTCCATGAGTAAGAAACAAAGAACAAGTGTTACAGCGAGCTTAATAATAATAAACGATAATTATATGTGGTTTGAGTAAAGTTGTAATAAGCAGATAACGGAGCGTAAAGGATAATGTAGGATCCTGCAGCGAAGCATGTAATTATTGTATGGTTCACGTTAGGGTGTGGTGACACCCACTCACCTTGTGCACGTCGTTAACTCGGTACTGACGTGACACGGTGGTCGCAGGCATCGCCGGTACTAGGAAAACCTAACAAACTCCGAGGTAATTGTGGAAAACACCGAGTTTCATAATCTGTGAGAAGAATAACTCATACAAAACAATCCTTTGTATTGTTCACTGCTAACGTCTTGCTAATGTTATTGTATGCCTCTTGAAATATTATAAATAAGGTTTATTTGAAATATTACAAATGATTCTAATTTGCTACACATTGTTTCTCTCTACATTTTTCAAGTAAAAACCATTGATTACTTTTACTTTGGTGAAGATACGAATATCAAAACCGGGTGGCGATAAAAATCATCCAAGATTTAAACAAAAATCTTATTTATGGAATGATTATAATATTATGTCAATAACTTAAATAAAATAATTGACACTTCTGAATTTTTCGATTACCACCTCTGGTGTTAATCTTTAAAAAAAAGTTTTCTCATTTTGTTTCAAAACATAAAAATAAAAACCTTCGTTTCTCTTTTTTTAAATTTGTAATATTTTGTTTATATATATTGTAGTAGTTATTAGGCCTGTATTCTGCCAGTTGGTACTTATGGTCTTGAAACTACAACATTGTCAAAACAAAGTGCCGAGAAACTACGAGTGACCCAAAGAGCCATGATAGGAATAAACCTAAGAGACAGAGTCAGAAACGATACGGTGGGAGAAAAAACAAAGGTCTCTGACATCATCCACCGGGTGGGGACTCTAAAATGGCAATGGGCAGGTCACGTAGCCAAAAGCTCAGACGAAAAGTGGACAAGAAGACTGCTGACTCGGAGACCGTGGACGGCAAAGAAAAGTGCAGGGCGACCGCAACTACGGTGGAAAGATGATCTGAACAGGCATGTCGGAATAACCTGGATGCAGTCTGCACAAGACATAGTGACATGGAAGCGAACGGATGATGCCTTTATCCAGGAGTGGACGGGAATAGCCTGAGGAAGAAAAAGAAGAATAATAATACTGTACAATGTAGATCTAGGATGCATACAAAAATTGTTTTCATCTATTATATTATAATACTATCATAAGTTACTCAACTAGTATTATCTTATTGTTTTCATCCTTTTTTTTTTAAAAGACTAACATCAAGGATTTATATCAATGATATTAGAATTAATTTTTACAATCTTCAATGTGAGCAGAAAATAGCTCATTATTATGAAGAAGGAATCTGGTTGTGTCCAGGCTGATCCATGTCCCCTGGATCAGGAGCCAAGTGTTCTATCCCCTAGACCGCCACCCGGTTGAGAATAATTATCCAAATCATAGTTGAATTTTCTTTACTGGTTTCAAAACTAGACATTTTCTTATCCTTTTCATCATTCAAATTCAAACACATTGTTTCTTCTATATTTTAACATCTGTTAAAACCGACCATATTCATAAAAAAATGGTTTAAATTTTATTTTGTATGTACGATATTTCACTAAACTGATAAACGGCTTCTGTGTCCGATACATGTTTGTGTTAATATAATTTTAAATAAAGTTTTGTTTTGCAAAGTAACAAAATATTGTTCAAGTTAAAAAAACACCCTTTTTAAAATAAATAAAAATATCTAAAACAAAAGTTAGATGCACCATAGTTCGAGTAGCATCACTGTAGCTACAAGATTTTGTATTATAGTATAATATTGCTTTTTGCGTAACAAAAATGTTCTAACAGAACTCTAGAATAAGCGTTGTTATACTCGTATATTTCCTTCCTGAGTTAAATATTGTGTTCCAAAAATATAAAACCAGATCAAGGTTGTCCAAATCGAAGATTCACACACTTCTGTTTCTGAAATCGTCTATTGAATAAATCAAAAATGGTATTATGGATACAATCATAAAAAGAAAATCGTATTAAGTAGTAACTTTATTAATGTAACACATTTTAGAAGCGGTAATTCTAAGTAGCCTAGAAGCAATAAACATATTTGTTATATATTTTTTTGGTTTTGACCTTATAGAGATCAAACGTGACAATTTTGAATCACAGTTCTTTGAACTAAATATGGTCCGCAGAGCCATACTTAACACCCGACCTTCAATGCACACTCATTACGTTACAAAATGTTCAAACTTGGCAGTACCTTCGCACGTTGTCAGAAACAATGTTGGCAACACTTTGGCAGTCCTAAACTCAGTAAATATTAAAAAGGAAATTCGACCTTACATTACGAATGAATAGTTAAAATGTGAATGATCCCAAGTACACAATGTTCAGTTGAACGTAAACATTTAAAGCAATTTTTTTGCTCTGTTACACAATACATTTGTTTTTTAAGTAAGTACGTAGGTTCTTTACACGAACTTTGAAAGACGTAAAATGTATGTAAATTGTTTTCGATGTTTATGTATGGAAGCCAAACATGGAACTGGCAGGTGAAGGAAGAGAGATGAGATCATTTAGGCATGTGTATTATGAACAAAATAATGAAAGGATTCCTGCGTTGGTTTGGATACATGAAACGCATGGATAAAGATAAAATGGTTAAGAAAGTATACGTTAACGATGTGAATGGAGTACGTAGTCGAGGAAGACCGAGGAAAACTAGCCATGACTAAATTAATCCAATTTTAAAGGTCCTCGGAGGTAACTATAGAGGATAGAGTAGTGTGGCGGTCCGTTCTCTCTGACTACCCTTTCGGAAAACGGTGTGAAGGTTTGTTGTTATTGTTAACGAAAATGACTTTAAAATTCGTAGCTTCCATTAAGCACGGAATTATTTCATTCATATTTTCATATCCAATCTGCAGCACTGCAACGCTTTCCTGAAGTCGAGAGATTGAAAAAACGGATGGAAATCCCCTGGATGCCTTAATTGGATAGTACCCAAGAAAACCTTAGCGCCAGGATACAGGTATCCGTGGAAATCCCGGAAGACCCTGATCCGAATGCGTACACGTGTTGGTAGCAGAGATAACATGAAGAGATGGGATATATTATAATTGTGAGAGGTACGACGCTCTGCATCTGTGGCATAAAACAATGATCCAAATAATGGTGATGCCGGTGAGGAGAGCAATGAAACTGCTAAATATGATCGCTTCGGAAACCGTATTTTTTTTATATTTATGAAACAATGTTCAATAGGAAAATACTACAAATATTGGAAAGTATTCGGCATCATGAGTGTCGAACTTGTTTATGTCGACCGGCGACTTAAATATATCCATATTTATCATAATATTAATAGGCAAAAACCCGAATGTCATCAAGAAAGAGTACGAGCATATTTTGAATACTAGAGAGCGAGAGAGGAATACTAATTTGAATTTTGTTCCGATTCTCAAACTTATTTTGAATTTTGATCTGATCATTATTGTATGTAAAGAGTGTAGAAAACAAAAAGAGAACAATTAATATTGTTCATGATTTACATTAAAAGTTATTTTAATAATAGTAAACACGATTGTTTAGTGGTTTTACCTGGATTTAATTTATATAAATTGGGACAAATTTGTTTCGCCTTGCGAGGGCATTCTCAAACTGAGGCAAGGCGAAACAAATTTGTCACAATTTATATAATTTATATAAATTAAATCCAAGTAAAACCACTAAACAATTGTGTTTACTATTATTAAATTAATATGGAGTTTTACAAAACTAATACCTCAACCATCAATAAATTAAAGGTTACAACTTATTACTGATTACGATTGTACAGTGAACCAAGTTTTCAAAGGGAAGGTAGTCTCTACTTCTGAGAATATTTCACGGGTCGCAACTAGTAGATATGAACTAGTAAAAAAAATAATAGAATGCTCTTGCTGCTCTGTGGCATACACGAAGAAATTTGGGTGTCCTGCAGTGATGGCAGACGTGTGCACCAACGATATTCGACCAAGATGGCTTTGACACAATGAAGAAGAAGTGAGCATCGCGAAGTCTCTCGAGAACGGCAATAAAAAAGAGTACACATATGCAACAATTAGTGCTAAATACAATAAAAGACAGTTTCCCGCATATTCTAGAAATTACCAAGCATAATAAATACACGTAACGAGGAGAAAACGCACTAAAGCATGGTTCATTTCGCTTTATTGTGTATATTTGTCACAAACGGAGAGCGCTCTCGGAGTACGGGACGTATTGTGACAGGTCAGAACACAAGTTCTCCAAATTTCTTTTTTTATCTCTGGGAATTTCACATGCTGACCTACACCATTGAACTAGAGATAACAGAGCATTTGCTTTGCGTCCGATACAAGAAAACTATTGTCCGAAACAGCAGGGATTTTGAAATACGTACATGAATTTACTTTTCAATTTCTTACTCTATGGCATGTATTCATAAATATGTATAATAACAAAAGATGTATTATTAAAGCACAATTTATACAGCATGCATTGAGGTTCACTTTCGCATCAAATTGTTTGACATTGATGAAATTATGAGTATAGCAGAGAATTGTGTTTTTTGGGATCTTTGTAAAATCTGTGTAACTCGTCTTTCTCGACCGACGTTTCGGAGATCATTTCAGTCTCCTTCT
Organism: Lepidostoma basale; assembly: GCA_022606425.2. Taxonomy (NCBI): domain Eukaryota; kingdom Metazoa; phylum Arthropoda; class Insecta; order Trichoptera; family Lepidostomatidae; genus Lepidostoma; species Lepidostoma basale. The sequence goes on from JAHDVF020000123.1 coordinate 343,985, forward strand.
TGTTTCGAACTAACGAGATCAAAACTACCCTGCTGATGGAGACTAAAACGATCTCTGAAACGCCGGTCGAGAAAGACGATGGATCTTGGGAAAATCTTTTTTTTCCTTGATTGATTTCAAAATATGTTACATTATTATGATTCTTACTTGTGATCTTAAGGGTATTTCTTGTGGTTTTAAAATGTAATATCTATACTTTTGTGTGAGCTACAGAGCTTTTTCAAAAAGTCATAGGGACTTAGAGAAGTCCCACCGCTTTCCCAAAGCTGTTATAGGCGGACGTCGCCTTTCGTCAGCTTCCCCTGGCCTATCCTTCGTCCATGCGGGAATTTTATTACTGGGGTTTTGTGATTAAAGAAAAACAAGAAGAACCCAGGTTACATTTAAACTACCCATTTCCTCTATGTCCCGCCGAAATGTAAATTTATTTAATAAACGAAATGTAAATTTATTTAATTTAACAAAAAATCAAATTTTAAACAAAACAGAGCTGAGAGCTACAGATGTGACTCAGTCAAGCTTTGGGGTCCATGGGGTATCTATATATGTTCCGACATTTGCCTTACAGCTGAGGAAACCATAAAAAAAAACTCAGTCGGAACATTAAGGGGATATGGGAAAAATGGTTACACGGTTTTTCTCAAGATCCCAAAAAAGTTTTTGCTACGAACCGTGAAAATTTCTAAATAAAACGACAAAATATTATAATTCACAGGGTTACATCAAACTGGTAGAACCATCTGAGATGGTACAGCCACAGCATGCACCCAGCTAACCATCACACGGAGGGTGATGGACCAGCGAACCCAGGGGACGTGGTTGGCCCTAGTTGACGTCAAAAGAGACCGGGTTCCACCAGACTCCACATAGGACAGACAGTTCTTGAGACGCCATACGAGAAGAGCATGCTCCAAGTAAATAGAATATCATTATTATAACTAACTTACTAACCATCACGCCGTCTCCCCGAAGGGGTAGGCAGAAAGAATGGACTGCCACACTTTTCTTTCCTGCCATATTTCTCTCGCTTCCTCAACATTCGTACATCGTGTCATTCACGCGCGTCGATTTACTTATCGCAGCGTGCCTTTCATAATTTTGTTCATAATACCTTCTCTTATCCTTCTTCTGCCAGTTCCATGCTTCGCTTCCATACATTACGGTTGGGACCAGAACTCCATTGTGAACGGCCGTTTTCGCTTTCATTGATAAATTCTTGTTTCCATTCGCTGTAAACATGCTACCTCAATACACAAATTCACTCACCTGCTCCGAATTCTCTTCGTTTACACTTATGTTATAAATTGTCATTTGTTGTTACCTTTCACCTTTGACTTTCGACATTCATCATTAAATCATTTGACTTGCATACCTCATATATTCTCGACTCTCTCTCTCCCTCTGGTTTCAATCTGGGATTGGTTTGCAGCAATTTCCAATATTCTTCTCTTCCATTCTTCCCTGTCTTGTGCGGCTCTTTTGAAATCTGCATATGATGAGTAGCGCACGTCCACCAACAGATCCTCCAGGTATTCTCGGCGTGGGCGTCCCCTAGAGTTTGTCCCCTCGGTCATACCCTCCATTATGGTATGCAAGAGGCCTTCTTGTCGTATTACATGGCCGATCCATCTTGCACGCCTTCCTTCTTCAATTCTTTGGAGAACCTCCTCATTTGTAATGTGGTCTCTCCAGGTAATTCCTAATAGTCTTCTATAGGACCACATCTCAAAAGCCTCCGTTTAACTCTTTCAGATAGGCACCATGTTTTGCAGTCGTACATCAAGATACTCTATCCATCTCGACACTAAGACTTGTAATTCGTCCGCACTATCCGCAACGAGAACGGCATCGTCCGCGTAAAGCAGATATGCTCGTAATACTTGCAAGTTTCAAATCTTAATTTTCCTCTTACTATTATTTTGACAGTAGCATCACTCGCTTGGTAAATGAAGTTGGCAATTAAGTTGAATACCAATATTGTATTATGACAGCACAATAACATTACGCAATCCGATGGTACGGCCGGAGCGGAGTAGGTACCGGAGCACATGTAAAGTGTGAAACAAAATGGCTCCCATTGTCTCCGCTGATTTGCGGTGCATATTGTGTTGAGGCGCAGACCTCGGGCCCGGGCTCGGCTCCCACAAGCGCCTTGACACATCGAGGTAGCGGTAATTACCTTTATTCATAACACTGCGACCTGTCAAACGGAGGACCATGCAAAGTTATTTCACTTACTGCAAACCTCAGGTATACTTAATACGAATGAAAACGTCAGTTTTATTCTTCTTCTTCTTCTTCTCCTTCGATGGCCCTACAGCCCATATCGAGCCTTAGCCTCCAGTATTCTTCTCCTCCAACTCCTCCTGTTCTCCGCTTCGACCCTCCAATCTGACACTCGTAACAATTTCGCCCCATCTCTCCCAACTTCATCGTCCCATCGCAGCCTTGGTCGTCCAATTTTCCTTTTACCACCTGGGTGCCACTCCAGCAATCTCTTTGGGGTTCGCGATGACGGCATCCTCTGCACGTGACCGGCCCATCTCAGTATATTTAGTCTGACCTGGGTGGAGAGACTGGGAGCTTTGTAAATATGGTACAGCTCGTCATTATGCCGCACTCTCCAGCCTTCACCGTCGTTCACAGGTCCCAGAATTTTGCGCAGCACCCTTCTCTCAAAAGTATCCAGTCGCTCTGCGGATTTCGCTGTCATTGTCCACGCCTCACACCCATAGGTCACTACTGTTCGGATGATTGTTTTTTACATGATGATTTTGGTTTTCCAGTGAACGCTTCTTGATTTGAGCGCTGGCAGTAGAGAGAATAATGTTTTGTTGCCAATTGTGATTCTTCTTTCGATTTCCTTGTGATCTTCGTTTTCTTTTGTTATAGACGAGCCCAGATAAGCAAAAAACGTCAGTTTTCTAGAAGTTTTATTATATTTTATGGGAATGGCACGTTTTGCCCTTCTAAGATTTGACATTTGATAATGCCTTAGAAAGGCGATACATGTCATTCCCATAAAATATAATAAAATTTCTAGAAAACTGACGTTTTTATTCGTATTAATTGTTTATTATGGAGTTTTACATCATTGTTCAAGAAACAATTCACTCAGGTATACTGCTTGTATATATTATACAGAGATATTCTTCATATATATTTATTATTTTTCGTGTTAAATTTGTCAGTATTAATATGTTTTTGTTTTATGTTAGGATTTTGTCAACAATATCCATTATTCAATGCAATTTGTTTGATTAAGCCAAGTTCAGTATTAAAATCGATATGATATAATGAAACTGTAAATAAACGATGGATCATCGAATGGAAAACGGAATGTTTGTGGAAGACAGAATGGTTGGACGTATTATGAATTGTTTTGGCAGTATAGGAGAGTTTGTGATAAATATTGAAGTCTATTTGGTTATTAATATGAGACTCTTTTTCTGCAATAACAACATCAACTTAAAATTGAGACAGAGGATAGTCAAGTGCTATATTTGGTCCATATTACTATACGGAATAGAAGCCTGGACCCTCAAGGTGAACCCAATAAAATATATACGTATAGAAGCAGTTGAAATATGGCACAGAACAGAGAGGGCTACGCCAGAGTGATAGCCGACGTCGGGGGTACCTGACATGGCACTCGAAGGAGAAGAAGACTTGGTTATTCATTATTGTTGAGAAGTAAAGCTTTTATAAGCTTCTATAATACGAACATTACCTTTATGATAAATATTGAAGAAATATATCACCGTACTTGGTAAATGATCAATGTAGAAGGGAAAAAATCGTGAAAAGTCTTTTTGAATAACGTAATAATAAGAAAAACCTTAAACAGTTGTTTTTCCTTATTTATCCAAACCGATGCTCTTGTATGTCATTTAGCGTTTAAAATGGCGAGCGACATTGAAAATTTTGTATAAGTCTGAATATTTACAATTAGCCATGTGTTGCTCATTTAGACAATATTGTCTCAGCAATTTCTAAAGCCTGTGAAATCAGGAAGTATTTTCGGCCTGTGAATAGATTACTATTGACATCTGATCTGTATTGAAAATGAAGTTACTTAATGAGTTAAGAGATCATTTTTTTTCTTTTCGTATTCATTATATTGATTATTTTATTTATTTGCAGTAGTTGATTTGAGAATACCATGTGTCCATCATAAGATGGAAGGAAACGCCAGTTTTTTGTTGTCACAGTTTCTTTTAAAATCATAAAATAAAAAAGTATTTTGTTTAATTCATAAATAAATAGACAACAATATCGCGTTGTTAAATAGTCAATGTATACATTATTATAATGCCTAGTAAGACAGAACATGTAAACCCTATCGTTCCACGGTATACGGAGCATTCTGCGATATCCACATCGTAAACGCCTTCAACCGGTTCATTACATTAACTTTTAGAGTCCAGGATTCGCAGTCATATATAGGAACAGACCATATTTAACATTTAATCATTATTTGTCGGAGTTTCAAGTTAAGATTATCGTTGCAAAAGAAGGTTCTCATTTTATTAAATGCAGCTCATGCAACTTCTATTCCGTATTCTATTTCAATGTTCGGGTCAAGCGCTCTAGTGATAATGCTGACAAGGTATTGAAATTGGTCGATCATTTCAACATTCGCACCATTCGTATATATTTATATCAAACTAACTAACTAACTAACCATCACGCCGTCCCCCCGAAGAAAGAATGAAAGAATGGACTGCTACACTTTTCTTTCCTGACATATTTCTATCGATTCCTCAACATTCATACATCGTGTCATGCACGCGCGTCGATTTCTCTGACTTCTCACATGGCCGACATTCAATATTTGATTTATTTGATCGTGCCATGTTTTCCTCGGTCTCTTCCTCTATTTCTGGTTCCATTTACATCTTTCTTCATTCATTCTTTCCATATGTCCAAACCATTTTAATGATCCTTTAATTATTTTGTTCATAACGCCATCATTCGCACCGCATTCAGTTCTTATATTTTCATTCGACACTCTATCATACACAGAGTATCCACATATTCGTCTAAGAGATCTCATTTCCACTGCATTTATTCTACTTTCATCCTTCTTTTGCCAGTTCCATGCATATGGTATTGTTTACATTTAGATTTGTGATATAATACAATATATCATATATCAATAAATTAAAAAATTCCGTCTGAAATTATCGATCAATATTTAGAAGAGTAGGATATTTTTTTAAAAATTGGCAATTTGATAAAACCTCTCTTAACTAAATAATCGAGGTATATCAAATATTACAATACGTTTTCTTCGCAGAATGTAATAAATCATATTTATTTCAGAGATGCTTAAGTAAAACGAAAATAAATTACATTGTTATTATTTCGATGTCTTTGGGTTCAAACACCAGATTTTTTCATATCATTAAGATCTGCCTATGATAAAATAGTAGCCATGTTTTTTTGTTTGCATAAAATCATTATCTTGTGAGAACTAAGCAGCTACACGTATTCCTGCAGTTTAATACATACTTGGAGAGAACAGAAATAATACGTCTAAGTCTACGTATAGGTGGAGTGAACTCGGATTAATTGAGGAAACAACTTGACAAATTACCATTGAATGGTTTAGGACATTAACGAAGGAAAACAAATTGTTCACGGCGACTAAAACTTATTATTTGGAATAAACCCAAGCAGTAAAATGACATCTTCATAATATATTATAAACTATTAGAAAACATAGTATACGATTTCATAAAAGTAGTAGTTTCGATCGTTTATTAGTACGGTTTGCATGTACAGTTTTTAATTATTGAAGGATTTTTTCAGCATTTTAAAGATTTCTGTAATATTATTAGATTGATTGAATATTTTATACAGATTTCTCTCTTAAAGAATCTAAAGTTTTGCTTTCAGTATATAATTAAATTTTTTGTATAATTGTTTCCTTCTTCTTCTTCTTCTTCTTCTTCTTCAACTTATCGCCGTCTACTCTTGGACGAAAGCCTCCTCCATGTCGATCTCTCCTGCGCAGTCTGCATCCGTTGCACCCCAGCGTATCGTTCCAGGTCATCCCTCCACCTCATTTGTGGTTTTCCTACTCTTCTTCTCGTATCTCTCGGTCTCCAATTCAGCAGTATTTTGGTCCATCTTTCGTCTGTAGCTCTAGCGACATGCCCTGCCCATTTCCATTTTAAAACCGTCACCCGGTGGATCAAGTCTGTCACTCTTGTTTTTCCCCTCACCGTTTCGTTCCTGTCTCTATATCTAAGGGACAGGCCTAGCATGACTCTCTCCATTGCTCGCTGCATGACTCTTAGCCTCTCTGCACTGTGCTAACAACGCTCTTAATTGTTTTTTTATATTATATTAATGAAAACGTTGGTTTATTAAACGGTATTATATTAACAGACGTACATTTTCATGAGTATTACGTGCTTAATATTATGCTCCAAATATTCAGCAGTTGCGTTAAAAGTTGTACGGATGTGAGACTTGAAAATCTACCGCGGACGTTATTGGAAAACTCCAGAGGTGCCTTCGCTCAATATTCAAGATCTGTTGGCCCCAAACAGTATCAAATGCCGTTCTCTGGACTAGAGAACAACTCACTAGACGCAAATGGCTGTGGATCGGTCACACTCTGAGTCGGAAATCCGCCTGCATCGCTCAGGGCGCACTAGACTGATCCCCTATGGGGGAAAACAGGAAAAGGTGCAGACCTAGAGCCACGTGGAGAAGAGCCCTGCAGGATGAAGTTAAAGCAGTAGGCCTCACTTGGGATGATGTTAGGCATCAGGCATGCGATAAAGTAAGGTGGAGAAGATTCCTTGAGGCCCTATGCACCATGGAGGTGTAACAGGGCAAGAAGAAGTAGACGAATATTACGCTATTTTACAACTTTCTTCAAGAAACAATTAACAAATTCCGTATTTTCTAAAATTAAACTGCACAAAGAGCTTAACCCTTACAACTCTGTGGGCCAGACATTGTGGCCCACAGAGTTATAGTTGGCAGCTCTGTGGGCCACACGTTGGGGCCGAGCGCGGGTATAAGTTTACTAGACGATTTTTCAAGTACGCAAATAATATTCGCAAATAATATATTATATTTTATCAATTTTTCTTTTCCACAAATACACTAAAACAACGCAAAATTCTAGATACACTAACATATCTTCGTTCAAATTTACCATTAATTGGATATAATAAAAATTAACTATCACAATTCAAAAACAATTGAACCGAAGATATCGATAGATTTATATAGATTATATTCGTATCTTCTATACCATTTGCAAAAAAATACTTTTTGACAAACCGACTTATCGTGTTTTTTTATACATAGTATATGGTTTTGTTTACGTTTAGATTTGTGATATAATACAATATATCATATAAAATAGAATATTGCATTACTTGCGATTAGATTGTATTTATAAATATATATGATTATTTGTATTTACAGAACTGAGAACCCCAAATACCAATGTCATTACTAAACACTCGTATTCCGACAATGTATCATGCCTGTATAACAAACCCATGAATTATATGCACGCCAAAGATCTAATATCAAACGCGGTAGTCGCTTTTTGGTGTTTTTAGAGGTCATCGTGAAATAATATGTAATCATTCTTGTTACAAAAAATCTGTCAATAACAAACTATACGATGGATGTTTCAGATGTACGAGTATACAAATTTAATGAATCAGAATTTTTAATATTATAATTTTTATTATTCAGAGCTATTAGTCTTTTGAGTGTCGTTGGTAAAGTCTATGGCAGAATTTTAATAGAAAGAGTAAGAAAATTGACGAGTGACAAAGTTTGGGATGTGCAAGGTGCCTTTATGAATGGCAGAGGATGTATGGATCAAATTTTTGGACTTCGTACGTTGACAGAGAAGTTTCTGGCCAAAAATCGCAAACTTTTCTGTGCATTTGTCGACTTACAAAAAGCATATGATTACGTTAATAGAGAAAAGTTGTGGAAAATATTGTCTGAATATGGAATAAGTACAAAACTGATCACGGCCATTAAGTCGCTATACACGGAAAGCACTGCTAGTGTCAGAGTAAATGGAGATCTTACAGCCTGGTTTGATATCAATAAAGGTGTCAAACAAGGTTGCGTAATGTCCCCGTGGTTATTTAATCTGTATATGGACAATTGTATGAGAGAGCTGAAAGGGTTGGATGTAGGTGCCAAAATGAGCGGAGTGTCAGTAAGCTGTCTCTTGTATGCGGATGACGCTGTCCTACTTGCTGACAACGAGCATGAACTACAAGTCCTGGTGAATTGTATGTATGAGGTATGCATGCGAAATGATCTGATGATGAATGTTAATAAGTCCAAGGTAATGATTTTTGAAAAGGAAGAAACCACGACAGTCTGCAACATTAGCGTGAATGGTGAAAACTTGGAGCAAGTAGTTGAGTTTGTGTATTTAGGTAGTATGTTTACAAGAGATGGGAGAGTGGAGAGGGATATTGAAAGAAGGGTTGGGGCAGGCAACAAAGTGAATGGTGCACTTAAAGTTGTCATCGCAAACAAAAACCTATCCAAAAAGCTAGAATGGCAGTGCACAATGGTGTTCTTCTACCGACCCTTATGTATGGAAGCGAAGCATGGAACTGGCAAAGGAAGGATGAAAGTAGAATAAATGCAGTAGAAATGAGATCTCTTAGACGAATGTGTGGATATTCTGTGTATGATAGAGTGTCGAATGAAAATATAAGAAGTGAATGCGGTGCGAATGATGGTGTCATGAACAAAATAATGAAAGGATCATTAAGATGGTTTGGACATATGGAAAGAATGAATGAAGAAAGAATGGTAAAAAAATTATATGTTAATGATGTAAATGGTACCAGAAATAGAGGAAGACCAAGGAAAACGTGGCACGATCAAATAAATCAAATATTGAATGTCGGCCATGTGAGGAGTCAGAGAAATCGACGCGCGTGCATGACACGATGTATGAATGTTGAGGAAGCGAGAGAAATATGTCAGGAAAGAAAGGTGTGGCAGTCCATTCTTTCTGCCTACCCCTTCGGGGAGACGGCGTGATGGTTAGTTAGTTAGTTAGTTAGAATTTTTAATAATCAAAAAACTGTTTTTCCATTTTTATTTTATTTAAATAAACTGTGCTTTAATGACTACAAAATTTATTATCTTATATTATAACTCCATAGTGTTAAAATGCATCAACTTATTGAAAGCTAAGATACTAACACTGTGGAATTTTTTAGTAATACACTTCTTCTTCTTCTTTGCTAGCCTTCTTCCCTCTACTGCTGGATATAGGCCTCTTCCAATTTCCTCCACTCGTCTCTATCCTCTCCCCTTTGTATCCAAGATTTTCCAACCCTTTTGACAATATCATCGGTCCATCTCATCGGTGGCCTTCCGACACTTCGCCTATTTGCCCATGGTCTCCAACTAAGTATCCTGGGTGCCCATCTGTTACCACCCTGTCTAGCTAAGTGTCCAGCCCATTGCCAATTCAATTTTTCCACTCGGTCCATGTATGTCATCATGTCATCATGGTCATCATGGTCATCATGTCATCATGGTCGGTATGTCATCATGGGCAGTATACACATGTCGTAGACCTTTCTTTTGAGACAAACCAGTATTTCATCATTTTCAAAGACATGTCTCAGTTTACCAAAGGCAGCCCAACCCAGTCCAACTCTTCGAGGTAGCAATACACTTAGGAAATTGAAAATAACTTTGTTTATAATCCACATCTTCTGGTATAAATATACTATAATAAAAACTAAACAAAGAAAAACGAAAATAAAAAACGCATTTAGAATTTAATATAATAATTTAAATTTAGAGACTCCCTTTCCCAATCATATGCAAATTAATAATTTATAAATTTCTATGTAAATACTCGTAGTCCATTGTTTTGGCCGAAACACTATGATACCTTAACATTTTAAACTGTTAATGAGTAAAATTTATTTTTTGTATCACAATTGTTTTTTATTTTACGCGACAGTTTTTATTTAAATTTCCTGAGTATATTACGCGACAGCTGTTTCATCAACCAATGTTGACATCATCAGGTGTTACAATAATATATTTGTTAGGTTATTGTAGTACCTGATGATGTCAACATTGGTTGATGAAACAGCTGTCGCGTAAAATAAAATGCAATTGTGATACAAAAAACAAAGTTTAATTTGTATATAAATAATGTCTTTTTGAATTAATGTTTTTTCTAAACTAGCGTTTTAAGTAAAGACCAAAAAAAAATCATTACGATTCCTGTCTAAACTATACTTATTTAATGTTAATAGTAGTTGGCTTAATAAATAAAAATTTACAATCATGTTTTATTTCTTTACAGGTCAGAACTTTCTGTTGATGTCGGCGACGCTGAAGAAACCGGTCACAATAAAAATAAATTGTAAGTAATATAAAATATCATGTTAACAGTACTTTTTTATCATTTTAATGTATGATACATCCATCACGATTTTTCAATATTTAATTAACTTTGTATTTACATCATATACTATAGAATATTTTTCAAATGTGTTTTACATACGCTCTCTTAAAAAAACGATAATTCAATTAATTGTATATCTAAGATAACTCATGTGTGTTCTATGAATCTATAAATTTAAAAATATAAATAAAAATAGTAAAGTGATGTATTTTAACAGCGATTGTGTCAAGATTACTTTATTTAGTATCAGAGTAAACTATTCATACAATTCTGAAGTATGTCAAAAAGTTCCGAGAACTCGAACCGACCGCTCGCGGACTTTTTATGTTCCCATTGTCCGATGAATGGGGCTAACAATCGACAGGAATGATTGCAAAGTAAATAAAAGAACAAAATTTTAACGTTTTTTTTTCGTGTGTTAATAGGAAACTGACATTCCAAATAGATGACAATCAATATGGCAGAGGGACACGTGATTTTTTTAAAGCTTGTTCTATGTAGGGTTATACAAAATCATATCATATAAAAAATATATTATATTGTATGTGATGGCAGCTGGTGTTTTTGTGCCGACCCTTATTAATGGAAGTGAAACATGGAACTGGGAAAAGAAGTATGAAAGAAGAATAAATGCAGTAGAAATGAGATCTCTTAGACGAATGTGTGGTAAATCTGTATATACATGATAGAGTGTCAAATGCAAGTATAAGAAGTGAATGCGGTGCGAATGAAAGTGTTAGGAACAAAATAAGGAAAGGGTCGTTAAGATGCTTTGGACAAATGCAAAGAATGAGTGAAGAGAGAATGGTGAAGAAGGTATATGTAAACGACGTGAATTATAGAAATAGAGGAAGGCCGAGGAAAACGTGGAACGATTAAATCAATGAAATATTAAATGTCGGTCACGTGAGAAGTCGGAGAAATCGACGAGGGACACGGCGTGATGGTTAGTTATTTAGTTTGTATGTGTTTGGTGTTTGAAAATTAAACTATTTTATAATTTTTCTTCTTCCTCATCTTTAACAGTCTTTAGGACTGTGTCCTGTAATTTCTAGGAGTTTGTATCTGGGATATATATTTCCAGCTGTCTCGTCACCATTAAGCTGGTCTTCCTGAAGGTCGGCCTGCTCGTTGGAACTTTGTATTCCGCTTTACTTATCACTCTTTTGGAATATGCTCTCTCCACATGATCTATGCAGTAATGTCTTATCAGTCTTCCTCAATGCGCATTCTTAATTCAAAAATCAAAAGACTATAGAACTCCAAAAAAATAATGTTGTATTATTTCATGGTAGAAGTTTAATGTAAATAATTCAAATAAAAATATTTTTAAATGCATATTTAATTCAATTCCACTTAGGATTATGTATTCGACGGGTTAATTTCACCAAAAGATGGCAGCGAGCTGCCGAAACCAGCCAAAGACATGACCCTTGGTGAAATTAAACTAATACACATTAAAAAAATAACGTATTTTATTTTATTTTCATTATTTACTATAGACTATCCAGATTTTTAAAGTAAACTTCCAACTCCATATTCATGATAATAGTCATACACGCGTGTCATTTCTGCAAATTTCCAACATAACTTATTTCAAATTCTGTCAATTTGGTCATTCCACGATTTCCTCTGTCCTCCTCGTTAATGTGTTTTCTTCATTCGTTCTTTCTGTACATATTAATCAACGGAGCAATCCTTTTACAATGTTGGTAATTATATTTTATTTCGCTCTACATCCCTTTCTGATACCAGCATTTAAATTTATATTATACATTATATCGTTTTACTACATATCCAAAAGATCTCACACTGCTCTCATCTTTTCTACCTTCTACCAGCCTTCTGTCAGTATTTCAAAGAGAAGTAATGGAATGAGAACTCTATTGTAAACGGCCAATTTTCATTGACAATATCTTGTTTACCATAACATATATTAAAGCTCCATTATTATTTTTTTCAACGTCACTGTCTGTTGGGCTATACGTGAAAAAATATCACGTTTCTATGGAAAAATAAACATATATTGATAACATATTACTATGATCCAATTTAAGTATTTGCGTTTATATAATAGTTGTAGTAAAAACAGATCCATTTAATGTTTCGCATAAGCTTTATTTTACCCTTGGATACAATCGACGTCAAAATGAAATCTGATACATCTATGAGAAAGATAATTACTTTATTTAATTTTCATATGAAGCACCCACATTGTGGTTAGTTATTTTAAATTACAAATATTAAAAATTAACAAATGCTTTGTATTTAAACCACAGAATAGTAATTATATTCGAAGCCAACTAATTTCGCTTGTAACCGAGCTTCATCAGGGCTATATAAAACAGTTTTTAATTTTATATTTATTAAGAAACAACAAAAACACCAAATCCATCACTCCGTTTCCCCGGAAGGGTAGGCAGAGAGAATGGATCCACTACACTACTCTGTCCTGATACAGCTCTCTAGATTCCACCACATTCATACAATTAGTCATACACGTACGTTGATTGTTGCGACTTCTAACATGACTGACTTTTAAAAATGTATTAATTTGGTAATGCAATGTCTTCCTCGGTATTCCGCAAGTTCGTACCCCATTCGCATCATTAAAAAATAGTTTTTTAACCATTCCTTCTTCATCCATGCGTTCCATATGTCCAAACTAACAAAAAATATAGTAAAATCATTGTTTTGATTTTTTCCTTTTGTCGATGTTCAACATATACTACTCGTATATTTGAAAAAAAATTGGATAATTGGCTTATACTAGTATAAGTAATAAAAAAAACATCATTTCGATTCATAAATATAGTTTTGATTTTATTGTTATACGAGTATTTGATTTTATTTTACTTTAAAACTCAATCAGAATTCAAATAATAACTAACTAACTATCTTACTAACCAACACACCGTCTCTCCGAAGGGGTAGGCAGAAAGAATGGATAGCCATATTGTTCTTTTCTGACATACTTCTCTCGAATCCTCAACATTGATACAGCGGATCATGCACGCACGTCGATTTCTCTGACTCCTCAAGCAGCCGATAATTAGTATTTGAAATTAAAATAATATTATTTGTTAATAAATAAACAACATAAATTACATAGCAATAAAGATCGAGGACTCAATTGTAGCATTTTTCATAGTCTGCCGAATAGCCAATAAAGATTTAAATGACCCATTGATGATTACTGGGGATTTGTACGGTCACTGCTAATAATCGATAAACAAATGCGTGATCTGCTTGACTTACTGAGCCCTTGAAGTCTGACCTTAGAGACCCAATAATTGTGGTCAGAGAGAATGAATTAATAGTTGCTGCTTCCTTTACCTTTTGTTTCAGTCGTTTGGTTTCTGGAAAGGTGACGAATGCTTCGAGAAAGATCTTTTATAAACAAATGAAAATCGATTTTAATGAAACTTAGGTTGTTTGCTCAAACCCAGCGTATTTGATACTTTAAAAATGCAATGAACACAAGTACGTGATAATATATTTTTTGATACACGATAGCATTATTTACTTCATGCTGTTATAAATCAGATTTCCGTCATTGCCTCTTACTTCTACAGAGATCTCTCGTTGAAATGTTTATTTTCTACAAAATTTATTATATTTTCTGGGAATGACATGCAAAGGTTTGCAAGCTCCAGCAAGGCGAAACATGTCTTTCCTATAAAATATAATCAAACTTCTAGAAAACAAAGGTGTTCATTCGAATTATTATTTAATGTGCAGTTTTACATCATTGTTTAAGAAACAATAAATAGTATTGCAATTGTTCAAAACGAACATTATTTATAATTCAAATATTATTTCAACCACATGGAAATAAAACGTATTTATTGTTTCTTGAACAATGACGTAAAACTCCTAATTAAATAATTAATACGAATGAAAATGATTTAAACATTTACCCGTATACATGTAAGAATGAAATAAAAAATATGACCATCTTTACATTTTGTTACGCCTTACGGTAGAAGGTTTTATTTAAAATAAAAGCATTTTGTTTTTATTTCACTCAATATTTTGGTATCTTAATTTCTCATCAACCATCAACCTTTGAGAGGGTAGGCAAACATAATGTTTAACCAGATTTTTCTTTATAGAGTTTTTTTTTTTTATAATAACATTTATTTATCTTTTTTCTTTTTATATGCTTATATTAAAAAAATAAAATTACATAGACATGTTTCGGACAACCAGTCCTTCAGTGATACAATTAGAGAGATACATATTTAAAATATTATAAAATTGTTGACATAATCTGACAGATATTATAAATCTCTATAAAATCTGTCAGATCATGTAAACAATTTTATAATATTTTAAATATGTATCTCTATAATATGTATCATTGAAAAAGGACTGGTTGTCCGAAACATGTCTATGTGATTTTATTTGTTTAATATAAGTGTTGTACGAGTATATACAAAGTTTATAATAAAGAAAAAGAGAAATAAAGAATCATAACAACACAAAATATGGCGAATATAGAAGAAATTACATTTATCTTTGACTATTCATGCCCATCTTTAAGTATATTATTTATATGGTCAATTTTTCAATCTATCTCTAACGAACCCATTAGGAAATATTTATGCAATAACATTATTCAAATAATATAAACATTTGTGCTGTTATATTATATGCTCATATATTCTAGGAAAGGAAACGTGAACAAAGTGGTTCTCAAAGCTCCATTAAATGTTTTTTTTAATATACGTGTTAGAAAAAAGCGTTTGAATGATTTTCATTCAGTAAATAAATGGCTACGGTCTTAACTGATTCATGTTTCTCCATGGCGTTTACAGTAATTGCTCTGTTTATAACAATCATCTGACTCATCAATGACATACGACTAAGAAAAGTCACATTGTCATAGATATCTGAGTCAAAGGTAAGATAAACAATGGTTGCATTGCATGAGAGCTTCAGCAAATGACTCATTACCGCAGAAAATGGTTATTAATAATTTAATGTGTATTCCATATACGTTTTTTTTTTTTAATATTAGCCCATAAATAAAACGAGTAAAATATTAGAAGTGAATGCGACGCGAATGATGATGTTATAAACAAAATAATGAAAGGATCATTAAGATGGTTTGGACACATGGAAAGAATGAATGAAGAAAGAATGGTAAAAAAAGTATCTGTTAAAGCTGTAAATGACACTATAAATAGAGAAAGACCGAGGAAAACGTGGCACGATCAAATAAATCAAATATTGAATGTCGGCCACGTGAGGAGTCAGAGAAATCGACGCGCGGGCATGACACGATGTATGAATTTTGAGGAAGCGAGAGAAATATGCCAGGAAAGAAAAGTGTGGCAGTCCATTATTTCTGCCTACTCCTTCGGAGAGACGGCGTGATGGTTAGTTAGTAAAATATTACATAATCGTATGTCGGTCCAATTGTGTTTTGAAATCAATGTAGAAATTGTGTGAAATTGAAAACATACGACGCTCCGTTATCCGTTCCCAAACTTTTATTTACTGAATGAAACATCATTCTAACACCTTTTTATAACATTTTTTTTAATGTGTTTGTAAATGCTTCAAAAGGGGTGAGAAAACTTAAAGTTTTAATAACGTCTCATATCCTACTGTATCAAATAATGGAGAAGAACCTCTTTGTACACTTTTTCTTTCCTGCAATGTGCGAATAATATTTTCTTTTTCTTTTTTTCTCGGCGCTACATCCGGTTTGGGACTTGGTCTCTTCCATAACAGTCATTCGAAATAAACTAAATCATTCTTCCATTGGCTCCTGTTAATTCTCCAGATCTTTCCGATTTATCCCAGTCCTCTTCTACGCAGTTAGCCTATCGATATTAATATCGCATATTAATTGTTTGTTTTATTTAAATATAATAATTTTATTACTATTAGATAAACTTAAGACGTTAACACTATGGAATTCCATAATGACGAATTTTTCATGAATTAAAACACTGTTTTTTTTTTCACTTTTGAGTTTATTTTTCTCGATATGTTTCGAAGACTTACACCTTCATCATCGGGAGAACGATATAAACTCACTATATCATTCTCCCGATGATGAAGGAACTCAAAGGTGGAAAAAACAGTGTTTTAATTCATAAAAAAATCATAATTTTATTGCATTAAAATATTGCTTAGGGGTTTATGAGATAGATACCGAAAAAGAGGCTAGCCCTTATAAAATAACATCCGTTAAGATTACCATGTTAGTAGAATAAAATGTAATATGTTGTTAAAAATAATACTTTAATATTTGGCCCCCTTTATAAAAT
The DNA here is from genome assembly GCA_022606425.2 of Lepidostoma basale. Classification (NCBI taxonomy): domain Eukaryota; kingdom Metazoa; phylum Arthropoda; class Insecta; order Trichoptera; family Lepidostomatidae; genus Lepidostoma; species Lepidostoma basale. Next base: position 360,719 of record JAHDVF020000123.1, read on the forward strand.
CACAAATTATTTATTTCTATGAAGTTATTACGACAGCAATTTCGCCAACTGATGTTGGCATCATAGAATGATATAATCAAAAACAACATTACACTTCAAAACGATTTAAATATGCATATTATTCATAATATAAGGAACTGCTATTTTTATCAATAAGGAGACTGACAGTTAGACTGGTGCCGCGTATAATGAGAAAAATAATTTAATTCTTAACAAAAAATATATTCACGCAACAGTATCCTCAAGCTATTTAAATCAAAGTATTAAAAATAGATTCCAATTTAAAATAGACGTTTTTCACTTGTGCATATCTCTTTCGCACTTATTATTACTTTTGATCGAGAGTCGGACGACAATAAGCTTCCGATATTACGAACGTGAATTTCTTTCTTTTGAATACACCGTTCATAACAATGTCAAATAATAAAAAAAAAAGTTTTAATAGTATAATGACAGCACTAAATTGGTGTAAGATAAAAGTCATTGAAGCATGTATAGAAATATTTGCCTTTATAATAACACCGATTTAATAGTCACCGCAGGTAACCGTGAAATAATCTTCGCTCTCACCTGCACGAAGAAAGTTATCATTAGCGACCTTTATTCTATCTAATCATCTCCCAACAGGTGCGTAAACAAATTCAATTTCTATTGACACACAAAGTTACGTGGCGTGTCTTGTGTTTACCTGTTTTTATTTTGCAAATTGACACCCCGCGGTTAAGTGAAAATTTTAATTAACCTGCAACAAAAACAGGACTCAGTGTCACAAAAAATGACATGCGTTATGCGATGTGTCTATATATGGAATATAAAAACAGGGTTGACACAAAATACAGGTATGAAATACTCTTATCTAAGTCATACCTAATTAATTGTAACAGAGTGTTTAGTATACACATATTACGTAGTGTGTGGGTTAACCACGGACAGTTTAAAGAAATTCCTATTGTTATTGTTAGGGTAAAATTATCACTGTGAAATAACACATTCATTACCCAAAATACGTGAAATATTCTCGATAACATGAATGAATTAGTTTATTTTTTATCAAAATTCGATATTTCTGAAGTATCATTTATTGAATTACGTCTTCTTCTTCTTCTTCCTCCTGGCGCTATCCCAACTCATCGTCTGTATTAAATATTTAAACAATACTTTTAACACTTCTCAAATTACTTGATTTTTACATATTCAGTAACTATCACATTAAATAATAATTACATAAAACGATGTTTTTTTATAACTACTTCCACATTCGTCTTTATTTCGACAGTGAGCCTGGCGAAACCGGTCCGCCACTAAGTTCTGAATTAGAAATTATTCATAATTTTTCCCTAATGAGCATGACTCTCCGTTTTAACAGTCTATTCGTCTTCGCGTCCCACTTTCTCCTACCCCCACCATTTCTTTCTCCCCTCCACTTTATATTTCTTTCTTCAGATGTTGTTCTCTGATTTTATATTTAGTTTACTCTCTCACCCTGACGAATGAATATCCGGCGGGAGCGAAACCGGTTGGTGTTATCAAATAAAGTGATGTAAATACAAATTACTAAAAATGTATTATTATTTTATTTAATTATTTAAATAATAAGAAAATCACCACTTATCACTTGACTCAGCTCTGAAGAAAGGCAGGATAAAAATATATTTTATTTTAAAATAAATGCTTAAAAGCATAAATAAGTTATGGCACAACCCTGCAGCCGCTGTGAGGTACGGGCGTAAAGAATGAGGCTCTGTACGTGAAGTGTGATCGCATCAATAACCGCGTGGTTTCTGCACGAATGATTCGGAGGTCTTTCGGATCGATCTGTTTTTGTGCTTCATTGCGCAACACCACCGTGTCACCGGCAGGAGAACGCAAACGACCTAAGTGCGTTTAAAGTCATAGAAATAAAATATCATATTTTCATGAAAGCGATATTCAACATTCACAATTTGCAGAAAATATTATTTAATGTTTTAATTTTGAAATAATGTACATATGTTTAACAATTTTTTTTTTTTTAATATTTTGTTATTTGAAATTTCATGGCAGTAGTTCATTGTAAAAAATGAAAATTAAAAACAATTTTAACATTTTTTAATAATGTATATTAAGCTAAAATTCACATAAAGCTGACGTAACCTATCGAAGACATAAACTTGAGTAGATTTTAATTAAATATACCTACATTAAAAAAAGGTTTTTTTTCTTCTTTATTTGCAATTTATTTTTAAGAGATTGTCGCGACAGCTTTTGCGAAAAACTCAAGTTGTTTTCAAGTCAGTTGATTCCTGAACATAAGTTGGCGAAACAGCTGTCGCGACAATCTCACAAAATTAAATTACGTATAATAACGCTTTTTCAAAATTAAAACATTAATAATGTTTAAGTATGATAATGTTTCGGCTAAAATAATGAATTATCTAGTCAAATAATATGTCATTGAAAACCATATTATGATTTTCATTTATTTACCTAGTGTACCTATATTTATCTATAGTATTAACAACTTCTCATGTAATAAATTATATGTTATTTATAATCGTGGATGATCTTACAATATTAAAATGTAGCTTGTGTCAAGTAATACAGCATTTTACAAAACTCTCTGATCATGCTTATATAAAATATAATAAAGATTATGAAATAGTTGATTGTTGATAATTTGTCATTAAAAACATTAAGGAGAGTTTTGGTGGTTAAAATTTACTTAAAGCGTGTAATGACTGAAGTCGATATGATAACAATGTTTTTGCATGACATTCTATTAATATATAAATGCTTTCAATCAATCCAAATATTTATACAACACACATATGGTAAAATCAAACTTTCACAATAGTACATAGTTTGTATTGATTGTAAATGTAATATAAACCAGAACATGAACAATAGTACTTATGCCATTTGTGTTCTCTACTTCCAGAAACACTTTCAATAGATGTTCTTATGTCACATAAATGACGGATAAATATATTGACTGTGAAATGAGAATTTTATTTTTTCAAAGGCTTCTAAGAAGCGTTTGTTATGAAATTCTACGTTTTTTTAGTTATATGATGTACGTTCAAATGGATATACCCTATAATAATTTGAACACACTCGTAGTAGAGAAATTGAACATATGTAGACTTTTTTACATTCAATGATAGAAATCTATGATTTTTTCATTGTTTGACACTATTCTAGAATATTTATATTATTGCAAAATAGTAAAATTTCGACTTGTATTTATATAATAAAACACAATCAGCAATGTATAATACATAAACAATAAAATTTATATATAATTCAAATAGTAGACGATTTTTTCTAATGTGTATATAAAACAGATATACAAGTATAAATAAATTGAAGTGTTAAATTTAGGGTAATTTTTTAACCAAAAAAAAATCAACAAAATAAATCTCGTCTTAATAATACAGTATACCTAACTAACTATTAGACTAACCATCACACACTTTCCCATGAAGAGGAGGCAGAGACGATGGACCGCCACACTGCTCTAATCTGAAATAACTATCGAGATTTTGAATAAACAATTTTCATTTACCGTAACACGCTCGCTCGACGATTTTTCCGACATTGAATGTGACATGTTTTTCTTTTTCGTTCTTACTGCTTGTATCGTATATAACTATGTATTTTAAATATTAGTTTATAAACATAATTCAGAGTAAATAGATAAGGATGGTTTTTGGAAATCTAATCTTTATATAAAAAAACTCTAATGTTTTCATTTCAAATAACTTTAATTTTTTATTGTTTATTTTTAGTAAATTTCTGCTACGTAAATTTTTTATACAGCAATAAAAGCGTCTTCTAAATAAGAGCATCAATTATTGAGGCTTTGATAGAATTTGGGTCCGAAAACTATTTGTAAAATTTTGAACCAATAATATATCAAAACACTCGGTCTCTAACTAACTAACTAACTAACCATCACGCCGTCTCCCTGAAAGGGTAGGCAAAAAGAATGGACTGTCACACTTTTACTGATGCGGCACTCCATCCTTCTCTTTTCGATGGGTTGCGAACCTCATCGCCACCAATAGGCATCTCCCGCGCACACTTCGATCGTCCAACACCCACAAAATAAATCTAAAACAAATAATATAAAACACAATGATATAAAATAAAATAAAATAACAAAATAAAAATCACTCGGTCTCTGCTCTCCTAAATTGAGTATTTTCATACATAATCGAATTTTGGCACAATTGGTCATAAAAATTGTATAAAAAAAATAAACCAAAAATGTATCAAAAAATATGGTCAATATTTAGTTGATATGAGAATCTGCTGTCCTAAATTGAGACTTTTCATTCATAGTGGGGGGTAGAACGCTGCTTCGCAAATTGCACTGAATGCCACTGGCATTTGATGTTTATTTTGTATGTAGAATGGGAGGTATTGAATAATAATGAATCGTATCTTCGATTTCATTTACAATGGTCGCTCAGAACAAATTTTCAATTGCATTAATCGGTCACAAACGACCAGAGTTTTTGCTATTGTAGCACATGGTAGACTTGACCCGCATTCGGCGTTTCGGATGATGGATTTCATTGTTCGGACCGCAAATCCATACTTATTATACACTAAAATACAATAACTTATCAATTGCTTATGTAATATGTTACGTTTTTAAATCATGAATCAATTTTATTCAATGAAAAAAAAATCAAATAAATTACATTTTATAAATCTTTAATAAATATATAATACCATACTGTATACATACAAAATATTCATTGTGGTATATAATATGATATATCCAATTATTGTTTTTTTGTTGATAAATTTGAGGCGATTTGATACACCGATGGCAAAGGTACAAATATGATTACATATATAATTTCTTCTATATTCGCCATACTTTGTGTTGTAATTGCTTTTTTCTCTTTTTCTTTTTTTATACACTTTGTTTTATACAACAATTACATTTAAAAAATTTAAATTACATAGACATGTTTCGGACAACCAGTCCTTCAGTGATACATACAGATTTAAAAAATTACATTTATAATTATAAATAGAAATGAAATTTAGAAACGAAAAAATATTTATATTTTATAACTAACTAACTAACCATCACGCCGTCTCTCCGAAGGGGTTAGCAGAAATAGTGGACCGCCGCACTGTTCTATACTGGTATACTTCTCTCACTTCCTCAACAAACATTCATCGATTCATGCACCCACGTATATTTCTCCGACTCCTCACGTGGCGAACATTTAATATTTGATTTATTTGATCGTGCCACAATTTCCTCGGTTTTCTTCTCTTTCTAGTTCCGTTTACATCGATAATATATACTTTCTAACTATTCTTTCCTCATTAAATGTTTCCATGTGTCCAAACCATCTCAATGATATTTTCATTTATTTTGTTCGTAACACTTTATTTAAATGTTTTATTTGAAAATATATGGATAACATATGAATAAAAAATTATATTAGATAGCAGTGCACAATGGTGTTCTCGTATTGGCCTTTATATATGGATGTGAAGCGTGTAACTCTCAATAGAAAGACGAAATTATAATAAATGAAGTAGAAATTATATCATTTAGATTTATGTGTGTTAAATCTGTATGTGATAAGAGTGTCAAATGCAAACGTAAGACGTGAATGCAGTGTAAATGAAAGATGTATTAACAAAATAATGAAAATTATTGTTTCATGAAAGATGGTTTGGACACATAGAAAAAATAAATAAATAAAGAATGATAAAGTTATACCTGTATGTTAACGATGTAAACCGAAAATGAAATAGAGGGAAATCGGGAAAAATGTAGCATGATCAAATCAATCAAATATTAAATGTCGACGATGTGACCAATCGGATAAATTGACATACAATAGAATAGTAAGGATTTAGGTTCGACCTAGTTTACGTTATTTTTCTATAAACGTTTAAGATTTAAAATAATATTATCTCTTTTGTGAAGACCCAGTGCACAAAATCAGTTTGGTTCGCTTAATACGCCAGTCAATGAAATTTTTGATGATATTATATTAATTTCAGCCTTAAGCCTTGATTTAGATTTATTTGTAATAACAAGTTTAAATCTGTAACGATTGTTATAAGAACCCATTTTGATTTACAATTATATTTAATTGATAGCGTAATTTTAATTATTATATATGAACTTGAACATTAATTTTATTATTCGAATACGTAATTTAGCAAGCGTTTACCGACGATTTGTTTTTATGAATTAAAACTTGATTTTTTTCACTTTCAAGTTAATTTATTGATATGTTTCGAAGCTTTACACATTCATCGTTTTCTCGAGAACCTGCATGCCAGACAGTCTACATTGCGATCAGCTAAGACTTCTACGATCGGTAGATTGACTGTGCCAAAACGCTGTCCTAGCACAAACTTTGGCAACCTTCTGGAACAATCTTCCAGCAGGCCTCAAGTGCATTGAGAATCCGTCAGAGTTTAGATCGAGACTCAAAACGTACCTTTTCAAATTATGCTTTCCTGATAAGAAGGGTTGATCGACTGCGTTGGGTGCAGCCCTCATACTAATATGTTTATTTTTCAACTAGTTCATAAAACGGAGCATTTTCTACAGCGCCCATGGGATGAGTAATTCATAAAAATAGCGCTGTATAAATTATCCAATTTATTATTATATTATATATTATTCTTGATGATGAAGGTGAAAAACCTTCTTAACGTGTCAAGAAAAATATACTCGAAAGAAAAAAATATGTCTTTTAATTTTTAAAAAAACTTCATTGTGGAATTATACAGTGTTAACGCATTAATTAAGACTATCAAAAATCAAACATTTCACTATTAAGATGACTTAAATGAAAACACATATGATAAGTGACACGTAAGAAGAGGAAGATACTTATAAATTGAAGAATGATGTAACGAGACAATAAATCATGTTCTAGTAATTATTTCAAATACAAAGAAAAAAACATAAAATAATCAAAAAAGTATGCTCACCGCCGCCAATTGCGTGACCTCGTTGACATCAGATTCAAAGTTCCATTGAGCCGCAACGTTGTTGGTACACTCTTCGGATGCTTGTGTGTCTATCTCAGCGAGGAATCTTCTCACTGCTGCAGACTCTCTTCTGTAGTACGGATCCTGCCTTCCACTTGGATAGTTGTTCCTGAACCCATTCCCATCATCTCGTGGTCTTCCAGCAAAGTCGTCGCTTCTAACTGTACCATCTGGATTCCTGCTGTTGTAATTCCTCTCATCATAATCTCTATTCCTGTCGTCTCTATTAATTGGATTTGTATTCAACAACACACGATCCTGGGATAATCCTCTATTCGTTATATCAGGATTAATACCTCCTTGATTGTAATAACGATCCCTCGGATCTTCCGAATATCCAGGTCTAGGAAGGTTTTGATTGTACCTCGGAGTTGTAGAAGAGTAAACGTCGGGTCTTATAGAGGACGAAAACTGGCCGTTGTAAGGACTCACAGGATTATAAGGACGAGCAGTTGACACACCATACTGGTTTATATACAAATCTCCAGGTCTTGGACTGCTTGAGACTAGTGGTGGAAGATCTAATTGGGCGGAAACAATCGTCAAAACGAATAAACTGTTTATAAGGAATATTGAGGGTAATTTCCCATTGGTCCAAGTTACTGGAAACTTTCTTTCGTTTATACACGCCATCTTTAAAGATTATTTATAGTTTATTGTCTTATTTTATTTATTGTCAATTATTTCAATGTTTTCACTTTAGTATCAAGTTTATTTTAACGCACTCACATTCCTTAAAATCAAAATTGAGTTATTTTTTGAATATTGAACAATGACGTAAGCTCCTTAATAAATATTGAAGATAATGCTTGTTTTCTAGAAGTTTTACTATTTCATGGGAGTGACATGTTTCGCCTAACAATGTCATTATCTCACTTTCACTAATGCCCTAGTAAGACAAAAAATATCACTCCCATAAAATGTATTAACCACCCTACGTGATACGTTTACTTTGACTGTGCCATTCTGCGCTATCCCGTATCACGTACGCGCTTGAGAAAAAGTAATGTACCTAAAATGTACAAACTGTAAGGGATACGCGCGTGTGCCAACAACACTTGAGTACAAGTCTTCATAAATATGATAGTTTTACAAGGGGCGGGCGAAGTGTGCGGCCGAGTATTTGACGTTTCGTAATTTAAAAAAATAAAATTAATCTGTAATTAATATTCATTAATTAAAAAAACTGTTTTTTTGCACGTTTCTCGGAAAATTACCTGAAGGTAGGGCGGTTAGAACTTCTATATAATGGACTTTTTCATTAATATTAAATGGCAGCTAGCAAAGCTTTGAATATTAAAGATCAGTCTGTCGATGCCAGCTAGCTTACCGAAACCGGTCGCAGTCAAAAATAATACTTGATCCAATCATTATGAATATTAAATGTTTAACAAAATCGAGGTTTCGTTTTTGACCTACCGTTAAGTGTTATAAGAACAAACGTATTTAGGTGATATTATACAATATAATATAAGGAAAACCGTGAAAATTTATATTATATTTAATCGTCTGTGAAACGTGCAATTATGTTATTATTTTGTTTTAAACTATTAAGTATTATTTATTACGAATTTGGCAATGAAAAATTATGTTTTCTTCTGTGAGACATCCGGTGTAGAGTTCCGCTAATAGCCGCAAACGTCTTGCATTAAACAATAAACTGTTTGTCTAAATCATGTAACACAATCGCTCGATTATTTCATTTTCCTCACAGATTATTTTTAATTAATTTGTATATGAATAAAATAAACGATTGCTTTAAACGAGTAATTTTGATAACATTGCTGATTATATTACTACAAACACTTTTTTATGATTATATTTACTGTGCAGTCATTAATACAAATAGAAATATATCTACAGAAGCAAAGATAGCAGTACACAATGCAGTTCTAATGCCAACCCTCATGTATGGAAGTGAAGCTTGGAGCTGGCAAAAGAAGGATAAAAGCAGGATAAACGCCGTAGTAATGAGATCACTAAGAATAATGTGCGGGAAAACGTTGTATGATAGAATACCGAACGATGAAATAAGAGAGAAATGTAAGGCAGATGACTACATCATGGATAAAATTAAAAAAGGATCCCTGAGATGGTTTGGACATATGGAACGAATGGATGAGAGAAGAATGGTTAGAAAGTTGTACACAAGCAACGAGAGTGGAAAAAGAAGCCGAGGACGACCGAGGACGACCGAGGAAAACATGGCATGACCAAATTCGAAGTCGGAATAATCGACGTGCGCGCTTGGTACGATGTATGAATGTAGAGGAATCCAGAGATTTATGCCAGGACAGAGCATTGTGGCGATCTATCCTCTCTGCCTACCCCTCCGGGGAAATGGCGTGATGGTTAGTTAGTTAGTTAGTTATTTATTGTGCATTCTGTGAAATTAACGCATTTAAAAAAAATCGCTACATAATTCAGATTTTGCCTTCATTTTAATAGTGAATTCTATATGTCTTTAAATATTAAATTTAAATAATATCTATTTGCCAGTTAATAAAATGGTTTCGATAGGCTTAGATATCCTGTGTATATAATTCCTATAATGTATAATGTTTCCAATTCAATGAATGTGTAGTATCAAATCTTTTTGTCGATTCCTGTCCTTACAGTAAGGGTGGCTCACCCTAAAGATGTGGATTACAAAGGTATCCGAAACATACGCAAAACCCTAGAAATGTATTTTTATTTTATGTTTTAATGACCCATACTAAAATAAAATGTTATCGAATTTTAATATAGACGATTTAGAAAATAACAGAATTCAAAATTTTTAAACAAGAAACGAAATTTTTCTGGGGGCATATTTTCAAAATGTATTTATTTTAATAATATTCTTTATTTCGGAGGAATTTTTAAACTTATTTAACCATAATAAAGTATTATAAAAACTAAAATAAAATATTATCGAATATTAATATAAAAGATTTAGGAAATAACAAGATTCAAAATTGCTAAACAAAATATGATTTTTTCTGGGTAAATGTTTTTTTTTAATTTAATAATTTAATAATGGAGACAAATATTTTTTATATCCCCAAAAAGAGCCAAAATATGCATTTGTTTTTATGATAAATAATCTTATCCTGTTAAGAAACGGACAATCTTAATAAATAAATTCCCTAAATAATCTACCCTCTGAATAGCCAGATTTCTAATTTATAGTTTATATTGTTTAATAAAAATTTAAAAATATTCCAGTGCTTTACTGTTAATTAAAAAATAAAAATATTTTACATATAACGTGACCTATTTTTTATTTTAATAATTTTAACCGCATTGTAAATACATTCAATACTGTTTTTATTTACGATGACAAAATCAATTGTGAGTTTTAACGGCTACACTCTAACGTAACCTACATAGAACTTCCTTTACATCTTATCACCGAGACTCAAAGGACTCTTATCAGAGGCGTTAATGGCCTATAATTACAGCGATTGTCACAGGTATATCTTGAGCACGTTATCACCGCGCGAGTGTCGCGACGAGACTGGCTCGGTGGTGGAACTCCATGGAAGGCAAGCCGGACCAGCGGATGTCAATTGTTTTTAGATTGACTACTGGATGCGCGGCAAATGGTGTTGAGGGTTAGGCCAGGTGGTACCTATCTACCTTTGAGATACATAATAACAAGTACCTACGTACTTACGCATATCGTTATATTTTTTGAATTGATTTTGTTTTTGTTTTCACGAAGGGAGACCTTTAATAATATTTACAATTATAATTATTACGAATGAAAACGTCCAAATTCTAGTAGATTTATTATATAAAAGTTTATGAGAATAACATGTTTCGCTTTCTAAGAAATTTATGATAATGCTATAGAAAGGCAAAACATATTATTCCCATAAACTACAATAAAATTTCTAAAAAAAAACAGACGTTTTCATTGGTATTATTGTAATTATATAATATGGAGTTTTTACATCCTTTTTTTTTGTTTCTTGAACAATGACGTAAAACTCCATATTAAACGATGTGTCACCTTTTTTAGGCATTATTAAATATATTTTCATTTGATAATAACTTGGAAAAGTGAAACATATCATAAGACTAGAAAACAGATGTTTCCATTCGAGTTTTTCATCATTGTTCAAGAATCAATAAATCTTCTTCTTCCTTGTTGTAGATCTATGTGGTATGTTCTCCAGAGTGTTGCTCCTCGTGTGAGGTAGATTCCCAGCTGTCCTTCCATATTTTAGGAGGTCTTCCACGAGGACGAATCCCATGTGGCTGATTATGCAATGCATATAGGGGAGTCTGGTGGTGTCCATTCTTTGAACATGACTGTACCAGTCCCATTTTGCTGTAATTAATCTTCGATAATATATTTCAATTCATGTTATTTTTAGATTTTGTCATCTGAGTACAGTCTTTATTTCAAGAATAATATACCTATTTATTGTTCTGTGAACAATTGTTTAAAACTCCATATCAAATACTGAATACTAATGAAAACGCCTGTTTTCTAGAAGTTTTATAATAATTTATGTGAACGACATGTTTCGCGTGTCTAGGGCATTATATTTGAAAATGCCTGAGATAGGCGTAATATGTCATTCCCATGAATTATAATAAAACCTCTATAAAACGGACATTTTCATTCGTATTCATAGAATAGCCTACACTAATAAATAAATTCATAAATTCTCATTATGTTAATAGATAATTTATTTAAAACCAGAAACTTCGAAAATTATTTACAGTTCATTTTAATTGTTTAAATTATCCAGGAGCTATTTCCATGATGTATTTTCGATAATGTTTTCGAAAACAATTTGAAATCTAGGCATAACGCAAAAACTTAATAGTCGACTATCTCACCGTTGATTTCATTGGGAAAAATGGTACAGTATGATTATGATTTTTACTTATTTTTATCATTCAAAATCCAATATTTCGATTTTTAAAGCACTCAAGGTAAAACGATAAGCGACAAATCTATTGTTTGAGTCACATTTACTTAAAATAAATAAACATGAACAGCTGAAGGAATAGTTTATACAACAACAACAACAAACCATCACGCCGTTTCCCCGCAGGGGTAGGCAGAGAGAATGGACCCCCACACTACTCTATCCTGACATACCTCTCTAGATTCCTCCTCATTCATACAGCGAGTCATACACGCACGTCGATTCTTCCGGCTTCCGACATGACCAACCTTTTAAATTCGATTAATTTGGTCATGCCATGTTTTCCTCGGTCTACCTCGACTCCGTACTCCATTTACATCGTTAACGTATACTTTTTTAACCATTCTATCTGCACCATGCGCTCCATATGTCCGAACTAACGCAGCGATCCTTTCATTATTTTCTTCATTATACCTTCTTTCGCTCTACATTCCTTTCTAATATCAGCATTTAGAAATAGTTTAGAATTAAGAATAGTTTAGGAATAATAGCAGCAATAGCTTATTAATCATTTTATTGCAAATAATTATTTTTTACAAATAATTTTACTAACTTCACGTGAATGAAACGATTTGACTTCTTTCTGATAATCTAAATAATAATGTAAAAATAAAAGTATTTAGTTAAATTCCACTTAGGATTATGGCTTCGACTGGTTAAAGTAACTTTCTGCCATCTTCTGTTCTGGTCTGGTTTAATTAAATATGTCTGGTCTGGTTTAATAAAAAAAACGTTAAAGATTAATTGTATCACAATAGAGACGAAGATGTAAATTATTTGGAAACAGAATAGGGTGGTCGAGGCGTTTACAGGACTTATGACCCGTATTAACCGTAATGGGTAAAATGCAGTATTTTTATAAATTCAAAAAAACAAAATGTATAATAACTGGTCCAAGTTAAAAGCATAAAAAATGGAGAGTCACTCCAGGCGTTATCTAGTAATGTGTGATAATTGAGTTGTTTACATTGCATTAATATAGATTTTCGGCTTAATGCTTACACCTAATCTTAATAGATGGCGCTAGTGTAGCTTGAACTAAAATATGTGAAGTGTTTCTCAATATAGTAGCATATATATACATGTTCCAAAAATAGTTGTGTCATAAGTTAAAACTATAATGCGCGTGTAATGAAATGTATGTGGCGTTACTCAAGATGTAAATTTGTTTAAATTTAATTATGATGTCAGACGTGGTGGTCGTAAGAAGGGCGTAATAGGGAATGCTGTATTACATAAAACGATCGCTTAACCCAACCAATGACAGGTCATAAGTCCTGTAAACGCCTCAACCCCCATATTCTGTTTCCAAATAATTTACATATTCGTCTCTATTGAGATACAATTAATCTTAAAAAAAAAACGTTATTTACAATGAACTTCTACCATGAAATTTCAAATAACAACATTATTTTTTTACTATAAATAATACTGTCAATATCTTGAATAAAACAATTAGTCCATAAGTACCATAATTCATATTATATCAAATATCATTCAATCAAATTCATAGCAAATCCCTGTTCATCGTAAATTTCCAATATGTAGTGTCAATGTTGTTTCATCTTATTTTAAAACGTCTATTTATGGGAAGGTTATTATATTTTATAGGAATAACATGCTTCGCCTTGCTTAGATATTATCAATTGATCATGATAGATGGTATTATTTAAAAAAAAATTGAATAATGTCAAAAGTTAGTTAGTTAGTTAGTTAGAAAAATTATAATGTACATCGTCAAATAATTTCTGAACTCCCGGTTGAATTGTATTGTTTTATGTGATAAGCTGTGAGAAAAAACCGGCGTTCAGAGTACAAACAGACGGTTAGGAGTGAATATTTATTTAGATAAAAAAAAACTTCATTGTTCCTTTTCTATTTTCACGTCCTACAGCGGGTACCTGCGTAGTATAATTTGCCGAATGACAAAGTCACGTCGGGACACGACTTCTATTTGGAACGGGGTTATATTGTTAAGGCGGCAGGTTGCTATGCGTAAATAATTTGCATCTGACAATTATCTAAAATATATAGTAAATATATTTTTTTTCATTTCAGCTAGAATGGCAGTGCGCAATGGTGTTCTTCTACTGAACTTTATGCACGGAAGTGAAGCATGAAACTGGCAAAAGAAGGATGAAAGTAGAATAAATGGAGTAGAAATGAGATCTCTTAGACGAATGTGTGGATACCATGTGTGTGATAGAGTGTCGAATGAAAATATAAGAAGTGAATGCGGTGCGAATGATGGTGTTATGAACAAAATAATAAAAGGATCGTTAAGTTGTTTTAGACATATGGAAAGAATGAATGAAGAAATAATGGTAAAAAAAATTATGTTAACAATGTAAATGGAACCAGAAATGGCAAGAGCTATGATTGTTACACAGAAGGTCCCATGCTCGATTCTCGGCGATGACAGTGTGATTGTCACACTGTCATTGGTCTGGTGTAGAATCACGTGACAGTAAAATGGCGATAGATTAGCAACCTATCACATGTCATTAGACAGGCCCAGGGAGTGTACGAGCGAGGCTGATAAAAGGGCGCCGCTACGCCCTATAAACAGCCTCGGGTATGTGGCGGGAACTTCTATGTTCCTTTAATAAAAAATGTCATTGGAATCAATAACTAAAAAACGTTTGCAGTTAGTTATTCATATTATACTGAAAATTAACAAAATTGCAACATTATATTGTGAAAACACAACGCTGTACAACTTATTACGTAGGTCATATTTGCCTATTTATTTTTTTAATGCTTTCCAATTTTCCAAAGTCTTTTTAAAATCCTTTAACATTTTTTATTCCTTTTTTCCTAAATTTTGTGTAATATTGTGAAAATTTTGAAATTATTAATTATTTTAGCTGAAACATTATGATACTTCAACATTTTTTAATGTTTTAATTTTGTTACATATTGTCTTAACAGCTGTAATGTCAACCTATGTGGTTGGGGCATTAGGCATTACAAACAGTTGTTTAACAGTGTTTAAAAATTTAAAGTTTTTATAATTTTAAATTATGATAATCCGTATAAAGTTATGATATATAATATAAAGTTAATCCATATAATGTCATTATATATAATCCAAACGCGTTTTTTTTCAATGTTGCATTTAAACTGTTCTTCAGAATACGGGATAAATGGCACTCGTATCTAAAACAACAAAGAGTGAGATCAGTCGCCTTAATGTCAGTAGTGTTAAGTGAAGTTTCATTACTTATGATCGACCTAATGTAGGGGCAGATACGTGCGTGATATTATTAATAATATTCATAATTCTGCATTTTACGCGTAATAACACGTTCCACACAAAGACCTTCGAGTTTTTTTTCTGAATTCTTGCATAATTCTACTCCTCATTCATTTAAGCACATTAAACTTTTGAACAACAAAGTTTATCGTCGTACCAAAATATATTTTATAATTTTAACATTTTAAGAATGAACACGTACGTTTTGCATAGGAATTATACAACAACAACAAAACTATCAAGCAGTTTCCCCAGAAGGGTAGGCAGATATAATGGATCGCCACGTCTATCTATTTTATCCTGACATATCTCTCTAGATTCCTCCGCATTCATGCAGCGAGTCATACACGCGTGTCGATTTTTCTGGTTTCTAATATGATCGACCTTTAAAATTGGATTTGTTGAAATTCGGTCACGCCATATTTCTTCTCTACGTCGGTATCCATTCAAATCATTTCTTTCTTTAAAATTATTTCTTCATTCATTCGTTCTATGTGTCCAAATCAACGCAGCGATCATTTCATATTTTGTTCATAATACTTTCTTCCACTCTACATTCCTTCCTGTCGTACATTGTTTTACCACACACACGTATAAGAGATCTCATATTTACCACATTTATTCTACTCTCATCCTTCTTCTGCCACTTCCATACTTCACTTACATACATAAGGGTTGGAAATAAAATTTAATTGTGAACGGGCATTTTGTATCCATTTATAAATTTTTGTTTCCACCGAGAGAGTAGCACGAGGAGACGATTCTGGCGAGACCACTTGAACCGTATGGACACTCACAGAATCGCGTACACCGCTGCAAATGGGATACCTGTAGGCCAACATCCACCTCGTAGGTCACCCAAAAGATAAAGAGATAACGAGGCAAATCTCGAGACAACAGATCACTCAATCTAATTGAAGAAGATGAAGAAGTTGACTTATCATTCCACTCTTTCCTCGGTCTTCCTCGATTTCACGTTCCATTTAAACTTACTTACATTTTGATAATCGAATGATTTTACTAAAATCTGTTGATGGAAGTTAGTTTTAAATAATAATTAAACAAAACAACGTTTTTTAACTACTTCTACTTTTGTCTTTATTTCGACAGCGACCGGTTTCTCCAGGCTCGCTGACATCGACAGACTGGTAACACTGTTAGACTTGTAGACTGTTGTCAGTTTCTAACAGTGTCACCAGTCTGTTGATGCCAGTGAGCCTGGCGAAACCGGTCGCTGTCGAAATAAAAACAAAAGTGGAAGCAGTTAAAAAAACATCGTTCTATTTAATTATTGCTTAAATAGTCCATTGTTTTGGCCGAAACACTATGATACTGCAATATTATTATCTGTTAAATTAAAAAACTTGTTTTATGTATCACAATTGATATTTCTTTTTTTTATTTTGTTTCACGACAACTGTTTCGTCAATCTATGTTGACAGCATCAGGTGTTACGATAATCTATCAACTGTTAAAATTACATTTTCGTGATTTTTCGAACCTTTATGTGTATTTGTTCCTAAGTCAATTTGAATCATTTAACAGTTGATGTATTATTGTTTATTTTTATTATTTAACAGTTTAAAATTATTACTCACATTATTGTTCTTTACTCTTTGAATTACTCATATAATTAGATTCAGTACATACTTATCAAGTTGTTAGTTTGGTCCAGCAACATTTGCTTTTATTCTGATTCTGTAACATCAAGATAGAAGATGTTTATCTTATATTTTTTCTCGTCCCATATAAGGTACTTATTGTACACGTAATATGAATTTAAAATAATATTATGATATTTTGTAATGTATGTATGTAGGACTCATTAACATAACTTAATGCATTACATAATAGTATAAAATATTTTATACATTATTATGATTAAAGATATATCCTGTTCAATTATTGCAGATAAAATCTTAAACTGCTTGAACGGCGGTAATATTGGTTTTAAACCAATATTACACGGGTTCGTTCGTAGTATATCTAAAAAAAAAAATAATGGTTTATCTTATGCTTCTGATAAAGGAAATGTTTTGGTAACTTTTTAAATAAAAACATTCAACAATATTATTATTGTAATGGTCAAAGGTTTTAATTGAAAAATTTATTTAATATTAATGGTGGTTATTGAAAAAACTTGAGTAGGAGTTTATTATAAAGTTAAAAAAAAATGTACTTAATACGCCACCATCCCCACTTTTTTCTAGTTTTAACCGGCTTAGACAGCTCGCTGAAGATGGTATGAATTAGTGAAGGTGTGCGTATTTTTATATACGCGTTATCATGTATGTAACTATATGTATGTTTTTGTGTATTTAGGTAGCATGTTCACAGTGGATGGCCGAACGGATAGTGACGTCGAAAGAAAGGTTGGTGCGGGTAACAAAGTGAATGGAGCGTAAAAAAAAGTAATTGAAAATATAATTGGCCGTTCACAACGGAGTTCTGGTCCCAACCCTAATGTATGGAAGCGAAGCATGGAACTGGCAGAAGAAGGATGAGAGCAGAGTAAATACGATAGAGATGAGGTCCTTATGACGTATGTGTGGTAGAACGATATACGACAGAATCTCAAATGCTGATATAAGAAAGGAATGTAGAGCGGAAGAAGGTATTATGAACAAAATTATGAAAGGATCGCTGCGTTGGTTCGGACAAATGGAGCGCATGAATGGAGAAATAATGGTTAAGAAAGTATACGTTAAGGATGTAAATGGAGTACGGAGTCGAGGCAGACCGAGGAAAACATGGCATGACCAAATTAATAAAATTTTAAATATTGGTCATGTTAGAAGTAGGAAGAATCTTCGTGCGTGTATCACTCGCTGTATGAATGTGGAGGAAGCTAGAGAGGTGTGCCAGGATAGAGTAGTGTGGCAGTCCATCTCTCTGCCTACTCCTACAGAGAAACGGCGTGATGCATTGTTGTTGTTGCATGTTTTCAATACATATATTTTTTTTGTAGCAATCACACCTTTCTCAGAAAAGGTACGCAAAGTGAATGGACCACTACACTCTTTTGTACGAGTATCCTCACATACGAGTACCTCTCAATCTTCCTCTATATTTGTATGCATCGTGATAAGCACATTTGTTGATTTTCCCGAACTTCGAAAATGGCTACCTTTTAGTACAGTTTCCTAACCATGGGTTCGCGGCAAAAACTTAATTGGAAACAAACACACTTCTTGTTTCTCTCCAGAACGACTCTGAAGCCACGGTTATCAAGGAATATGCCTCCACGTGTGTTGTTACTACATATCGCACCTTTGGTAAGACAAGGGCACAATTGCACATTTTGTAATTTTTCATTATAGACTATTAATATTAAATAAATAATATTAATCGTGTTATTCTGGCTCTACGAGTATATACACTATCGCCCTCTGGCTAAATGAGACTGAACTTAATGAGCGACTTTGTTCCTCCAGATAAAAGGATGTTTTTAAAATATATTGGCATACTTAACTCATTTTCAGAATTTTTAACCATTATGTCCTTGTCTTACCGAAGATGCGATTATATTCGTAACACCCGCCACTCTTGGAATGATACACAGTCGGCCAAACCTAACTACATAATATCAAGATATTGTTATTTTTACATGTTATAATATAATATTATTAACTAATAAACCAAGGACTACATTTAAAAAAGTTTTTTTTTCCTGCATAATCGGCCAAAAATATTTATTGTATTTAGCTGGTACGCGATGGGATACACTGTTTAAGTCTTTCAATTTTGGCATGCCATATTTCTCTCCGGTATCTTTAGGTACTGTTGTTACATATCTATAACTATTATTCCATGTAAATAGACCGAGTTTTCTTGCTTTATTTCAAGAGATTGTCGCAGAAATCATTTCAATACTCTTCATTGTCCTAATGAGATTATTAGCCAAACGTCAGCCCGTAACTCGTAGTGATACAGTTTTTATGACGGATTTAAACAATTTTTTTTTGTTTTGTGTTTCTGTTGAAAAAAATACTTCCATGTTGTTTTTTTTAAGGTTTGGTTTTTAAACTGGCAAAATTGTTTCTACAGACTGTCAATTTGACAGTTGACAGTTGATTTGTAGTCAGTACGTTTTGGATATTTTACCATGAAAAGGCCGACGTCAGAACAGCGCTTGTAAATTGTGTAAATTTATTTAGAAAATCATGGTTCGGTTTGCCAAACTTATCGTGCACTACGTCCATTTTACGTTCGACTTAATCGTCCATCCGAGCAAGTTATTCGGAAGACCATGAATCGTTTTCGCACCACGTACACTCTAGTGGATAATACGTATCCACAAAGATGACAATAGTCGAAAATTGGACTTCGCGATTGCGCTTTATTCGAGCTAGCCGTGGCTCTCATATGTCCGAAATCATATTTAAACAATAATGGCCTTAAATTACATAATAAATAAAGCCAATATCATAGACATTGACATTATTTTGATGTGTTTACATTTTGAATATCAAATCAAATCAGTTTATTTACTCAAAAGACAGAATATGTATTGTATACCTCTAAAAAAACACCCTACATAAATAACTCAAATATTCGTACAATATTTTTGTGCATTTCCAAATAAAAAAAATTATGAATACTCGTATATCATTAATCTCAGAATTTGTACACATTTCACGATACAACATTTTAATTATGGAAAAAAATCCCGCCTACGATACTCGTAATTACTGAAAAATTAAACTTTTTTACGATTTTTCCAAATCCCACACATGAGTAAAATTACATAGCACAAGAAGCACACGGCTATAATTAGGGGGACCCGGCTGGACCACGTATTCCCATTCTACAATTTTGTCATCTCGTATGATAATGGCTGTGTCTTCTGCCAAGGTCGGAGATGATTATTTGTGAATTTATCATTTTCCTTTGTTAGACTTTATATTAAATGACTTGAAAACGTCAGTTTTCGTGTGAACAGGATGCCAAAATATTAAAACGATTGGTTATAGAACTGACTGTGTCTATTTTTCGATTTAAAAACATTTTATATAAACTTCTTAAGATAAAATTATCCTTTTAAAAAACGATCATTTTAACACACAAAGAATTAGGTGTCTGCATTTTAAATATTATTATTTTTTACTTTAATAAAAATTTACATCATTATACGAGTATCATAGTAAGATGAGAATCTATAAAGCATGCGTAAGACTAATAATAACATATGGCGGCAAAGCAATGACAGACACAGTAAGGACCAAACAAGTTTTGAGGACTTCCGAAATGATGACACTGAGGACGATAGCAGGCAAGAGGAACACCAGAATCAGAGAGATATGTGAGGTTGAGGATATTAAAAGATGGAGCAGACAGCGAAAAAGGAACTGATACGGTCATGTTCAAGGAATGGACACCGGCAGACTCCCCTGTGTTGCATTGCTTAGTCGGCCTAATGGGACTCGTCCTCGTGGAAGACCTCCTAAAAGATCGAAGGACAGCTGGGAATCTACCTCACAGGAGGAGCAACACTCTGGAGAACAGACCACATAGGTCTACAACAAGGAAGAATAAGATATCATAATAATCAAATCGATATAGAAATGGAGAAAGAAAAATCATTATAAGAATTCAAATAGTTATACGCAAATATGATTAATTTATTATCTTCTTTCTCGTCTTCTGCTTTATTTAGGACTGTGTTATGTTATTTCTCGGAGCCTGTTCCTGGGATTTATTATAGATGTCCAGCTCTCTCGCTATCTTTTGGGTGATCTTCGATTGTCTGCTGGTACTTTATTTACTGCTTTACTTATCACTCTTTCAGAACACCCTCTCTCCATATATCTCCAGTAATTTCGAAATTTCTCACTCTGTCTTGGAGTGTCGTTCCCGCAATGGATCTCTCTCGTCTCCATTTGTCATTATAGGTCAAACGCAGGTGAACGAAATGTGAAGACAGATGAAAGGAAGATTATTGCTGTCGTTCAGATTATTTTTTTAGTTTTTCCAAACATAATTTTTCATACATTGGATGTTTGAAAAATCTTTCACCGGGCCACAGCGGCGACTTTGTTTGTTAGTTAGTACTTATTTACTTCATATAGCCATACAAATCTTGAAGAGTTTTAGCCTCCTTGATAATTTTTCACCAAGCTCCTCGATCCTGAGCCTTTTGCTCCCAGTAGTCCAACTCTAGGGGACGCCCACGCCGAGAGTACCTGGAGGACCTGTTGGTGGACGTACGCTGCTCATCATATGCAGATCTCAAAAGAGCCGCACAAGACAGGGAAAAATGGAAGAGAATAATGGAGGAAATTGCTGCAAACCAATCCCAGGATTGAAACCAGAGAAGAAGAAGAGTCCAATTCACCCAACCTAGCCAGATCAGCCAGAACATTGTCCATTAGGCGCTGTCTAGGCCTTCCTAGAGGTCTTACTCCAGTCGGTCTAGACGCGTACAGGGTCTTGATTGCTCTGGTCTCTTTGGCTCGGCATACGTGCCCAATCCATGCTAGGCGACCAGCTCTCACGGTGCTCGTTATAGGGGGCTGCTGGTTGGATCTCTTGGTTGGTCCTATGCCTCCAAGTTCCCAAGTTCCCGCTGCAACACCATGTCAACACCATGTCAACAACGTTAGTTACTAACAAACGATAATTATCAAAAAATTTTAAATTATCATTTTTATATACCGACTTGGAAATCCACCGCGGACGTCATTGTATTCAATATTCAAGATCTTTTAGTCCCAAACAGTGTCGAATACCGTTCTCGGGACCATGGTAGGCAAAAAGCCAACAGAGAACAAGTCGATAGACGCAAATGGCTGTGGATTCGTCACACCCTGATACGAAACCCAGTCTGCATCGCTCAGGGCGCACTAGACTGGTCCCCTATGGGGAGAAAGAGAAAGTGAGGCAGACTTACAGCCACCTGGAGAAGAACCCAGCAGGCCTCACTTGGGAAGATGTTAGGCATCAGGCCTGCGATAATGTAGGTGGACAAGGTTCCTTGGGGTCAAGAAGAAGAAAAAAATATACCGCCAATGTGATGTCTTCTAGTGACGAATAAATTTGGACTATGTTCGTTTTTAATAAAACAGCCTCGGCGTACTTGTTGCATCTCCCTAAAGTTACGTAAACAAATAATTGTTAACGAACTCTTTTCAAGGAAATAAAATTCTTGATAATTATTCGTGTGAAAATGTGGTGCTTACCGATTCAATGACATTGGGGTATTGTTTGGAAATGTATTTATGCCTTAACCGTTTTAAACTTAACGGCAGTAAATTTATTATTTCGAGCGTAAAAATACACATTAGTTATCACCACCATCATCAATATCGCAAAATCTAACGCTGCATGTAGGAGCGCGTATCTATTGTGGTCGGACCCTAGTCTGTAGTGGGTCTTCTTTGAATTAAAAAAATAATATTCAAAGCAAGAGAATTTACAACAAGTCTTCTTATTCTTCTACATCTTTTTTTGTCCTGTCACACCTCCTTGGTGCATAGGGCCTCAAGGAACCTTCTCCATCCGACTCTATCGCATGCCTGATGCCTAACATCATCCCAAGTGAGGCCTGCTGCTTTAACCTCGTCCTGCAGCGCTTCTCTAGGTGGCTCTAGGTCTGCCTCGCTTCCTCTTTCCCCCCATAGGGGACCAGTCTAGTGCGCCCTGAGCGATGCAGGCTGGGTTCCGTCTCAGAGTGTGACCGATCCACAGCCATTTGCGTCTAGCGACCTTCAGTTTACTGACTTATCAATCACCAATATCAACTAAACGAATTAAAAACTCCATAAACTACCTTAACGATGAAATTAACTTCAACGATGACTCGTATTTAAAATTTAAAATCAGCATCAAATGGGTTCGGCTTATTTTAGAGACATACGAGTATGTCACATTCCTCAAAACAAGCTAAACTAAACTTTTACCCTAAATAAGTGAAAAAGAAACATTGTTTCCCGGGTTTTTAATTTATCACTTTTTATTAATTTGAAATATTCAAGTGGTATCAATGTACCTACTGGAATGTGGTGGGCCACGTGGTCGGAAACCCTATAGTAGACTGTCTCGGCTATCTTTGGGATCCTAGTTTCTTACTTGATTAACAGTTTAAGGATAAAAATTTCGGAACCCTTGGGTTGACTGTCTCGGCTATCTTTGGGATCCTAGTTTCTACTTGATTAACAGTTTAAGGATAAAAACTTCGGAACCCTTGGGTAGACTGTCCCGGGCTATCTTTGGGATCCTAGTTTCTTACTTGATTAACAGTTTAAGGATAAAAACTTCGGAACCCTTGGGTAGACTGTCCCGGGCTATCTTTGGGATCCTAGTTTCTTACTTGATTAACAGTTTAAGGATAAAAACTTCGGAACCCTTGGGTAGACTGTCCCGGGCTATCTTTGGGATCCTAGTTTCTTACTTGATTAACAGTTTAAGGATAAAAATATCGAGCAATATTTGCTTCTAAATAACAAATGAAAGTACTGCTTGTGGCACATGGACTGTGTATTGTGCTGCAGTAATAGGAATGTGTGTAATCTAAAGGAAAGTAAAAACTCGACATATTTGGTTCACGACCGGTAATAAAACATACCTAAACACAGAGAAGTAAGTACTGGCGATATTATTGTACTAGTCCATACAATGAAGTGCTCTATGTGACATGTGAAGACAGATATGTAATGTGTATAGTGTATAGGCATTGCAGAGTAATTTTACAGTGATTTTAACAGGGATTCTCAATCAATTATGTTGGCTATTGAAATTTTTGTAGAAATATTGGGTTGCATAAAAAACCTTCAAATTTTATTCTTCTTCTTTCTTTCGCCTGGCCATTTCTCGTTATTTATGGTCGGCTCTGTTAATACGGATCCGCCAAGTCTTGCAATCTAGGGTCGTCTGACTGTCCAGTCCCAGCGCCCTCAGGTCGTTCCTGACTGTGACTCCTTCCATATTCCAGTTGCAGGGCCTTGTGAACGATGTATTCATCGCCTCTCTTGCTCACATGGGCGTACTACCGCAGACGATTTTCTCTAACGTTTTCCACTATGGAAGCAACTTTTAAGCTACCTCTGATGCTCGTTTTAAGCTTTATCCAGCATTGTAACCCTGGCGGCCCACCTCAGCATCTTCATTTGTTATTATTATTATTATTATAATTTCGTTGAATTGCTCTTTACATCATGACAGCATGAGCCAAATCGACGTAAAGGGTATTATAGCTATCCTAGTGATTTTCGTGACATATGATAGGTAGCTAATCTATCGCCATTTTATTGTCTTTACATCATTACAGCATGAGCCAAATCGATGTAAACGGTATTCACCATTGAGATTCTCGTGACATGTAATAGGTAGTTAATCTATCGTCATATTATTATTGTCATGTGAATTCTACACCAGGCTAAAGACAGTGTGACAATCACACTGACCTCGCCGGGAATCGAACCCGGGACCTTCGGGATGGCAATCAATGCACTTACCACTTACCACTTACCACTTACGCGAAGGTCGTATTTTTTTCTGCTACGTGTTACCTTTTGCTCTTCTTGGCGCTTTGCGGCCCAGCATTCCGACCTGTAGAGCATAGCAGGTCTTATGACGGTTCAGTACACTTTTCCTAAACCTTTTTAATTTGTTGTATTTTTTTTTTAAATACGATCGAAATTGATTTACTTCAATATTAATTTTTTGTCATATTTCAGCGTAGGCATCAATAATTATCTTTGCTAGAAAACATCTGCAAGTATACATCCGAATCTTTTACTGGGTATACATGTTTTGCAAGTTAACACGTGCAGATTGCAAAAGGCGCTTGCGCGAAAATACACTTGCGGAAGCATTCTTGCTAGTAGACGCTTTTATAAAAAGAACTCAACTATTCTAAAGCATTTATTCTATATCCATCCTACTTTTTTCCAACTCTTTTCGTTTCTGACTGTAGTTAGAGTAGCACTTACTAACCATCACGCCGTCTCTCCGAAGGGGTAGGCAGAATGAATAGACTGCTACACTTAAACCGATGTGGCACCCCATCCTTCTTTATTCGCCCCCGCGGGAGACGCGTTGTGATCAGTGGTACTCCCATAGAAGCCCAGAAGCCGGGTTTGCGTAAGAAATTTTGAATCAAAACCTCGTCTGGCTTATAGAGGTTCAGCTCTTGTGGCTATTCCTCTTACTTCTGATGGGAATATTGTTGGAAGGTGATTTTGCGGGGGCATGATTACTTAGATTTGGGGATTTTGATTCAAAATTTCTTATGCAAGCCGGGGAGTACCGCCACCGGGTATAAGGGATTGCGAACCTCATCGCCACCAAAAGGCATCTTCCGCGAACAATTAGTAACTAAAACGTCAAAAAAATATATCTGAAATAAAATACAATTATACAAAGTAAAATAGCAAATTAAAAATAACGTAACACGTAAATTATTTATTTTTGGTAGTGCACATGTTGTCAGCTGGAATTGAGTGTATAATTTAAACAATTTATGTATATTTTGATGACTTTAAATGCGATGTGTTGAGCTCCCCTGAAAACGGTGCGACAATTTTTCATTTGCCAAGTTTCGGGCCAATTGTAGAGGCAAAGTGAAACTCAATGTCAGTTGCAAGTGTCATATTTGAACAGGTACTCCTATTTGGGTTAAACGTAACGACGTTACGGGCACTTGGAAGTTACGCCGCGGACGTGCGCGTCCCAAGGCGCCGATATACCCATTTCGAAATTGGAACCATTTTTACCAGTTTTACGTGTGGCCCATGAAGGCTTCCAATCAATGCACCAACTGCAACTGTTGTATTGTTTTATTATCTATAACAATTTTTGTACGTGTTTTTTCATATCTGTTTTGGTTGTGAGTTCAATACCCCCGTCATAACTACTATACTCATTTGTTTTAATGACGTCATTATGAATAACGAACAACAACAAAATACAAAAAATATTTAGTTTTATTCAGTTTGTTATTTTTCTAGTATGACCGGCTTCAGTAACATGCTTTCATCTTCTGAAAGGGTAACTAGAAGAATAACAAATAGAATAAAAATAAATAATTACAATATTTTTTGTTTTCTTTTTATGATAATAATTAACCATGAACTACATAATAATAATTAACCATGAACATCATCCCTGGATAACTTTTTATAATATAGATGGACATGATATTATTATTATTATTATTATTATTTTGTTGAATCGCTCTTTACATCATGACAGCATTAGCCAAATCGATGTAAAGGGTATTATATCTATCATAGTGATTCTCGTAACATGTGATAGGTAGCTAATCTATCGCCATTTTATTGTTACGTGAATTCTACACCAGACCAAAGACAGTGTGACAATCACACTGCCCTCGCCGGGAATCGAACCCAGAATCTTCGGGGTGGCAGTCAATGCACTTACCACTAGGCCACGAAGGTCGTCTTGAATCTCATCGCCAAGTAATGGAGTAATCTTCAAGTTTTTAAATAAGATAATGTTTTTTTTTTATATTTTATAGCGTTACTACCTCGAATTCTTTTAAGATAGTTTGGCATTAATTAGCATTAAACGACAAACTTTCTAGCTAAACAGACTCTAATGCTTGGACAACTTACATTTCGTATACATGCAGTTACACGTAATGTTCTATCAATACAAGTTACGTTGTTTTCGCTTTAAATATAGTCAATGTTCTGCCAAAACAAACAGGGCAAAATATTATGCAAAGATATTGCGAAAGAAAGATTGTTCCACCCCAAGCGCTCCGACTAGTTACCCGACCCGCTACTATACCGTATGACTAATTGCGATAACTCCGTAAATATTTATTTTTTAAATTTTTCCTTTTTCCGATACACTCACAATATACTCGTATAATGCTTTCGAAATATATAGTTTGTACCCCTTAACTAGCTACAATATTGAAATTTAATTTCAATTACAATTGCTATAAAATACTGACTATTCAAGCGTTAAGACTTCTTATTGAATCCTATATAAACAAAAAATGGAATCTAAATAGGAAGATTAAGAGGATATAAAATAAAGTTAATTTATAATTTTATCATTCAATAAATTTGTACACTTTACTTGTGTTTCTCAACCTTATTCGTACTTTAAATATCATATTCATCTTATAAATATTTCAATTCCAATCTAATTAATATGAATGAAAACCACTGTTTTCAGAAATTTTGTTATATTTTATGGGAATGACATGTTTCGCCTAGCTAAGTATTATCATTTTATAATACTTCAGCTAGGTGAAACATATCATCCCCACATAATATAATAAA
The DNA here is from genome assembly GCA_022606425.2 of Lepidostoma basale. Taxonomy (NCBI): domain Eukaryota; kingdom Metazoa; phylum Arthropoda; class Insecta; order Trichoptera; family Lepidostomatidae; genus Lepidostoma; species Lepidostoma basale. Next base: position 388,183 of record JAHDVF020000123.1, read on the forward strand.
CCTTCTAGAAAACAATTTTTTTTCTTTCATGTTGAATATTTACTATGGATTTTTTTTTTTTTTATGTACACAACAGGTCGTTTGGACCCAATTACCGTGTACAATTTTTATTTTTTAGCTATTATATTGATTCTCGTGACATGTGATAGGTAGCCAATCTATCGCCATTTTATTGTCACGTGAATTCTACACCAGACCAGACAGTGTAACAATCACACTGCCATCGCCGGGAATCGAACCCAGGACCTTCAACATGGAAGTCAGAGCTCGTAACCACTCTGCCACGAAGGTCGTATGTAATTTTATAATGATTAATTGTATCTCAATAGATACGAAGATGTAAATTGTTTTCTTGGGAACAGAATATGGTGGTCGAGGCGCTTACAGGACTTATGACCTGTCATTGGTTGGGTTGAGCGATCGCTTTATGTTTAACAAACTTTCCCATTCCACCTTTCTTGTGACCACCACGTCTGACAAAATTTTACTTGTACATAAAAAATGGAATTTCATATCATTGTTCAAGAAACAATTAATAAATCGAATCTAATTTACACTCGTTTTACACATTCTGGCTAGAAACTATAATTAATGACTTTATAAACTACATTAACAATTCAAAAATAAAATAGTTAATAAATAATAAAAATGGAATGAACGGTACTATGGATTCATTAAAACTAGACTCATGAATTTACTGTAACCTCAAGACGAGTCTTGGTGATATTATTTCCTCTATCATATTTTTCTTATCATCATTTTGTAAGAATGTAATGGTTACTATGTATATTCAAACGCATACATAATTAAAAAATACATTCCTTTCATTTTCATCGTATAAATTGAATTCATGTGTCTTATCTATCTTAGCAACCCATTCTATATTTTAAAAATTTGGTTTGATTCATGTGGTTCTCCCGTAAATTTGGAGATATTTCGTGTATAAGTGAATTATTTTGGTCAATATGATTGTTGCCGCACTTTATAATAGTTAGTTGTGACACGTAATACGTTTGTACTGTCTTGACGTTAAAATTATACAAGTTTTTTCGTTTATATAAAGAATTTTGACAGGTGTAAAAGAAATTTTTCATTTGTTCCAATGACAATTTGAATAATTTCATCAATGTTTTAAAATTCTTGCTGGTGTTGGATTGTTTTGAGTGCCTAACTACAGTTCATTTGAAAAAACAGTGGGTACGTGGAATAAAAATTTAATACAAAAGTCCGGATCGTCCATTGTATTTTATATTATTTGTTTTAGATTTATTTTGTGGATGTTGGACAATCGAACCGTGCGAGAGATGCCTATTGGTGGCGATGAGGTTCGGAATCCATCACACCGCGTCTCTCGCGGGGGCAAAAATAGTAGGATGGAGTGGCGCATCGGTTAAAGTGTGGCAGTCCATTATTTCTGCCTACCCTTTCGAGACGGCGTGATAGTTAATCAGTTAGTTAGTTAGTTAGTTAGTTACATTATTTTTAAATAAATCTTTCGTTTTATTCTACTTGTTTTCTCTCTGCCATATTCTGCCACATTCTGGCCAACTCTCTGCCATATTCTGGTTCTGTCATTCTGTGGCGCCTCACAGTTGAGGAACACTGTTTTATAATGTACATTTTGAACCCGAGGAAGTTATTGCTTACCAGTAGCCTTGACCAACGACTCGAGTCAAATGTGCAATCATAAAACAAGAAGTGAATATTTCTTATCACTTGAATAACCAAATGTTTACTCTTTCTGTTCCTTGTTCTTATTCTGTTTATGCTTAGTTGATTAAGTCTTTGGTCTGATGGTTTTATTGTTATTTTACGTATGAATTATTTTTTATATCCATCGTAATCATTATTAAAAATTATATTTAATAATACATATATATGGACATAAGTAATATTGTATGTGGAAGTCTTTTTAACTTTCTTTATTATATGCTTTGTGACTCTGTTTATGTAATAAATATCCAAGGTACGAATTTATTTCATTTTGTAAACTCAATATAAACTACTTAATATTGTGGAAAACTTATGTCTTTTAAGAAGTTAGAAACTATGATTTAAGGAAGTTATTAGTTTAGAATTTATTAGTTTAGCATGTTATTATAGTTTTATATTATTATAGTTTATCATGCACAAGACCAATCAAGCAAGGGCAGACACAGTAAGGACCAAACAAGTTTTAAGGACTTCCGAGATTAAGACACTGAGGACGATAGCAGACAAGACACTGAGTGATCGCGTGAGAAACACCAGAATTAGTGAGACATGTGAGGTTGAGGATATTATAAGATGGACAAAACAGCGAAAAGGGGACTGGTACGGTCATGTTCAAAGAATGAACACTACCAGACTCCCCTATATTGCAATAAATAAACATGATTTCCCTTTGTTCGGAAGAGTCGATAATAAGATTGGATCTTTATATACATACAGATCAGGGGTGGTAAACATGATTCTATACAAAAATGTAAACATGTTTACCACCCCTGATCTGTATGTATATAAAGGACTAAGTTTACAATAGTGTTACCAGTCTGTCGATGCCAGCGAGCCTGGCGAAACCGGTCGCTGTCTGAATAAAGACAAAAGTGGAAGTAGTTAAAAAACATCGTTTTATTTAATTATTATTTAAAATGAACTTCCATCAAGAGATTTCAGTAAAATCATTTGATTATCCCCTATATTGCACTGCATAATCAGCCACATGGGATTCGCCCTCGCGGAAGACCTCATAAAAGATGGAAGGACAGCTGGGAGTCTACCTCACAGGAGGAGCAACACTCTGGAGAACAGACCACATAGGTCTACAACAAGGAAGAAGAAGAAGAAGAAGATTAGTTAAGCATACGGCCACACCGGAGTGCCAGAGTAGGAGTCAAGATGAGTAGGAGTCAACACCTGGCGAACCAACGTATGGCGTACTATGGGACCGGCCACACTATACGCTCCGCGCCATAGGGCGTGATCACAAACCGCTTGTGTCTTGACTCCTACTCTGGCACTCCGGTGTGGCCGTACCCTTAAAGTTTTACGGAAATTGTTGTAACTCTTAATTATAATATATTTGGGAAACAAAAGGAATCTTCTTGTGGAATGATGGAAAATACTCTAGATCAACACTTTGCCAATGACATTGTACTCATGAGCAGCAGTCAGGAGGAACTAGCCGAAATACTAATAGAACTGAACGAGGTATCCAAGTCTGTGGGTCTGAATATGAACATGGCAAAAACCAAGGTGAATGGGCATATAAGGGCTTCAAATCCCCAAAAAAGTGATTCAAGGAGCCATGTTAGTAATAAGCCTTAGAGACAGGGTCAGAAAGGATACGGTGATAGATAAAACAATAGTCACTGACATCATCCATCGCGTAGTAAGTCTAGAATGATAATGATCCGGTCACGTAGCCAGAAGTTCGAACGAAAAATGGACAAAAAGGCTGCTGACTTGGATACCATGGACCGCAAAGAGAAGAACAGGGCGACCGCAACTACGGTGGAAGGGTCACTTGAACATCGGTACAACCTGGATGCAGTGTACATAAGACAGACTGACATAGAAGCAAATAGAGGAGGCCTTTGTCTAGGAGTGGACGGGAATAGGCTGAAGAAAAAGAAGAATAAGAAGTTGGAATATGTTTTGACTGGTCAGGGTATTTCTAAAAACGTATACATGTTTTATTCAATATTCAGTACCCATGTGAATATGGTTTAATTCCCACGAGTGATCTCAGAAGTCAGATTGGATCTAATCAATAAGACTAAGGAAATACAGGTAGGAGCCTTGCTTGGAGCGTACAGCTATACTGCAATATTTGATCTACTCTTACAGCTCGTTCCCACTTGTCGGGTGTCGGATCCGTATATTAATCGGATGTCGGAGCCTCTGTTCACACTTTCGGTTAATAATCGGTTGTCGGCTACGGTCGAAGCTGGTGCCAATATTTCACATCATATGTCCCTTACATATATTTCGTATACGTTATATTTTTATATATGTTTTATTGCAATAATAATCTCTTAGGCCAATCTTCTTCTTCTGGGGCCGTGTCAGGTCCCGCCGACATTGGAAATCAGTGCAACGAAGGCATCTCTGTTCTGCGCCACTTGGAACAGGTTCTCAGTCAATATTCTTCTTCTTCTTCTTCTTCCTTATTGTAGACCTATCTAGTCTGTACTCCAGAGTGTTGCTTCCAGATTCCCAGCTGTCCTTACATCTTTTAGGAGGTCTTCCACGAGGACGAGTCCCATGAGGCTGATTATGCAATGCAATATAGGGGAGTCTGGTGGTGTCCATTCCTTGAACATGACCGTACCAGTCCCTTTTTCGCTGTCTGCTCCAGTTTATAATATCCTCAACCTCACATGTCTCTTTTATTCTGGTGTTTCTCACGCGATCTCTTAGTGTCTTGCCTGCTATTGTCCTCAGTGTCTTCATTTCGGAAGTCCTCAAAACTTGTTTGGTCCTTTCTGTGTCTGTCCTTGCTTCGACGCCATAATATGTCATTTGGTCTTACGCATGCTTTATAGATTCTCATCTAACTTTTATTTTTATTTTCATTTTTATTTTAGATCATTCCCTTGTTTACTTGGACTTGTATTTCTTCGCGCAGATCAGCTCTCCTCACCAGGTCTATGCCTAGATATTTGAAGGTCCTGACCTGTTCTATGGGTTGATTTTATATAACCAGGTTATATGTTTTAGAAAAGGTCATACATTTTGTTTTTTCGATAGAGATCGTCATGTTGTATTTCTTACAGGCGTGATGTAGTCTGTCTAGTATTTTTTGTAAGTCATTATTGTTTTCAGCTATGATTATAGCATCGTCTGCATAACAGACCACATTGACAAATTGCTCTCCCATTCTATATCCAAGTTGTAGCGATTGGGTCTCCTCTATAAGTTATCAATCAGTCAATCTAACAGAATTAATTCCCAGGACCCAAGGATCACCCATATTCCTTCGCCTTTCATATTTGACCCATAACTAATTTATAGAATAATATTCAAATTTATTACAGAAAGGTTCATTAACAAACGACGTTGTTTAATTTTATTATATTTTATTATGTAATGTACAATTAGTTATAATTTATTTTGACGGTTAGATAAGTAAAAAAGGTGTAGGATATTAAATAAATCAGTACATAATTTAGAATACTAGTGTATCACATGTTCACTTATTCAGCGAGTCCACCGCCTTCCTCTCCTTGGACTTGATGGCAGCCTTCTGCGAATCGGTACAGTATTCTGAAAGAATAGAATAACAATTATTTTCGTTTATATAAAGAATTTTGACAGGTGTAAAAATAAAATTTTCATTTTTCCAATGACAATTTGAATAATTTCTTCAATATTCTTTTAAAGTTCTTGCTGGTGTTGGTTGGTTTAAGGTGCCTAATTACTGCCAAATAAAAAAAGTGGATACGTGGGACATTAATTCAATCATATAACAGCTAATTTAAAAAACGGTGGATACGTGTAACATAAATTAAATAAACACAAAAGTCCGGATCGTCCATGTCAACACGTGCAACATCGGAAAAACATTATGTGTTATTACATTATGTGCTAAATTAAAAAAAACGGTGGATTCGTGGAACATAAATTAAATAGACAAATGTGCCCCATCTAAAAATAACATTTTGTATTAAATTATTTTTATTTTGTTATTTTATTTTATATCATTGTATTTTATATTATTTGTTTTAGATTTATTTTGTGGATGTTGGAAGATCGAAGTGTGCGCGGGAGATGCCTATTGGTGGCGATGAGGTTCGCAACCCATCACACCGCGTCTCCCGCGGGGCGAAAAGAGAAGGATGGAGTGCCGCATCAGTTAAAGTGTGACAGTCCATTCTTTCTGCTTACCCTTTCGGGGAGACGGCGTGATGGTTAGTTAGTTAGTTATTATATTTTCTTCGAACCATTATCCATTTCGTAAATTCACGAAAGATAATAAACGAGTTGACGATTAGCGGCGCGGCGACTATTCTAATTATTTACTTGAAAACATATTTATTATTCACAACGCTCTAAATTGAAAAACATACCGATACCTAACAGACATATTCATACATGTCAATCTTGTTCCGTTTACATCAGTGATTCCCAAAGTGGTCTATATAGACCCCCAGGGGTTCATGACAATTTGCAGGGGGTCCACAAGATGGTTCAACTAAATTGAAGTCGAATATTGAAACGGTGGCGACCTTTTATTATTTAGCTCGACAACGACTTTCGGCTAGTAGAATTCGGCAATTGATTTTTTTCAGCAATTGATTCGAAAAAGCAAATGTTAATGTATACTTTTATTACCATTCCTTGTTTCCATATGTCCATATTCTTTTATAAAAACTGTTTTTTGTTTGTCTTTGAATTTTTTTTCCTATACATGTTTCAAAATTATCAAACTTCAACATTTACACTCCTCGTTTATATATCGCCTCTTTACGAGAATAACGTGACATTTCGAAAATCAAATCCGCCGTGTTCAACTTTATTTTCTACTTAAACATGGTATTTTTTAATTGAAAAACACAGAATTTATAAGGGGAAAGAGACAACACAACAGTGGTATAATGTGTTGTCACGTTGTCTCTTTCAGACAGGTATCTTGTTTCATTTTTCAATTTTTCAATTTTTCGAGATAACACGTTATTTTCGCAAAAAGGCGATATATGTTTAACCATTCTTCAATCCATTCGTTTCATACATTCAAACCATCTAAGTGATCCTTTCTTAATTTTATTTACAACGCATTCATCCGCCTTGCTTTCGTTTCTAACTTTTTGATTAATATGAATTATAAAACATTTATATAAATATTCGCAAAAATGGCAGTGTGATTTCACATAGGTCTGGTTTAGAATTCACGTGACATGAAAATGGCGTTAGATTAGGTACCCATCATATGTCATTACAATCAATAACTGAAAAGGTTACTTGAACCCAGTTACTGTATACAGTAACTGGGTTCAAGTAACCTGCTATACACAAATGTGTAAATCAACGGGAAACTATCACATTAAGGTTCAAAATGGCATCCCAAGAACCAGGAAAAATGGGACAATTTGATACAAACGAAACCCTTGAATTGAAACTTCGTCTTCGCGTGCCGTATCAAGTCCCCCTGACGATGGCAATCACCCCGGCGAAGGCTTCTTTACCTTGCGCAACCCGGAACAGCTCCCCCAAATGTCTCATCCCGGTCCAGTCTCTTATGTTGCACAGCCAAGACGTTTGCCTTCTACCAGGACCACGCTGCCCCTCAATTTTTTCCATCAGTATTAGTTGGAGCAAATTGTATTTATCTCCCCGCAGAATGTGACCCAGATATGAAATCTTACGGAGCTTAACGTCCTTAAGCAGTTGTCTACTACAATTGGCTCTCCTCAAAACCTCCAAATTGCTGACGAAATCCGTCCTCGGTATGCGTAGCATTCTCCTTTGCAACCACATGCTTCCAACCGGTTCATAGTGTTCACTTTCAGGGTCCAAGTCTCCGAGCCATAGAATAATACAGACCAGACATACTCGTAGCACTTCAACATTCTCTGCCTTAGTTTCAAGTTCAAGTTGTCATTGCAGAATATGATCTCATTTTGTTGAATGAAATACGGGCTGCTTTGATCCTGCACTTCACTTCCATATCTGGGTCCATAGATGATGTAATCATACTGCCCAGGTGCTTAAAGTGTTGATTTGAAACTAGCGAATATATAATATGTATCATATAATATGAGAAGCGAAGATCCACCTAACTTTCCAGGACAATAATATGACCAAATAAATTGTTTGTACTTACGAACTGTGCTGGGCTCCCAGCCGATGAACTCTCCGGTCCTCTGGTTCTCCAGCTCCAGCCAGTCCTGCAGGGGCTTGAAGTACTCCAGGATACCTCCAGCATCCATGGTCCTCTGGCCAGTGATCACCTCCATGGCGTCTTGCCAGGGGCGGGAAGATCCCATCTGCAGCATCTTACTGAAATACAAATTATTCCTCCGTTAAAGCAACATAAAACAATTGATAGCAAATCAACGGCTTTCACAAACAAAACAAACAAACAATCCATCACGCCGTTTCCTCTCAGGGATAGGCAGAGAGGATGGACCGCCACACTACTCTATCCTGACACACCTCTCTAGATTCCTTCACATTCATACATAGAGTCGTACACGCGCGTCGATTCTTCCGACTTCTAACATGACCAACCATTTAAATTTGATTGATTTGGTCATGCCATGTTTTCCTCCGTACTCCATTTACATCTTCGACGTATATACTTTCTTAACCATTCTTTCTTCATCCATGCGCTCCATATATCCGAAACGCTTTTATTTTTTAAATTATATTATAATATTAAATGCCGTTCCAAAAAAAACTGTTTGCTAATTAATACGAACTCTAAACATCTGTTTTCTAGAAGTTTTATTATATTTTATGGGAATGATATGTTTCACCTTGCTAAGGCATTATCAAATGCCTTTTGGCGAAATATGTCTTTCCATTTCAAGAAACAATAAATAACTATTTGGTAACTGTGTAAAAACAGTCAATTGATATCTAACTGATAGCTCGTGAGTGCAATCATACACTGTAAAATTTTATATTCGGATTTATTCCGTACATTTTTATGAAAGGTTGTTAAAATAACTATGATTTTCTATATTTATCTGAAGTGTGTGATCGAGGTAATGTTGTTTCTTCTTCTTCTTCTTTACAATCTTTGTTCCATACTTTTATAAAGTTTGCTTTCCCATTTTTAATGTATTTTATGCAAAATTTTGTATATAACCTAATGTGCTGTGTATACATATACCTGTATATATTCTACAGGTCAACAGATCAGAACACACACCCAGAAATAGAGAAGTCACGAAATCGATTATATTTGTCTTGCGATAACTGTTTCAAGATTTTGACAAAATAATTATTATTCGATGTTTTATGGGTGGTTACTATTACAAATAATAAATGACAATGCGAATACACGAAATGAATAGTTAAAAAGATATTAATACGAATGAAAACGTCAGTTTTCTAGAAGTTTTATTATATTTTATGGGAATTACACATTTTAAGGCATTATCGAATTTCTGAAATATTCATTTTATTGTTTCTTGAACAATGGTGTTAAACTCCATAATTTAAAAAAATACGTGTGAAAACGTATGTTTTCGAGAAGTTTTATTTTATTTTATTTGAATAACATGTTTCACCCTTTTAAGGCATTATCAAATTTTTAATATATTCAATTTGTTGTTTCTTGAACCATGGTGTATTCTTCATGGTGTATGCTTCATATTAATTTTTTTTTAAGAAAATGTCTGTTTACTTGAAGTTTTATTATATTTTATGTAAATGGCATGTTTCACCTGTCTAAGGCTATATAAAATGTCAAACATTTGATAATGCCTTAGACAGGTTAAACATTTTAAAAAGATATTTAATGAGATCAATATATCGGTAAAGGAATGGAGGTAAAACTCACGCTAGGGCGTTTCCAGCCTCCGTGCTCTGGTAGATATCACAGGTGGTGAGCTTCTTGGTGTCATCTCCGGCAACATACTCTCCAGCCTTTTCACAGAGGGAGCGGTGGAACTGGAATTGGACTACGAAACTCACGTAGTACCTGTAAAATTAAACATTGATAAATGAGCCAATTTCTTCCGTCTCATACTTCAACCTTCTTCTCTCCACTGCTGGATCTTCCATTTTTCTCCAATCGTCTCTGTCTTGTCCCTTCCACATCCAGGCCGTTCCATCAATTCGGAGAATGTCAATAGGATATGTATCAGTGTTCTATAAATACTATGACTATGTAAAATGTATTATTAAACAAATATTATATCGAACGATACATAAGTATTATCAAACTGTAAAAAAAACATGGATTTAATTTTTCGGAAGAATGATCCAATTAGTAAAACAAGTAGCGTTGTAAAATAAATTAAAAAAAAACTAAAAATAAATTCTGACTTAATTACATTATTCAGGCAACGATAAAATAATTTGTGTAGTTAGAATCATAGTCAACAAAAATGTTAAACAGCTGTATAGCGCCATCTATCGGCAATTACTAAAACTAATGTTTAACGTTTGATTTTGTTCATGCTTGTGTCGCCCTCTGTTGTGACAAAATAGAAACATTCTTAGATTTTTGAAAATTATAAAAAGAACAGGCGTTTATAAGCTTTACGAATTCCATGGATAAATATTTCTAATAAGCTTAATTCAATGTATCATATTTATTTAAATTACCTGGCATATTCTACATCAGCAGATACGTGATATTTGGCAGCAGCATCGAACTGGTCCTCGGTTCTTGGTACTGGGGGCTGCAGACCTTGGAGATCCTCACGCAGCTTCCAGTAATGACAGTTATAATCTTCGGGTAAGGTCTCTCCTCTGAAGATCGCATAGCGGTACGTGTCCAACAGATAAGCGAACGGGAGGAAGACGATCTTTTCAATGCCCTAAGAAATATTTGTGGGGTTATATATTGATTTCATTTCAAAATAAATCATCTTATCGTTAGAGTCACGGCAAACAGTAGTCTCTACATTATTGTCTCTAATTTCACCATTACTCTGAGATAGATATTTTCATTGTCTTATATTTTTGGCGCTTTCGTATTGCAATGTCAAATAAATAATGCAATACTCAAAATGATTAAATTTTCTGAAAAATATCGTTGAAATATTAATTTTATACCTTTCCATAAAGGTGGTTGATTTCGCTTTGGGCATCGTCGGGTTCATCGGCGAGAAGTCCAACTTTCCTCAAGTGCTTTGTAGACGATACTGACAGGGACATAACATCTCCAACGGCTTCATGGAATCCTGAAATAATACAAAAGTTGGAGATTTAATCCAAGGCACATCTGGAGACATGGTGGTTATAAAAGATTGGCAGGAGATTAAGAAGTGACTGACGCGTTGTGTTTTGGCCGCTTCTGATATTATGGAGTGCATGGAGTCGTAGTTAAAGATTTCTTGTATAGAAGAGTTAGGATGTGTGGCGACGCCATGATAGAAACCCTCGCCCAGTGTGTGGATGTGTTCATCTAGAGTTGGAAGACTCGCCTCTATGACCTAGTTTTCAAAGCCTAGGATTTTACGTGTATATCTCGGAGCTACATAGCCCCAAATGGTATCGTTATAATATAATATTGATCGAATTTTCAATTTGTATTTCATGAATTTATGTCCGGTGCTGTTTTTTTTTAATTACACGTTAGGAAAGCCAATCTAATGTGACATGGACTTGGATTTTCTGTAAATATTAATCCAATATTAAATTTAAACTTATATCGTGATGATGAATATATATTATTATTTAAAACACTCGTGTATTTTATTTTTACACCGCTTTACTTCGTTTTATCGAATCAATCTGATTCGTTCCCGACGAACCTGACAAAGCTCCGGCGGGAACGATATCGGATGGTTCGATAAAACAAAGTAAACAAACAAACTAACTAACTAACCATCACGCCGTTTCCACGAAAAGGTAGACAGAAAGAATGAACCTCCACACTTTTCTTTCCCGGCATACTTCTCTCGTTCCTCAACATTCATACATCTCGTCATGAACGCACTTCGATTTCTCCAACTCCTCAAGTGGCCGACATTCAATATATAATTTATTTAATCATACCACGTTTTCCTCGGTCTAAACAAAATATCGTTGTAAATAAACAAAGTACACAATTGTTATAAATTATTTTTAATAATGCCACATCACAAATTAAATGCTTTATACGAAAATTTATATTATCTTTGAACGTGTTGAAATAAAAAACGTTTTGATAGAAAGTATACATACATATGTAATGTTTGTAATATGTATAATATAAAAAAGTATAATATTGTTATGAATGTTTAGAGTATTAATGCTTTAATTTTAAACGAAAACAAACTCCATGTAAATGTTACTTATATATTGATTAATATTTTGTATGTAGGTTTATGTAAACTTATTACTTATTGGCCATTTATTCAAGTACCATTTCGGATATTATTAGAATACAACTGTTCCACACATATCACAAACTGCAATTATAATTAATGGAAGTAGAGAGTTGGACGTGTACACAATATGAAAACAATACATTAACCGTGGCAATACTTATGATGAATTATCCTTCAAGCAGTTCAAAGAAACAATAGTAATTAATTATTCTACAATGATGGAAAACTCCATATTACATCATTTATATAAATGAAAACGTCTAGAAGTTTTATTATATTTTATGCGAATGATATATTTCGTTTTTTTTATCAAATGTTTAATAATACATTCAACATTTTATAATGCAAGGCGAAACATGTCATTCCCGTAAAATATGATAAAACTTCTATAAAAAAACAGATGTTTTATTCCAATCAATTCAACAGTTTTAAATAAATGCAAATCATATTATCAATTCATCAAAATATGACATAATATTCGAATAAAAATATATATATACCGCCACCACAGATAAAGATACGATAAAGTTCTGCTAAATAATCTAAATTCAATAATAACGAATGATTAATCAAGAAAAAAAATATTAAATCTAAATAACAAAACGTTATTTATTGTTTCTAGAACAATGTTGTAACACTCCATATTAAATAATTAATACGAATTAAAAAGTCAGTTTTCTAGAAGTGTTTTTTGAGATTTTATGAGAATGACATATTTCGCCCTTCATAGGCAATATCAAATGTGTTGTCATGTCACATTTGATAATGCCAGAAGGGTGAAACATGACATTCCCTTAAATATAATAAAACTTCTAGAAAACTGACGTTTTTATTCGTATAAATTATAATAAATTGTAATATAACATATTAAATGTTCTAGTTAATTGAAGTTAAAATGTCAATGTTATAAAAACAGAATATAATAAATAATGGAAATATTTTATAAAAATCTTAAAACATATTTAGATAGCATATCAGGCGGTTGCGGAGCCATTGAAAGACGAATATTTTAATTAATTTATAAGCAAAACATTTATAAACAGGCGACTAATTAAGAAAGAAAGAAAACATATAATATGACCATATAGTGCAGGAAACTACTACAAATACAAAGTGCTGCAACTGATTACCCAAGATAAAATTAAAGTAAAACGATGTAAAATCCTGATTAAAAACCTTCGATAATGGTTCAGTTGCAGCACGAAATTGATGTTTAGAGCTGCTATATCAAAAGGAATGGCTAAAAATAGGCACGATGTTATTTATTGTTTCTTGAACAATGATATAAAACTGTATATTGAATACGAAAAATCTTTTGATAATGCCTTAGACAGGTGAAACATGTCATTCGCATAAAATATAATAAACTTCTATAAAACAGACGTTTTCATTCGTGTTAAGCCATTTTGTTATCCATCCACCGATAGGAAATAAATAAAAAGAAAAAATATTAATGAATCTAGAAAAATGGAGGTGATTCAATCAAGGGTGAACAAATTTTGACCATCAAATGATTCATTTAAAAACTATTTTTAAATCCAATAGATATATATTGAGTTCTGTGGTAAATGCATGCAATATGATTACGAACTATCACTAGGTTAAAACCTTTCAATGTGTGAATGGTGGAATTATGAAAGACAAAACATTACATACAAAATTGATGTGATGAATACAAGATTTGATTTCTGCAAACAATATGAGATTTATCCAATATCAAATACAAACATTCGTATACAGCGGTGAAGCACTATTTTTTTTATTGAATCGTTATTTGAAAAAAACAGGCACTGCAACAACAGACTTTTTCCCCGAATGGGTAAGCAGAGAGAATGAGAGAATGGACCGACACATTAGTCTATCCTGACACACCTCTCTAGATTTCTCTACATGCATACAGCGAGTCATACACGCACGTCGATTTTTGCGACTTTTAACATGGCCAACCTTTACAATTTGATTGATTTGGTCATGCCATGTTTTCCTCGGTCTACCTTGACTCCATACTCCGTTCACATCGCTAACGAATACTATCTTAACCATTATTGCTTCATCCATGAGTTCCATGGGGCCAAACCAACGTATAATTTTGTTTATAATACTTTCTTCCGCTTTACAAGCCTTCCTAATATCGCTATTTAAACTCTGTCGTACATCGTTTTGGAACACATACGTCTAAGGGATCTCATCTCTAACTAACTAACTAACTAACTAACCATCACGCCGTCTCCCCGAAGGGGTAGGCAGAAAGAATAGACTGCCACACTTTTCTTTCCTGACATATTTCTCTCGATTCCTCAACATTCATACATCTCATCTCATAAAATAAGGGATCTCATCTCTACCGCATTTATTCTGCTCTCATCATTCTTCTGGTAGTTTCATGCTTCGCTTCCATACATAAGGGTTGGGACTAGAACTCCATTGTGAACGGTCATTTTTACTTTCGCAGACACTTAAAATCCACAAAATCAAAATAAGTATGAAGTTTCGTTTCAAATTTATGAAATATATAACGAAACTGTATGCTTTGTTTATATTTTTTTGCATTTAGTGTCTATTACTTTAACCATTCAGTTCACAAAAGCGACGACACAGTAGGTTTTAACAGATTACTAAAAACTCTATTCCATCCACCACAAACCTGGGTTCGCTCCATCTTTGAATACTGAGGGCAGATCTTTGTATTGCAAGAAATATTGGATATGTCCCATCTCGTGGTGGACCGTTTCGAGATCAATCGCGTTAACCACCGTGCACTGTTTAATCCTTAAAAAGTAAAAGATGTTAAATAGAGTGATGATATTTTACCTGGGTTTGCTCCTTCCCTGAACACCACTGGCTGGTTTTTGTATTGCAAATAGTACTGAATGTGTCCCATTTCATGATGGACAGTTTCGAGATCAATGCTGTTGATGACGGTGCATTGTTTTATCCTTGAATACACAATATCTTCATTAATGTTATTCCCCTCTGATACACAAACTATCAAGTCATCTCTTCTATGTATATTCACAATTATTTTGTGTTGCGGATTCATAATTGAACGATATTGTTTTCTTTGTAACACAGCTCTTTATTTTTAAGTACAAATAAAATGTACCTAACTCATTAACCCAAATATGCTTCGAAACACAAAAGCCCTTCATCAGTGTAGTTAAAATAATTTTTAAGGATTAATTGCATCTCAATAGAGACGAAGATGTAAATTTTTTGGAAACAGAATATGGTAGTCGAGGCGTTTACAGGACTTATGACCTGTCATTGGTTGGGTTAAGCGATCAATTTATGTCACAACACTCCCCATTCTGCCTTTCTTACGACACCACGTCTGACAATTTTTTGGATCTTGTATATATGCTACTATTTTTTTAATTACTTCACTGTTTGTAGGTCAATCTACACTAGCGCCATCTATTAAGATAATTTGTAAGCATTAAGATACAATTAATTATAGTATCTTAATGCTTACAATTAACTAAGCAAGCATTAAGCATTAAGATACAATTAACTATTGAGATGCAATTAATCCTTTAAAAAATGATTAACCCGAAATGGGTAAAAATCCAGTATTTGTCTACAAGTATTCGTATACATTCAAAAAAACAAATTGTATAAAATATTTTATGTACAAAATTAATATTTAAACCAATTTTATCATGAGTGTGGTCAGTTTTGACAGAGTTCGACCAAAACTGAACACATTCATGATAAAATATTTTGACTACACTGAAGAAGGGCTTCTGTGTCCCGAAACATGTTTGGGTTTATTTGTAATTTTAAATTTTAATTTAACTAACTTTTTAGAAACATTGTATTATCACAACACTTTTTTGCTCTTTTCACAATAATGTTTCAGGACACAAAATTCCCTTCTTTGGTGTATGTAATTTTAATTTTATTTTGTATGTAATTTCAAATTTTATTTGCAAAAAAAAACGCTTATATACGAAGCTATTACTTTGTGGTTTGAAATATTTAAAATCAAAATTAAACACTTTTTCACTTTTTTGCTACAGAATGAAACCGGTTAGCGGTACTTACTCAAATAAAGTGGTTTTTACTAACTTAAAAAGAAAAAGTGTTACAAAGAAAAATATATTGTTCAATTATCAATGTAACTCTTACTATTAGTTAGCGAGAAAAAACTTTAATTTATTCAAAATTTTTGTTCACTTGTACAATTATACTTTACATTGCCATTTAATTTATAAATTATTAAGAAAACAGCAAAAAACTATGTATTCGTAATCTTATTTAGTGGATAAATGGTAAATTTTGGACAAATCACCTGCAGTAATTACCATAATTTCCAATGCTTATTTTACGTATGTACCCAAAAAGGCTTTTTAATTAAATACCACTAACTAATTCTAAAAACTTTGAATTCGCAGTCTAATTAAGTGGATAAATGGTAAATTTTGGACAAATCGCCTGCAGTAATTACCATAATTTCCAATACTCATTTTACGTCTGTAGGTACCCTGAGGCCCTATGCACGACGGAGGTGTGACAGGACAAAAAGAAGAAGAAGAAGAGAGGTACCCAAAAAGACTTTTCAATCAAATACCACTTACAAATTCTAAAAACTATGTATTCGTAATCTAATTTAGTGGATTAATGGTAAATTTTGGACAAATCACCTGCAGTTTTTAAACCAGTACGATAAAGGTGATTAATACAAGTATATAATAATTGTTTACATAACAACCGTATCCACGTTTGGGAAACAACCGACTTAATATCATAACTACCTGAAGTCTTCTCCATCGTAGAAGTCCCAAGCTGAAGCGTGGCAAACCAGTTCCCTGCCGTCATCAGGCTTCTCAATGATAGAGTTCGCCCAGAACTTAGGAGGCATGGCGGTCAGATTGAGGGATTGGAAGAACTCATCGGCCATTTGGAACATCTTCAACGCAGTGTAGTTCTAGAAAAATCATCAATCAGAATTATAGATATTAAAAAAAACAGTTGCATAGCCTTGAACTTAAGATTGAGATTCGAATATTGATTGGAACGGTGTTGTGATAAGGAAAACATAAATAATTATATTATGTTTTTGTCATATCACAATCTTATCTTACGCGTGAGGTATACTCGTATATAAAAGATTTAACGATAGGGGACAGAAAATAAAGTTGGTAAGCCACAGCTCAAGGGCACACATCATAAGTACCTGTTCAACCATAGCTCCTGTGACATCAACGTCGGGTTTATCTGGATAAGGCCTGCTGATGGGTTCAATGTTGGTCCACTGTTGAGCCCATACGTTTCCTGCAGCACAAAATACACCAATTTGTAAAGATACATCGTTAAAATTTTACACGTTTATAACAGAAATAGAACTAATCTTGAAATTTGAGAAATTAAAATAGCTATTAAAAATAAAGGAGATAACAAAATAAACATAACTTCAAGTCCAATATTTGATTTATTTCCCATAATTATTACTAAATTACAATTTACCCTACCCCTAGACTTAATTCCGTCTTCCCCTTCGCCAATTTCTGTTTTCATTAAGTATATAAGTAATAGATGAAGACCGATGAAAACGTGGCACGATCAAATAAATCAAATATTGAATGTCGGCCATGTGAGGAGTCAGAGAAATCGACGCGCGTGCATGACACGATGTACGATGTATGAAGCGAGAGAAATATGTCAGGAAAGAAAAGTGTGGCAGTCCATTCTTTCTGCATACCCCTTCGGAGAGGACGGCGTGATGGTTAGTTAGTTAGTTAGTTATAAGTAACGATTTTGTTTCATTATGCTGTTAATTTTTATACTGATGAAGGGTTTCTTTGCCTCGAAACATGTTTGTGAAAATTGCAAAAATGTTTTGTGAAAATACAATGTTTTTCAAATTGTTAGGAATTAATAGAAAATATAACGAAACTGAACATATTTATATTTAAAATTTTAGTTTTTCTCACCTAGCATATGAGCGGGGATCGGGCCTTTGCGGTTGATAACAGCATCTCCGTACTTATCCCAAAGGCGTTTTCTCGCGTAAGCGTGAATCTGAAGGTACAGGGGTTTCAGCTGATTCCAGATCTTTCCCATCTCTTCTTCAAAGTCGTCCTGCTCGTACTCGCTCAGCCAGCTGGCAGCGTTGTCGGTGAAGTCTGAAACATGAGGAATTATTTAGTACAGAAACATAACTCAGAGGAGACCGTGTTCAGCAGACTAATTGCTCTTCCCACCGGTGTCAGGGACAAAAAGACCAGCACCCTCCAGACTTCTAACATGACCAACCTTTAAAATTTACAATTACTTGAATGTCAATATTAATAATTTGGTTGAAGTTTGAATCCTAGGGATTGGTTTGCAGCTAAGTCCACTAACATCTTTGGTAGTTCTTAAGATGCCACTTGGACCATTGGACAACAGTTTATTATTATCAATATTATATTAATAACATGAAAGGGAAATATCTATATTTTTTTTTTAAATTTGGTTTGGTTCATGTGGTGCGCGTATAAGTGAATTTGGAGATATTTCGCGTATAAGTGAATTGTTTTGGTCAATTTAACTGCTGCCGCACTTTATAATAGTTCAATGTGACACGTAATACGTTTGTGCTGTTTTGCTGTTAAAATTATATTAGTTTTATCGTTTTTATAAAGAATTTTGACAGGTGTAAAAATAAATTTTTCATTTGCTCCAATGACAATTTGAATAATTCCTTCAATATTATTTCAAAGTTCTTGCTGGTTAAGTGACTAATTACAGCTAATTTAAAAAACGGTGGATACTTGTAACATAAATTAAATAAACACAAAAGTCCGGATCGTCCATGTCAACATGTGCAACATCGAAAAAAACATTATGTGTTATTACATTATGTGCTCAATTAAAAAATAACGGATTCGTGGAACATAAATTAAATAGACAACATGTGCACCATCTAAAAAGAACATTTTGTGTTAAATTATTTTTATTTTGTTATTTTATTTTATATCATTGTATTTTATATTATTTATTTTGTGGGTGTTGCACGATCAAAATGTGCGCAGGAGATGCCTATTGGTGGCGATGAGGTTCGCAACCCATCACACCGCGTCTCCCGCGGAGCGAAAAGCGAAGGATGAAGTGCCGCACCAGTAAAAGTGTGACATTCCATTCTTTCTGCCTACCCTTTCAGGGAGATGTCGTGATGGTTAGTTAGTTAGTTAGTTAGAAATACCTATTGTTAAAAAAAATTTAGCTTAGCTTAACGTAAAAGAGTCTGGCTTACTATTCATAGCGGCAGCTTCATTGCTCAGCCTCACGTATTCTGTGAAGGCTCCCTTGACCTTGGCACCAGCTTCTTGATGCCACTGAACCCACGCGCTCTTCAGCTCATCGGGATTCGTGCTGGAGGCGAAGATCTCAGTTACCTCTGAAAAATGATTTATTTCGGTTAATCACATATCATGTCAGATACACAAATATATAGGACTGTAAATATCGTTAGATTATCATTTAATCAATCATGTCATTGTGAGATATTTTGGCTAGATTTTCCTTTAGTACTCGTATATGAATATGAAAACTCAAAACGTTTGTTATTTGTGGATGATTGATTCCCTTGATAAGTCGTTTAAATATGGAATAATTATTTTAAACAGGTCTAGTTATAAAAAATGTAAGGAATCCTACGAAAAATGACTCAGTTTTGAAGATGTTAATAGAAAACGTAAGGTAGAAAACATACAATTTCATTCATAATATTTATCTAACCCTTTCGTGTTGAATTTTTTTTTGTTTTAATGCGAATATTAAATGCAAATATTAGTGTAAATGCAAATATTAATGACTAATGTCATTCATGTTTAAAAAAAAATCGATTGGAACTAAAAAATAGGATCTGTACTTCCCACTCATACTTGGTAGAATACCCATTGTACGTAAAAAAAATATATATACGTATTTTATTTTTTATCCTTTTAAATTAAAAAAAAACATTAAAAGATTATTATAAAACCATTACCACTTATGAAATATGAAATACCTGGAAATTCAGATCAAATCACCAGCTATGTATATATCATACAGTGAAATAAATGTCTATAGAAATTAAATCAATCGTCAAATATCTTATTTACTTGAAAGTTTTGTCAAAAAATTAACTTTTCTGAAGCAAGACATTCAAAAACCAAAAAAACTTTTTTTTAATTCAAATGCCAGTTAAAAGTTCAATCGATAAAGCTGGAAAATGTTTTATCGTTATACCCAATAATAGCGCTAGATGACTGGAGTGAATAAACTTCGGAAACGTAATTCCCACTGATCTTTCGAAAGTGGGAACACGTATTCCCACCGCCCACGAAAGGGTTAATGTGAATTTTAACTTAATTCTCCAGGAAACAATAAATAACACAAGTTAATTATGTAATTAGTGTACTCTTGGTCTTTCCAAGTATTCAGATACGTGTGTAATTTTCCTTTTGCAATTAAAATATTTCATTAAGCGTACTCGTATCTAATACCCTGTTCAGAATTTTACTGACTTAAAATGTTTAAAATATTTCAAATTATGAAGGTGTACAAAAAGTTCTTCACTCTCAACAATACAAATATTGATTAAGTACCTGGTTCTAAAGACAGGTCACACTTGGTTGGCTGGTAAAAATCGCAGATCTTCGCGGTGGCATAGTTGCTCTCCATCTCGGAAATAGACCTCTTCAGCTGCTCGAATTTGTCATCAGGGAGGGCTGAACTTCCCAGGAGTGAGTATTTCTTGAACTTCCTCTTCAACTCGTAGTCCTGGAAGTCACCCCAGTTGTAGGTGACGGTCTCTTCCCAAGCCAGCTTCTCTTCCCGAGCGATTTCCAACGAAATTTGAATCTGGAATGAATGCAAACACGGTCATTAAACGGCCAGAATAATATCTGTTTTGAGTTATAGACAAAAGCGTAAGCGTAACTTTTTTTTTCAATAATAACAGTTAAGTGCAGCAAACAGGTTTTATATTTTTAATTCTTCTTCTTCTTCTTCTTCCTTATTGTAGACCTATGTGGTCTGTTCTCCAGAGTGTTGCTCCTCCTGTGAGGTAGATTCCCAGCTGTCCTTCCATCTTTTAGGAGGTCTTCCACGAGGACGATTCTCATGAGGCTGATTATGCAATGCAATATAGGGGAGTCTGGTGGTGTCCATTATATGAACATGACCGTACCAGTCCCTTTTTCGCTGTCTGCTCCATCTTATAATATTAAATTATTTTTTTTATTAAATTTACTATTGTACAATAATATTTACACGCGGTTACCAGAAGTATTTTAGTTATTGTGAATGCTACTATCATTATTTTATTTTTTTATTTTAAAAGACTAATATGAAGGATTAACATCAATGATATTAGAATTTATTTTACAATCTTCAATGTGAGCAGAAAATAACTCATTATTATGAAGAAGGAATCTGGTCGTGTCCAAGCTTGAACGACCAGATTCCTTCTTCATAATAATAAGCTATTTTCTGCTCACATTGAAGATTGTATAGTTAAAATGAGATGACCATGCAAAAGATGCATTTTTCCAATTATTTTGTTACTTGTATGGATTCGAGTATATCCGTATCATGTGGTTTCTTCTGCACCCGACGCGACGTTTTATATATTGGTGCAGTCTCAATTTTCAATAGCCGCCAGACAATAAAACAATTGTTTCCGAATGCGATCGATAATATTTGAATAAATATATATTTTAACATTGTTTTTTATAAATCATACATAAATCTTGGTTTATTTCTTCTTCAAAAATATATTTAACATAACTAGACGGCCACATAATTCGGGTACTGTTCTAGGAGACAGACGGCTCCTAATCAAGGAGACTTCTTCAATGGACAACACTTCATTTTTATACATATTGGCTATTGAATAAAAGAATCTAAAATCGCTTATTTTAATCCTTAGTGAAATCTTGAAAATCGTTTAAAACATCATTTTTTTGAGATAATCAAATTATTTTACTGAAATCTCTTGATGGAAGTTCATTTTAAATAATAACTAAATAAAACGATGTTTTTTAACTACTTCCACTTTTGTCTTTATTTAGACAGCGACCGGTTTCGCCAGGCTCGCTGGCATCGACAGACTGGTGATCATTTTTTTTAATTATGTTGCTTCAAAACAGCCTCGAAACCTTCGTGGCAGAGTGGCAAGAGCTCTGACTTCCATACCGAAGGTTCCGGGTTCGATTCCCGGCAGTGTGATTGTCACACTCTCTTTGGTCTGGTGTAGAATTCACGTGACAATAAAATGGCGATAGATTGGCTACCTATCACATGTCACGAGAATCAATGTAATAGCTTAAAAATAAATTGTATACAGTAATAAGGTTCAAACGACCTGTTGTATACATTGAAAAAAGAACATTCAAGTTATATACAATCTTACCCTGTTGTCGTCGTTATAGTCAGTGACGTTGGATGCGTACTGCCACTCGGCCAGGGTCTCGTTGTTCCTTCTGATCGCTGAGGCCTTGTCCAGCCTCTCCATGTACACCGCTCCATCCAGCTCAGCATCCTCCAGGGCGGAGTCCTTCCCCAGGGTCAGGGGAAGGGTCACCGCCAGGATGACGACTATCACAAGTACGCCGCCAGCTGCCATTATGAATTGCTGAAAACAAGAACGATGCTTTGATAACTCGCCATAATGATATTTACAAGTAAAGGCCTGTTTACACGCTACGATAAATCGTGGCGATTTATTGTAACGATCGAATTGTTACGATTTATCGATGGGTGTAAACAGGACATTGTTACGATTAATTGGAATTGGAACTGGATTGGATGGTTGATACCGACCGGCATATCAATGTCTGCGAATCGCAACGATTTCTCGGGATTATTTTACTGAGAGCTGGTTTAGAAATGGCAGTTGAATATTAAATGTCCTTCAAGCTTCTTCCAGTGGCAAGGAATCGTAAGGAGGCGAAGAATCTTTAGTACGAAGATATCGCTATTCTCATAACATAATCAGTTTTCGCAATAAACGGAGAAACTAACCTTGACAACTCAATATAAATCTCTTCGTCTATTCTCAAATAATTTCGCCAGTCATTTCTCAATTCTTTCAATAATTTGACATGAGAGAAATCCTTTTTCTTTAGCAACCAATGGCGACTCCACTTTGTTCTTTGTCTTTGCGATTTTTTTACTTTTTTCGATAAACCACCGATATATAACAACACTACTTCTTCCATGGAAAAAGCTTATTTAGCGGTCGATATTTAATTTTATTTGATATTAACGAATATTTGACAAGAAATCGTTACGATTTATAGTAGCGTGGAAACAATTCTCACTCTTTCGATTTATTGTATCAATACATTGTGAATCACATTGTTACGATTTATCGTAGCGTGTAAACCGGCCTTTAGGGACTAACTAGCTAACCATCACGCGTCTCTCCGAAAGCGTAGACAGAAATAATGGACCGCCACACTGTTCTATTATGGCATACCTCTCTAACTTCCTCCAATATCATGTATCCAGTGAGTCACGGCATCTAACATGGCTGATCTTAAAAAATTGCTTAATTTAGTGATGCCGTGTTTACCTCGGCCTTCCTCAACCCCCAGCAATCCATTCACAACGTTATCGTATATGCTTTATTTGCGTTCATAAAACGTGTCATTCATCAGATTCCTCCTTTTACTCCTTTCTGCTTAAATACTTTGTCTACATATTATCTCCCAAGCTCCCATTCCCAATCAAATGCAAATTAATCATTTATCAATTTCTGTATAAAGTCTTTTCAAATGCATGTTTTTTTTCTAAATTTCAATTTTTTATATGTTTTGTACTATCATCATGTATTATTATTATTTAATCGTATTTATTAGTGCATACTGTAGAAATGAGATCTCTAAGACGAGTGTGTGGAAAATCAGTATATGATAGAGTGACAATTGCAAGTATAAGAAGTGAATGTAGTGCGAATGAAAGTGTTATGAACAAAATAAGGAAAGGGTCATTAAGATGGTTTGGACACATGGAAAGAATGAGTGAAGACAGAATGGTAAAGAAGGTATATGTAAACGGCGTGAACAGAGCTGAAAATAGAGGAAGGCCGAGGACAACGTGAGGAGTCGGAGAAATCGACGTGCGTGCATGACAAGATGTATGAATGTATAGGAAACGAGAGAAGTATGCCAGGACAAAACAGTGTGGCGTTCCATTATTTCTGCCTACCCCTCCGGGGAGACGACGTGATGGTTAGTTAGTTAGTTAGTTACTGATAAAAAATAATTATCAGTACTTATAACAAATAGCCCAGGTTAATTTTAAAATTTTGATTATTGTATCGAATTTTAAATGCGATTTTATATTAGTCTTTCATTGTTTAGTTTTTATTATATTTTTACACTTGAAGATGGAGGTATCCTCCGAAACATGTCGTGTTTTAAAAAAATAATAATTAGTGGATTACACAAAGTTATTTTCAATTTTCTAAGTATTATAATATTTATACACTCAGCAGTTTAAAATACAATTATAGTGCTTAACTTCATTCAATATAAGTTTAAATAAATTATGAATTAAAACAATGGGTGATTATTACAAACATTTATCGTGTATATAATCTGTTGCAATAAAAATATTTATTATTTATATAGATTCCTTTGTGCTTACTTATTATACAATACAATATTTAGTAAACTCTGTAACTTATTTATTTTTAAATAAAACCCGTGTTAAAATCTCTGTAGATAATTGTCATTTTTTGCTTAACATTTATCAAATGTATTTCATAATGCCTTGAAACATATCATTGCCATAAAATATAATATAATAAAATATATATAAAACAGTAAAGAAATTTGCAACAAAGAAATGTAAGGCAGATGACTGCATCATGGATAAAATTAAAAAAGGATCCCTCAGATGGTTTGGACATATGGAACGAATGGATGAGAGTAGAATGATTAAAAAGTTGTACACAAGCAGCGTGAGTGGAAAAAAACATGGCATGACCGAATTAATCAATTACTAAAAGGCGGTCACTTCGAAGTCGGAATAATCGACGCGAGTGCATGGTACGATGTATGAATGTAGAGGAATCCCGAGAGGTATGCCAGGACAGAGCATTGTGGCGATCCATCCTCTGTGTCTACCCCTTAGTTAGTTTAAAAAGTATGAATGTAAGTGAAGATTAAATTGGGAAAAGAAGCATGAAAGTAGAATAAATGCAGTAGAAATGAGATCTCTAAGACGAATGTGTGTTAAATCTGTATATGATAGAGCGTCAAATGCAAATATAAAAAGTGAATACGGTGCGAATGGAAGTGTTATGAATAAAATAATAAAAGGGTCGTAAAGATGTTTTGGACACATGGAAAGAATGAATGAAGCCAGAAAGGTGAAGAAGGTATATGTAAACGACTTGAACGGAGCTAGAAATAGAAGAAGATCGAGGAAAACGTGGCACGATCAAATCAATCAAATATTAAATGTCGGTCACGTGAGGAGTAGGAGAAATGGACAACCTTAGTGGCAGAGTGGTAAGAGCTCTGACTGCCATACCGAAGGCCCCTGTTAGATTCCCGGCAATGGCAGTGTGATGTGTGTCACACTGTCTTTGATCTGGTGTAGAATTCACGTGACAATAAAATGGCGATAGATTAGCTACCTACCACATGTCGTGAGAATCAATATAATAGCTAAAAAATGTGTACTGTAATTGGGTTCGAACGACCTATTGTGTACAAAAATTGAAAAAAATTAAAAAATGATTTAAAAAAACTCAATGCATGTATGAAGAGACGATGTATGAAGAGAGAGGAAGCGAGAGTAGTATGTCAGGACTGAACAGTGTGGAGGTCCATTATTTCTGCCTACCCCTACGAAGAGACGGCGTGATGTTTAGTTAGTTAGTTAGTTAAAAAAAACAGACGTTTTCATTCGTAATAATTATATAAAAAGTTAATTTTCGTATAAAACCGACATTTCGCTGAGTTCAAATCTGGAATAGAACAAAACGGTATTTGCCATAAAAATCTAACTGTTTAATAACAGACTATCGGAAAAAATCCCATTAATTGGTCAATTAAAACGTTCGAACCGAGTCAGCAATCTGTGCCTTTGAACTTGAATCGACTGCTGTAATTATTACGTCAGAAGCACACTGTTCCACGTCTGTGAGCCCGATATCACATTTCCGGTTATTCCAGTAAGTACCTATCCATGCGTCTAGCATTTGGGCGTTTGTGACTTATGTTTGATATATGATATCGTGGGTTAATACTAATTACATAGTTTATAAATAATTAATATTAAGAAAACTTTAAAAGTAAATTGTTAAAATGGCAGTGCATAATGGTGCTCTTTTACCGACTCTTAGGTATGAAATCAAAGCATGGAACTGACAAAATAACGGTTAAAGTAGTAATAGTAGAATCGGGAGTTGCCTATTGGTGGCGATGAGGTTCGCAACCCATCACACCGCGTCTCCCGCAGGGCGAAAAGAGAAGGATGGAGTGCCGCATCGGTTAAAGTGTGGCAGTCCATTCTTTCTGCCTACCCTTTCGGGGAGACGGCGTGATGGTTAGTTAGTTAGTTAGTAGAATAAATGCGGTAAAAATGAGATCACTTAGACCCTAGGTTCTCAAAGTGGGCGATAACGCCTCCTTTAGGGAGTTTGAGACTTTCAGGGGGGCAGTAGAAGACCCAGAAAAAATAGAGAGCGTGGGCAGAGGGGACAAAAAAAACACGCTAATCACGCGCTAATCAGATAAATAAAAGATTTAATAATATTTTAAAATTCAACTATGTGTTTCTATGGAGGGGGGCGTTAAACGTTTATTTTTCTTGTAAAGGGGGCGGTGGCCCAGAAAAGATTGGAAACCTATGACTTAGACGAATGTGTGAAATGTCTGTGTACGATAGAGTGTCGAAAGAAAATATAAGAAGTGAATGCAATGCGAATGAAAATGTTATAAACAAAATAATGAAAGAAACATTAACACTTTAGTTTATTTTTCTCAACTTGTTTCAAAGGTTTTACACTTATATCATCGAGAGAGTTTATATCGTTCTCCCGATGATGAAGGTTGAAAACGTTTTAGAAACGTGTCGAAAAGAATAAATTGAATAGTGGAAAAAGTTGTGTTTTTATAAAAGTAGATTCGTAGATTTTTGAACCAAAAAATAAAGTTTATTTATTATTTTGCTAGATTCATGCTTGTATTTCGCATATAAGAATAGGAATAAGAACACCACAGTGTAATGTAAATAATGAAAACAAAAAAAATATTATACAAAATATATTTATTATTATACATTTATTGTGCTTCCGTTTGTGTTTATCGTCGACCGGTTTCGGCAGCTAGCTGCCATCTTTTGGGATGGAGACATCTTCACTAGAAGATGGCAGCAAGCTGCCGAAATCGGCCAATGGTAAACACTAGTTGAAGCACACTAAATATATCGTCGGTTCAAAGGTAAAACTCATTAAATGACATTTAAATTTTTTTTTTGCAATTTCTGTATCAGACTTGTGAATTCTACGTCAGAAAATAATCACCAAGTGTATTTATTAAAGAATAATAGTTATTCTTTAATAAAAACACTTGGTGATTATTTTCTGACGTAGAATTCACAAGTCTGATACAGAAATTGCAAAAAAAAAATTAATTATTTTTTTTGAACCGATGATATAATAATAAAGAAATTTTGTTTCAACATTTCTTTTGTTTTCATTATTTAAAATGAACTTCTACCAAGAAACTAACTAACTAACTAACTAACCAGGCAAAGGTAGGCAGAAAGAATGGACTGCCACTTTTTAACCGATAGGGAACTCCATCCTTCTCTTTTCGTCCCCGCGAGAGATGCGGTGTGATGGGTTGCGAACCTCATCGCCACCAATAGGCATTTCCAAGAAATTTCAATTAAAAATATTAATTACTGTGTAACGTCTTTGCGTTTGTAGATAGTACTCGTATTTTGTTCGTGACGACTATTTTTAATTCAATATTCACGCTATTGCCTGCACACTCATTTGTTTAAAAATCCTTCTCTTTTCTACAAAAAACGAATAAGAACCTTTATCTATACAGAATACTATGATTATTTTTCCAAGTGATATCATATTCTGGGAATAATGCAACAAATAGCAATCGTTTTGCTAATACAAGAAAGAATTGTGTTTAGTAGTGATGCAAAACAAGTTAATTCAAGGTTAGTAATAATAATTCTATTTATTTAAGCACCTACGTATTTACGTACATACTAGTACTAGAACGTAATTTAAAAAATCAGAATAATATCACAAGTTGCAAAATTATTGACGTGCGTAGGGCAGTTTCGTAACGTCACTTGTAGGAATCGAACGTTAGCAAATCATAAATGAAAATATTATACGTTTTGTTGTAAAAAAATACAATTAATTTTTTCATCTTATGCGCGATATATTTATTTTATAATAAATTTAAATAAAACTCGTTACACGCTTAATGCAAAATCTTATAAAATGTTTCAAATGTTAAATTAAAAAACTTTGTTTTATATATCACAATTGTATTTTCATTTTTCACGTTTTTTTGTAACACCTGATGATGCCAACATCAGTTGGCGAAACAGCTGTCGCGACACTCAGTAAATAAAAAGAAATTGTGATATATAACAGTGTTTTCAATTTTAGCAGTAATAATGTTGAAGTATCATAGTGTTTCGGCCAAAACAAATGAACTATTTAATAAACGTTTTGTTTCGTATTAATTAGTATCGTCTTCTTCTTCTAATTAGTATGTGATGTCTCGATCTTCTGAACTTGGTGATATGACGTAGCGATTAGTTGACAATAAAATAAATATAATTCTCATGGCACGCCGTGGCCGTTGATTGAATCGTCTCGCCTCAAAACAATTAAAATAATGAATGGTGCAAGAGGCACGTACTGGCACGAGAAGTGGTCTGAGTGCAGTAACAATGGTGTGTGAAGGTTACTCCGAAGACCGTTTCGTTATTCAGCGATGTTCGCGCACATAAAATGAAGATTTCGAGACGTGAACCTGCAGAGACACGAATACTAATGAGAGATTCAACACACAAGGGCGCATAAACCAAAACAAACACACAAAACCGGTAATTACTAACGTTCTTGGCATTGGCGGAGAGTGGTTTTATTTAACTAATTAACTCTCACGCCGTCTCTCCGAAGGGGTTGGCAGAAATATTGGACCATACTGTTTTTTCCTGACATATTTCGCTTGCATCCCCGACATTCATAAATCGTATCATGAACGCGCGTCGATTTTTTCGACTCTGCCAAGTATTCCTCGGTCTTCCTCTATTTTTTGTTCCGTTTACACAAACATTCTTTACCATCTTAATGTTTTTTACTTTTATTGAATAAATATATAAACCTTTTTGAAAAAATGCAGTAGAAATGAGGTCTCTTAGACAAATGTGTGGATACTCTGTGTATGATAGAGTGTCAAATGAAAATATAAGAAGTTAATGCGGTGCGAATGATGAATAGTGTTATGAACAAAATAATAAAAGGATCATTAAGATGGTTTGGACACATGGAAAGAATGAATGAATGGTAAAAAAAAATTATGTTAACGATGTAAATGAAACTAGAAATATAAAAAGACCGAGGAAAACGTGGCACGATCAAATAAATCAAGTATTGAATGTCGGCCCCGTGAGGAGTTAGAGAAATCGACGGGCGTGCATGACACGATGTATGAATGTTGAGGAAGCGAGAGAAATATGTCAGGAAAGAAAAGTGTAGCACTCCATTCTTTCTTCCTACCCTATTCGGGGAGACGACGTGATGGTTAATTAGTTAGCTAGTTATAAACCTTATTCAAATAAATTAAGGGTGACAAATTTTGTTTGTAATTTTCATTATTATAAGCAACACTTTAAAACAATCTTGAATTTATACAGAAAACATAAAAATTTAGTTCCATCTGATGATGTGAACAATTATTTCCAGTAACTAATCACATCAAACATTTTACTAAAATGAATCCGTAATTTTATTTTATTTATATATAATTACTATATATAAAACATCCCAATATTGACATATTAATACAAAAGAGAGAAAAGTGCAGTAAAAAATATTAAACTAGAAAAAAAAAATGATGTAAAAGCCTGACGTCACATTGAAATCAATTTATTGACTAATCAAAATAATGAATTTATCTTAATTCATAAAATACATATTTTTTATTTTATATTCAGAATCTACAGATATCTACAGAAAAAAAACATATTAAATCAGCGACCCATCTCGTCTGTCCTGTATTTTTTTTCGTTCTACATTCATCGGGATAAAAGTTACATCATTTTTTCATAGTGACTATTTATTGTAGATTAAAACAATATCGCTGCCACTGAAAATTAAAACTGGTATCTCAAATATTGCTAGCTACTGTCAATACTGCATACATTTGTCTAGAGAAGAGTTGCAAGGCGACGTGAAATTAATAGTGAAATGTTGCTTGGATATTGAGTATTAGACCTTGTGATATGATGTCACAAAAAATCATAACAATCGGTGCCTGAAATTGTTATCTAGATAAGCAGCAGTTCAGTTATGATTACCGTTCATATTTAAACGGTGTGATAGTGAAATAGTGTCTAACTAAAACGCAATAAAATAATTCATTTTAAATAACACCGAATAAAACACCCAAAACAAGTAACCTGGTTATAGAAAATCAACCCAAAGAACAGGTCATGAGGACCTTCAAGTATCTAGGCATAGACTTGGTGGGGGGAGCTGATCTACGGGAAGAAATATAAGCCCAAGTAAACAAGGCAGCTGCAATCTCTGGGGCTCTAAAATCCACAATATGGAAAAACAAAGATATAGCCATTAAGAGTAAGATGAAAATCTATAAAGCATGCGTAAGACCAATAATAACATATGGCGTCTAAGCAAGGGCAGACACAGTATGGACCAAACAAGTTTTGAGGACTTCCGAAATTAAGACACTGAGGACGATAGCAGTCAAGACACTGAGAGATCGCGTGAGGAACACCAGAATAAGAGAGATATGTGAGGTTGAGGATATTATAAGATGGAGCAGACAGTGAAAAAGGGACTGGTACGGTCATGTTCAAAGAACGGACACCACCAGACTCCCCTATATTGCATTGCATAATCAGCCTCGTCCTCGTGCAAGACCTCCTAAAAGATGGAAGGACAGCTGGGAGTCTTCCTCACAGGAAGAGCAACACTCTGGAGAACATACCACATAGGTCTACAATAAGGAAGAAGAAGAAAAATAAAACTATTATAGCTGGATTTCCCATCAGAAGATGGTTGCAAGTTGTCGAAAGCGTTTTAACTAAATACAACATGTATTTGTGATTTTATATCCATTAGTTCTACCTAGAAACTAACATCATCATAACTATATATAACCCTTCTTTAAATATAGGTCGCCTCAGTTCGGAGTCTGTGTGATTATTCTTATTATTTTAAAGCCAAAGTTTCTTACATATTTCATCTGTAATTTACAGCTTTATAAAACGTACTTCATATTTCGTATTTATAAATTAACCGTTGGATTCTAAAACAATTGCATAAAAAATACATATTTTCGAACAAACCAATAAACTATATTTAAAAAATCCAGAACAATTTTAAAGTTGTATACTCGTATATGTTAAATACCTTTTAAGATATTTATTGTTTTTAACTTGAAATTTTAAAAGCAATGGTTGGCTATTTTATATATGGTGTGGTAAATAAAAATAACTTTTGAACTCAGTTCATTCTGAGATACAAAAGTATACGTTATACATAGACATCACTAAAAAACTTGGCTAAATAGATGACAACATATAAAATCATGATTCTTATTAGTTGTCTATCCTACAAGTAAGTTTTATCTGATACATTGAGAATAATCTTAGAAGTTACGATCATAGATTTAGATTAGAAGCTTAATAAAAATGTTGTAGTGTAATTCACGGTCATAATAAAATATAAAACTTTTACATTTAAATTTTTTAAATAAATAAAATGACGTATGGCCAGTTGTAACGTCAAGTTGAGCTACCAAGGAACGTTTTAAACTCTAATTATTTAAGGATTAATTGTATCTCAATAGAGACGAAGATGTAAATTGGTTTTTTTTTAAACAGAATATGGTAGTCGAGACGTTTACAGGACTTATGACCATCCAACCAATGACATGGTTGAGTTAAGCAATCACTTTATGTTAACAACATTCCCCATTCCGCCCTTCTTACGACCACCACGTCTGACAAATTTTTGGAACTTGTATATATGCTACTATGTTAAAACACTTCACATTTTTTAGGTCAATCTACACTAGCGCCATCTATTAAGATTATTCATATTCTGTTTCCAAAAAAAAAACAATTTACATATTCGTCTCTATTGAGATACAATTAATCCTTAAAAATGATTAACCCGCAATGGGTAAAATCCAGTATTTGTCTACAAGTATTTGTATACATTCAAAAACAAATTATCTAATTATTTACACTTATCATTTGTTCCATAAAAATTCTTCAAATAAATCTACTAAAATTTATTTTTTCAATGACACATTGTTAAAATGTATAAATCTCAAATTGTCATATATTTTGTAATGTTAGATTCAACAATTGAACCAACCAAAATCAAATTAAAATTAATTATTTATTTTATTTTGTCACGACCTTATTTTATTCAGATTCTTTACGAGGTATATAAAAACGTCGGCGAATTGGAATTGTGTGAAAAAATTGATAAGTGAACAGTGTATGATATGGTTATTATTTATAATAAATTTGCCGCATAAAAGTGATAGTTACTTTAGATATTAAAAAGACACCGACATAACAAACTGAAGATTAAACACACACTAGCTGTATGCAAGGCAATCACAGCAAAACTAACATGAAAACAAATAATATAAAATTGGCAAAAAAAATCCAAACTGCAGTACAATTCTCAAGGAAGGAACCGGTATAGACTGAAGCCGCTTTTTTCTAAAGCACTGTTTTCACTTCATTCAGCATTCGCCGGCAGGTTAACGAACCGCTGAATTAATTATTATTGTATAAGATTCACATATTAAGAACAGATTGTAAAGCTGGCTGCATACGTACCGATCAGTCGAGCTCCCGACTCACACTGTGGCTGACAAACGAAATTCAGGTGTTTAATATCTGCCATCCACAGTGGCGCGCAATTAATTAACAATATATAATCACATGATAAAAAAATATAAAGTATTAAATTAAACAACGTTGTTTTATGTATTAAAATTGTAGTTTTATTTTACGCGACAGCTGTTTCTATGTTGACATCATCAAGTGTTACAATAATATATCAAATGTCAAATTTTCGTGATTTTTCGAACCTTTATGTGTATTTGTTCCTATGTCAATTTGAATAGTTTCTTTGATAAAATTTTGAATTAATATTTTTTATTCAAATTTAATACATTATTGTAACACCTGATGATGTCAACATAGGTTCATCATACATCAACATACTGTCACGTAAAATAATAATACAATTGTGATACATAAAACAACGTTTTTTAATTTAACAGTTTATAATTTTAAAATATCATAGTATTTCGGCTAAAACAATGGACTATTTAAAAAAAATATTTATAAATCAGTTTACATGCAGTGGATCACATTATTTTATAAATCTATTTATGAAACATCACACATAATTAAATATCTCATTTTTTTACTGAAATCCCTTGATGGAAGTTCAATAGAAATAATATTTAAATAAAACGTTTTTTTTTTAATACTATTGGCTTTTGTCTTTATTTTCGCCAGGCTGGCTAGCTAGCTGTCAGCGATCCTAGCGAAACTGCCCTCTGTCGAAATCAAGATAAAAGTGGAAGTAGTTTTCTTTAAATAAAACATCGTTTTACTTCAATATTAATTAATTAAATGTGTATTTTTAAATACCTAATAAGAAAGCCCTTAAAATTACAAATGTCTACAAAATGTACGTTGGTGATCTTTCCAATTCAATACTTGTGTATAAGCCCTCAAAATATAAAATATCAAATTAATTATTTTGTTTACCCACCTAAGACAACACAAAATTATTATTGTTGCCATTCTTGTTATTTTGTTTGTTTACAAATAATATACGAGTATATTATGATCATGGTCACATATTTCGTGATTTTTTTGTATACATACATTCCGTTTTTAGATATTATATTGATTCTTATGACGTGTGATAGGTAGCTAATCTATCACCATTTTATTGTCACGTGAATGATACACGTCCAAAAGCAGTGTAACTATCACACTGCCATCGCCGGGTATCGAACCCGGGACCTCCTGTATGGCAGTCAGAGCTCTTACCACTCTGTCACGGAGGTCGTCGTTTTTTATGCACTCCCGTAAAACATGTTTTTTTGTCATCTTAATCTCTGTGTACACAAAAATTATTATTTAAAAAAGTTAAAGGTTATTGAATAAAAACTTTCGCTTTCATTAAAACGCCACCTGCCGCCGCTAACATTCAGGCAACCCATATCAGCGCTGGAACTTTATTAGTGTACTTTGCAGCCATTGATGTATGAAACGATTTTCAAAGTAATGATTGATTAGTTAATTACGATGATTATAATCTTAAACAACAATCGAACAATTAAACAATAGTGTTATAGAAAACAATATATTTTGCACTACAAACAATATTTTATTTTATTTTTATATTATGCCAAAACAATAATCTAAATTTTAAGATTTCACAACTCGTATTAAACGAATTTTTTTACAGAAGAAGACAGGAACTCGGCCGATACCAAATGGCATCTCGAGTTTGCAGCATGGTAAGCAAGTTTGAATCTATTAACAAAGTTAAAAATTAAAAACAAACATTTCTAACTAATTTAAATAAGTAAACACGATTGTTTAGTGGTTTTACTTGAATTTAATTTATATAAATTATATAAATAGTGACAAATTATTTCAAACAAATAAAGTATTTTTTTTTTTAATTGTCAGTATTTGTATTCACAAACTAACCATCACGCCGTCTCCCCGAAGGGGTAGGCAGAAAAAATAGACTGCCACACTTTTCTCTCCTGACATATTTCTCTCGCTTCCTCAACATTCATACGTCGTGTCATGCACGCCCGTCGATTTCTCTGACTTCCCACGTGGCCTACATTTAATATTTGATTTATTTGATCTGGTCACGTTTTCCTCGGTCTTTCTCTATTTCTAGTTCTATTAACATTGTTAACATATATATATTTTTTACCATTCTTTCTTCATTCATTCTTTCCATATGTCCAAATTATCTTAATGATCCTTTCATTATTTTGTTCATGAAATCATCATTTGTACCGCATTCACTTGTATAATTTATATAAATAAAATCCAAGTAAAACCACTAAACAATCGTGTTTACCATTATAAATTAAAAATGGAGCTTTACAAAGCTAATACCTCAACCATCAATAAGTTACTAACTAACTTTCTATGACACTGTTTTCCTGGAGGAATGAGCATGCAACATTTTAATTATTCTACCCTTATCCGAACTGTCTTACATTACTTATCAGGAGATGGAGTGGATTGCTAACTGTGAACAGTCTTACACACGCTTCGTGATACAGTAACTGTATAATGGAGCAGGTGGTCGCAAACACCCAATAAACGAGAGAAGATAGAAATAGAACCCTAAATTTAATTTACTGGACAAACTCATCTACATTTCGTTATTTCTTTATATATTCATATACATATAGTTGTCATCACAAACAAAAATCTATCCAAAAAAGCTAGAATGACAGTGCACAATGGTGTTCTTCTTCCGACCCTTATGTATGGTAGCAAAGCATGGAACTGGCAAAAGAAGGATGAAAGTAGAATAAATGCAGTAGAAATGAGATCTCTTAGACGAATGTGTGGATACTCTGTGTATGATAGAGTGTCGAATGAAAATATAAGAAGTGAATGCGGTGCGAATGATGGTGTCATGAACAAAATAATGAAAGGATCATTAAGATGGTTTTGACATATGGAAAGAGAATGAATGAAGAAAGAATGGTAAAAAAATTATATGTCAATGATGTAAATGGAACCAAAAATAGAGGAAGACCGAGGAAAACGTGGCACGATCAAATAAATGAAATATTGAATGTCGGCCATGTGAGGAGTCAGAGAAATCGACGCGCGTGCTTGACACGATGTATGAATGTTGAGGAATAGAGAGAAATATGTCAGGAGAGAAAATTGTGGCAGTCCATTCTTTCTGCCTACCCCTTCGGGGAGACGGCGTGATGGTTAGTTAGTTGTTTTTTTTCAATATACTAGTTTTTCATATTGTTTTTTTTTTCTATATTAGTGATCTTATTAAAATTTACACAATGGAGTTCTGTTCCTAACCCTTATTTATGGAAGCGAAGCATGGAACTGGCACTGTCAGAACTGATGAGAGCAGAATAAATGGAGTAGAGATGAGGTTTCTAAGACGTATGTGTCGTAGAACGATGTACGACAGAATCACAAATGCTAATATAGGAAAGGAATGTAAAGCGGAAGAAGATATAATGAACAAAATTATGAAATGATCGCTGCGTTGGTTCGGACATATGGAGCGCATGGGTGAAGAAAGAATGGTTGAAAAAGTATACGTTAACGATGTAAATGGAGTACGGAGTCGAAGTAGACCGAGGAAAAAATGGCATGACCAAATTAATCTAGTTTTAAAGGTTGGTCATGTTAGAAGCCGGAATAATCAACGTGCATGTATGACTCGCTGTATAAATGTATGGGAAGCTAAAGAGGTATATCAGGACAGAGTAGTGTGGCGATCCATTCTCTCGATCATTCTCAGTCCTACCCCTGCGGCGTGATGGTTTGTTTGTTTGTGATATTTTTAAATTTTCACAAAAGTTAATGTAGCAATATAATTGATTAGTTTAAAAACGAATTGTCAATTATTACTGACCTTTCTGGTGAAGAATCGAAAAGATCTTTGATACATTTATTTAAAATAAGAATTAAATAAAACGACGTTTTTTAATAACTTCCGGTTTTGTCTTCATTTCGACAGCACGCCTGGCGAAACCGGTCACTGTTGAAATAAATACGAAAGTGGAAGTAGTTAAAAAACATCGTTTTATTTCATTATTATTTAAAATAAACTTCCTTCAAGAGATTTCAGTAAAATCATCAGATGCTGCAATGAGAGTTAGTCATCATCATCGAATGAAAAATGGATTTTAATATTTTTTAAATGTTTTCATGACGACGGTTATACATTCGAAGCCTATTTAGAATAATGAAATCAAATTACAATATGATAAATGAAAAAAAAAACAGTCTGTTGGTTACTAAACATTTCGGTGCAAAAAAATTCTACAGCGGTACATAATTCAAAATCTTTTTTTATTTTTAATAAAGCTTTTGAAATAGGGAAAACTAGGATTTACATATATTATAGAAAATGACTAGGGCTAAGCAATGTTTTAGTGATGAGTAACAAAGGATAATTATATTTGTTCTAAATATGTTTGATTATTTATAACTATAAATAAAGTATATTTACTTACATATTTAAAAAATCCATACAATCAGCATTTTTTTTCTAATAAAACATTTAATTCTTCGGAAAGAAAATACATTTTCCAAATTTGTCAGTGATTTAACACTACATTTTTTTGACAGGTGCTACAAAATTACAAATGTCACTTTGACAATTTTAAAAACAATTTTACCTACCATAGATAATTTGTTCTCGTGTTTTTTCAAGGAACCTACTTATTTACAATACATCATACTTTGAATCATTTTAGAATTATAATAATAAGAAATCTCTAACTTTATTATAAGACCTACTCGTAGTAACGTAGAATGCATTAAATACATTCGATTTTTGTTAAATGCGAATTTACATAGATGTTTACTAACGCTATGATCTGAGTAGTAATCAGACTTGGGTTAATGTAATTACGTTGGTAAGTAATATCCATTATTTTTGTACAGGTTTTCAAGGACATTGTGGAATAGACAGAAGGTGAATTTTTACCAAACTCTAAAGCATTGAAAAGTATGATAGGATATTTTGGAAAGCTTGAGTTGAAATACTTTCTCTCTAATGATATTCCATAAAAAATATGATTTTAGAAAAGAGTTTAAACAAACACTTAAAAGTAGTGTATAATGACTGAAATAATTGTGTATATGAGTATTAATGATACATAATATCACAACCATAATAACTCATTGTTAATTTGTATGTCTTTGAAACATTGCTAAACGAAAATACTAAAAAAAATTCTTTTTATTGTAAATCTTGCGATCTATTTATGCAGGATATCAACTTTCTTACTGTGATGAAGACGACCAGCCTTCTTCTATCTCTTTGGTGGTCATCCTGGTGGTCGACGGCCCTCTAGAGTCTCGTGCATCACGATCTTAGGAATACTCGCTGGATCCATCCTATCGATATGGTCCCTCCAGAATTGTCTTCTTTTTAAGATTTTTTAAAATTAATATTTTGTTTTTTATCAATTGTTTTTCTAGTTCCAACTTGTTAAATAAAACTACAAATAAATATATTTTTAAGGATTAATTGTATCTCAATACTATGTTGAGGAACACTTCACATATTTTTGTTCAATCTAGATTGTAGAATGTAGAAACAAAAATATGTGAAGTGTTTCTCAACATAGTAGCATATATACATCTTTCAAAAATTTGTCAAACGTGGTGGTCGTAAGAAGGGCGGAATGGGGAATGTTGTATTACACAAAGCGATCGCTTAACCCAACCAATGACATGACACAAGTTCTGTAAACGCCTCGACCACCATATTCTGTTTCCAAAAAAACAATTTACGTCTTCGTCTCTATTGAAATACAATTAATCTTTAAAAATGATTAACCCGCAATGGGTTAAATCCGTCTACAAGTATTTGTATACATTCAAAATATATTTTTATATATTACAATGAACTTCTACCAAGAAATTTTAATAACCAACGTTAATAAGATGACACCAAAATACGACATTACGGGGACAAGAAAGGTGCCTCTGCGTATGGTGTTAATATAACACCCGGCGCCTCCGGAAACGACACAATGTCAGCCAAACCTTCCACCACAACGCCAAGAGAAATAGAAAATATAAGACCCTATTATAATAATAATAATCATAATTAGGCTAATTTGTATAGCGCCGTTTTCGTGAATAGCTCACCTCAAGGGCGCTTTATTATTTAGACTATTCTTACGAGACTAACCTGCCATTGACACGAAGAAGAAGAATGTAGTTTGCATTTTTCATTGTAAATTTCATAAAATTTCGAATGGACATTGGTTTTGATTATTTTTAAAGTCTCAAAGGATGGCCCTAACTTTCAAGGGTGACCGACGGACTGAGGTTTGACCGCAAGGGTCACTGGTTTCCGAAACCATATCTAACAATAACAACATTAGCTAAAAAAAAGGGTTATAAAGGATAAGGTTTTTCTTTGCTTTTAGCATAAATAATTTGGTTCACGAATAAGATTTTTTTTCAAATCACTAAAGCTAAACAAAATCTAATAATTATTTATTAAAGCTTTTTTTCTAACTGACTAAGGGGTAGCAGAAAGAATGGACCGCCACACACTTTTTGACATAATTCTCTTAAATCCTCATCATTCAAACAACGTCTCATGCACGCACGTCGATTACTCCGACTCCTCACATGGTCTTTTTTTATGAATATTTGATTGATTTGATCGTGCCACATTTTTCTCGGCCTTCCTCTATTTATTGTTCCGTTTACACCATTAACATATACTATACTTTCTTTAGCATTATTTCTTCATTCATTCTTTCGATGTGCCCAAACCATCTTAATGCCTCTTTCATTATTTTGTGTATACACTTTCATTCACATCTAATATTTGAATTTCACACTCCATCATTTATTGATTGAAAAGTTCCAAATTATGCTCATAAAATACAATAAAAACTAACTAACAAACCTTTGTCGGTCCTTCACCTTCATATAGTGAGTCATAGAAGCACGCCGATTCTTCC
The DNA here is from genome assembly GCA_022606425.2 of Lepidostoma basale. Taxonomy (NCBI): domain Eukaryota; kingdom Metazoa; phylum Arthropoda; class Insecta; order Trichoptera; family Lepidostomatidae; genus Lepidostoma; species Lepidostoma basale. Next base: position 428,147 of record JAHDVF020000123.1, read on the forward strand.
GATTTCGAAATGTCTGACCTTTAAATTTTTATTAATTTGGTGTTGCTATGTTTTCCTCGGTCCTTCTCGATTTCCAAATCTATTATCGTATGTATCAATAAAATGGCGTGAAGTGCCACGTTGCATGACAACAGCAAGACTTGGAGTAAGTCCGACTCCCTAGCATCCTAGAGTGGACTTCGTGATTCCACGAGACCGGGCAAAGTGATCACTAACCGACCTGACCATCAGAGCCATGGCAGACAGGGAGAGTACGTATGGCGTATTTTCAGTATCACAAAACCAAGACCCACCAGCTAAGGGAATCAAATCAAATCAAATCAAATCAAATCAGTTTATTTCATCAATAGACATTACAAAATTATTTTTTAAGGCATCTATTGAGAACAGGTAAAATAATATATTGTGTATAGTATACTACCAGAAACGCGTGAGAGATGGTTCGACATTAGGAAGACAGGATACTCTCCAGAATTAAGAGTATTTGCCTTCTGAACGTATTTTCACTACAACATTTTGAATGTACACAAATACGAAATTTGTATGTACAAATATGAGACTTTCTCGTACTTGTAGACAAATACTGGATTTAACCCATTGCGGGTTAAACATTTTTACGGATTAATTGTATCTCAAGATGTCGATCTCCGAGGAGACCGCGTTGAGCAGATTAATTGCTCTTCCCACAGGTGTCACCAGAGGCAGGTTGATTCTGGTGGCCGATAGGTAAAACAATCTATGCTGTCGCTGTCCGAGATATCTATCAGGAACAAAAAGTCGAGCACCCTCCAGCACGGCCGAGTTCTCGAAATATCCCCTGAGTAATCTAAAGAAATGGGTTGGGATGGAAGGAAACCCCTACAGAAAATCCTTGGAGAAGGCAACGGGATATCACTCCAGTAATATTTCTCAGGTATATCACTGTGGCGAGAAAGTATTCGCACACTGCTTACTCGCGCTCTCTTGCGCTAGTCTGGTCATGTGCTACGCATGAACGACAACAGGCTTCCCAAAAATATCCTCTAGTGAACTGATCGAAGGGAAAATGAAGCAAGGAGGATAGCGCAAGAGATATAAGGACAACCTGCATACTGCATTAAAGAGTGTAGACAGACAAATGGACTGGGAGCAGTTGGCAACCAATAGGATGAAGAGAAGAAGAGTCATCGCTATATGCCAGGGATTGGAGAGACAGAGAGACGGAGTGATCCAGCCGTGGGGGCAAAATATCCTTATCTGGAGTGTGATAAAGTCCGTCATTCTAACATTGGACTATATAGCCACACCAGGTGGCATAGAAGACAGAATTAATTATTTTTGTGTTCCTTGTGCTCGTACTCACGGATAATGGGCATTATTATTATTACAACGTCTCAAAAGAACCCTCAGGATGCAGGTTATAATATGGAAAAACAAGTATATCAGAACTGACAGTAAGGTCAGAATATATAAAACCTGCGTAAGGCCTATACTGACATATACCATTGAGACCAGAGCGGATACCACAAGCACGAAGGCTAAGGTACGGGTGGCAGAGATGAGGACGCTGAGGATGAAAGCAGGAAGGACTATTCCAGATAGGGTGAGGAACACGGCTATCCGCGAGATCTGCAAGGTGGAGGATGTCGTGAGATGGGGCAGACAACGCAGAAGATACAACGCAGAAGATGGATCCCACCAGAATCCCACACGCTGTGACGCATCAGATTCCTACCGGCTACCGTCCCCCCAGAAGACGGTCTAAGAGATAGTTGGGAGTCAACCTTCCAAAAGAGACCAGCTTGATTTCAGGAACAGACCAAGGGTCTATAAGGAGAAAATGGAGAAGAAGACAACGTTGGGGGGACCTGACACGGCACAATTAGAAGAAGATTGATACAAGATTATTTAAATTAAAATAACTACTTAGACATTTGATGTTCTTGTATACATACTTGGTAACACATTAATTTTAAATCAGAGATGCGTTGATAAATGACATCGCTTTTTCTGTAGGCGACGGTGAAATGTTTTTTCTCGTTTATGTAAGACCAGATATCAGGGTTCATACTCAATCAGCTACAACTCTTTCATCATGCCAATTTCATGTCTCGTAGATTACATTATTTTTTATATATAATTGATAATGATTAAAAGATACAGAAGACATTTACCTTTTGTTATATATTTCGTAATCGGGATTATATACCCAAGTTGATAAGAAAAATATTTCTTATCGCGAATACATACCTATTACAAATATGTTTTGATATTGTAAAAAAAACTAACTCACGAACTATCGCGCCTTTTCTCCTAGAGTAAAGCAGAAAGAATTGACTGCCTTACTTTTATTTCTTGTCACAATTTTCTCGATTCCTCAACATTCACACATCGCGTCATGCACGCACGTCGATTTCTCTGACTCCTCACAGGGCCGACATTCAATATTTGATTTATTGGATCGTGCCACATTTTTCTCGGTCTTTCTCTATTTCTAGTTCCATTTACATCGTTAAGATATAGTTTTTTACCATTATTTCTTCATTCATATTTTAGAACCAGAAATAGAGGAAGACCGAGGAAAACGTGGCACGATCAAATAAATCAGATATTGAATGTCGGCCATGTGAGGAGTCAGAGAAATCGACGCGCGTGCATGACACGATGTATGGATGTTGAGGAATCGAGAGAAATATGTCAGGAAAGAAAAGTGTGGCAGTCCATCCTTTCTGCCTACCCTTTCGGGCAGACGGCGTGATGGTTAGTTAGTCAGTTTGTTAGTTATGAGTAATTTTAGGCATTTAATTTATTTCAATGAGCAATTTTAGCTAAGCGGAGAAAAATATAATACCACCACCTTCTGATGATTATTATGGGCGAAATAGAAGAACTCTGGCTGCAAAACATAAGAGAAAGGAGCAGAGTTGAGAACCTGTCCAGGTGGCACAGGACAGAGATGCCTTCGCTGCAGTGATCGTCAACGTTGGGGGGAAGAGGGTCTGAAACGGCACCAGTGGAAGAATAGCAATTTTGAATCTATATTATAATTATTATTTATTTATTTATTGCAATCTCAGAGGACAGACTCAGTAATGTCACCGAACCAAACCAACGACTTCGAGTGGAACAAGGCTAATTTAAATTTCGAATAAATAATATTTACACTTCAATTGATATTCAGAACACGACCTACGTTCAAGGTCCGAAAGGTTTTAAAGTCGTTTTGAAAAAAACATTTTCGTTCGTTGGTTAGAGATATTAACATTAATGTCACATCCACTAGCAGGTTTATTCGTTCAATTAGACTGTTTTTTATATCACATTTTGTAAATTATTTATCAAGTCCGTGTAGATAGAGGCTTTTATCATGAGAAGATGGAGATGTAATCTTATGAAGTGCCTGCATCTTCTATTTAATGCAAGTTGTATAAGTATAATTCCATTGTACATGCCCCAAATTTAATCTGAACTGCTTATTTTTATTTTTATTGATCTGACAATTTGTGACACAGAAATCATGTCTCCTGGGATGATGAAGTCCAAGTATCCCTCCATTTTTTAGGTAGTAGTCCAGGTGGATGAGGTCCGGAGGGGATTTCGAAAGAGGTTGTATAAGCTAGTTTGTCTCTATCCATTCTGGCTACATTGTCCCTCTAGTATCTTCTACAAGATCTACTCAACTGAATATTTGTCTTCTATTTCGCAAATTTTTCTCAATTTTGCGTTATGGACACGATTGAATTAACACAATTAAAATCACTATTGATTTAAAACTCCATATTCATTTACTTAATTAATATGAATGAAAATGACTGTTTTCATTAATAATAGTAAACACTATTGTTTGGTGGTTTTACTTGGATTTAATTGATATAAATTGTAACAAATTTGTTTCGCCTAGTTTTTTTGCCAAAATTGGTCACAATTTATATAACTTATATAAATTAAAACCAAGTAAAATCACTAAACAATCGTGTTTACTATTATTAATAAATATAGAGTTTTACAAAACTAATACCTCAACCATCAATAACTGTTTTCTATATGTGTTATTATATTTTTTGGAAATTACACGTTTCGCCTTACTAAGGCATTATCAAATGTATTATATGTTATTTTATTCGTGTACCCCTTTCGGAGAAACAATAATAAGAAGGAGTTATTCTGGAAGCTTCTCCTTTTTAAATCACATGTTTAAATAATGAAAACAAAAAATATAAATACAAAATTTCTTTACAGCATAATTTCTTTACCATACTATATATGAGTATTTAGTGTGCTTCCACTTGTGTTTAACGTCGACCAGAAGATGGCAGCAAGCTGCCGAAACCAGTCGACGTTAAACACAAGTGGAAGCACACTAAACATATAATAATAAAGACATTTTGTATCATATATTTTTGTTTTCATTATTTAAAATGAACTTTTACCAAGAAATTTCAATTAAAAGTATTAATCACATTTTTTAAGTTAATTATTTGTCCAATATACGTGCATATATTGTTACTTAAGTTGAACTTTTAATTTTAGACTATACTTATGACTACATTACATTTCACGCTTAAAAAAGGGTGAAAACTTAAATAGATACTGAACACCATTAATAATTTAAAGTTTTATTCTTGTGTTTATTTTAAAGGCAATGCACTTTAGCATAGTCGTGAGAGAAATTATTCCTTTGCATGCAAGTCAGAAATATTATACATACACGGATATCAAGGGTAAAATGAAGTAACTTCAAGGAGTTGGCAAATGATAAATATCATGGCACCACGGAATGTACCTACTTAATAGCGTGAAAAAGGTTTTTCACAATTAACGACGTCAAAAAAGATCTTTTGAGACACGATTAGAATAAGGAAAACAGTAGTTTGTTCTCTCTTCTACATTCACACGTCGATTGTTTTCTTCGAACATGGCCGCCTTTCAGTAATTAATTAATTTAGTCATGCCATGTCTTCCTTGGCCTTCCTCGACTTCTTTTCCCATTCACACTACTTGTATATATATTTTTAACCATTCTTCCATCATCCATTCGTTCCATATGTCCAAACCATCTTAGTGACCCTTTCTTAATTTTATTTATCACGCATTTATCCGCCTTACATTCCTTTCTTACTTCGTCATTAGATATTCTAGCATACTTTGTTTTGTGCACATTCTTCTTAGTGACCTCAATTCTACGGCATTTATCCTACTTTCTTCCTTCTTCTGCCAACTCCAAGCTTCACTTCCATACATAATTATTATTATTATCATACATAATTGTTTTGTAAAATCAATTACTCGAAGGGCGCACTAGGAAATTACTGACCGAACAGTGCAGTCTTCAGAAGTTTCTTAAATTTAACGTCACTATCCTCATACTTAATACTAACATGGAGGCTATTCCACGCAACGCTGAAAGCACGATCATAGAAACATGACTAGAACTCCATTGTGCACCGCTATCTTTTACTTATGATTACATCATTTATATAAAGGGTCTTCCAATTAGGACTTCCGAACTATTTATAAAATGGTGTTAAAATTCTGCAGACGCTGTGGAATTGCGTAATGACGATTTTTTTTTAACTATAAGCAAAAACCTAATATAAGCTTAAACAAACTATATAAACTATAAGCCCTCAAAATATGATTTTATATCCTCCCCTAATGATGAAGCCGTAAAACCTTCGAAACATGTCGAGGAAAATAAACTAAAAAATGAAAAAAATTGTATTTAAATGTTTTGGATAAAAACACTGTTTTTTCCACTGTTCATAATCGGGAGATCGATATAAACTCAAGCTACTAGTATATAAACTACGAGGCATTAAAACATGAGTTTATATCGATTCCCCGATGATGAAAGTATAAAACTATATAATCAAAAGTGAAAAATGTTGATTTTTTAATTAATATTAATTAATAAACAAATCATAATCTTGTTATTATTATATTATTATTAAATAAAGTTGAACTCGGTTATTACAATCACGGAAATAGCGAGAACTCGGATATAACAAGGAAACATCCGTTGACAATTTAGTTACTTTTATAACGAGCTACTTGTATCTAATTATGTATTTTTATTTTTATATTCCAGATACTTTGTTTTCGTGTGATGGGTATTGTTTATAAGCGTTTATTCGTACATATTCTCTGATATAACGAGCAAATTCTGGCGGTACCATCTTCCTCGTAATAACCAAGTTCGAATGTGTTTCTATTAGGAAACTAGTAGAAAAAAAGTTTTTTCTTAAGTATTGTTATTTTCCTTTTACGTGCAGATAAGGGGAGTACCATAGTCCTGTGCAAATTGCCTTCGGTGCCCCTGTAATGGCCACGGACGTACTTCGAGCAAACAAAAAACCGAGCTGCTGGGAGCGCTCGCTGCAATTAAGAGTTCGTGTCCACCGAGCGGAACTCCTCGCGGTGCTGAGTGCGCTGGACGTGCACTATTGTCTTCGTGTTGTATAATAGGTATATTACATATGTGATGCCATTATAGTGCGAGCGGCAGTTGGACAGAAGTCGAAAACATTCTAGACAAGTATGTCATGAAAGAAACGCTTGCTAAATTGTGTGCATTCATGAAGATTGCGTCACAACCGAAACAACTCTGCAAATAAAAAATACAGAGTTGTGAAAATACTAAGTGTTATTATATTTATTCAAATACGAATCTACATCAAAAAGCGAAAGGGAATATAGAAGGAAAACCTCTGTTTTCTGTAAGTTTTATTATATTTTTACTTTATTTACTTGCTAAGTTTTAATACATATATTGTATTGTTGGGCTGGGCTTCATCGAAGAGTTTTTAGAGATTCCATTATGGTCAGAGTCCTATACAACGCGTCCTATATAATTAAATTCTGGGCATCTCATTACCCATTTATTTAAATTAATCAGGGGATATTTCGAGAACTCGGCCGTGCTAGAGGGTGTTGGTCTTTTTGTCTCTGATAGATTTCTCCGACAGCGACAGCACAAAATGTTTTACCTACTGGCCACCAGAACCCATCTGCCTCTGGTGACACCGGTGGGAAGAGCAATTAGTCTGCTGATCGCGGTCTCCTCGGAGATTGACGTCTTTCATATTAGTGAAGGTACGTTAAGGGGACAAATACTCTTGACCTAAGAAAGTATCTTGTCTTCCTAATATTGAACCATCTCTAATGCGTTCCTGATATTATGTTGTATTTTTATAATAATTTACCTGTAGGTACTCTATAGATGCCTTAAAAAAAAATCTGTTTGTAATGTCTTTTGAGGTAATAAACTGATTTGATTTGATTTGATCACTAAAGAATAATGAAATAAAACGATGTTCTATAACAACTTCCACTTTTGTCTTTATTTCGACAGAGGCCGGTTTCACAATATGTTTTGCCAACCCCTGTTCGCTTAACACTCTCTTAAAAATATGAAATAAATTGTGATACGTATCATAACCGTGTTTCAAAATTAAAACAGTTAACAATGCTAAGTGTCAAATTTAGAACACTGTTATAATATCACATTTTTTTACTATACACTTTTTAAGAATGTCGCTACAGCTGTTTCGCCAATCGATTTTGACATCATCGGGTGCTACAAATAACAGTTGTTAGTAACATGCCAACATCCGTTGGCGAAACTCTCAAATATGTACAGTAAATAAATGTAATATTATAACAGTGTTGTAAATTAAATAGTTAATAATATTGAAGTACTCGTATCATAGTGTTTCGGCCAAAACAATGGACAATTTAATAATGTTGAAATATCAGGGTGTTTCGGCCATGAAAATAGATTATCTCAAATAAAATACTATACAAAATCCCTTGTCTGTGAATACATATTTTTAGAAAATAAAAATTTGTTGATATCATTAGATTTTTATTCAGATTGCCACGTGACTTGGTAGTTTTTAATGAATATCTTAATCTGCATCGAAGATCTAAATAAACCTGTCATTTGATAATATCATTATCTTCAAATAAGTATTTATCTCACTAATAAATTTATTGCTTTAATTAGGTCTCGTTGATTATAATAATAAATTGAATGATATGTAGCTCAATTTTTATGAATAAATCATCTCAAGGGCGCTGTAGAATATGCTTCATTTTATGAATAAGTTAAAAATAAACCTATTGAGTATGACGACTGCATCTGACGCACTAAAACAACATTATTCTTATTCTTCTTCCTCAGCCTATTTCCGTCCACTCCTGGACAAAGACCTTCTCCATTCGCTTCCATGTCACTCTGTCATGTACAGACTGCATCCAGGTTATTCCGACATGTCTGTTCAGATCATCCTTCCACCGTAGTTGCGGTCGCCCTGAACTTCTCTTTGCCTTTCTCCAAGTCAGCATTACTCTTGTCCATTTTTCGTCTGAGCTTCTGGCTACGTGACCTGCTCATTGCTATTTTAGAGTCGCTACCCGGTGGATGATGTTATACAGAAGATATTAATATGTAATAATACTGTAACCATGTATTTACTTTAATTCATATTCACAGATAATTGTTTTAATAATCACAACCGACAGATGGCATTATTAGAAATTGATTTAAATAAGTATGTCCTATTTTTAAATTCATAGTTTTTAGTAAAAAAAAATTCTTTATAATATATTGTTATAATAGATGAGCAGCCAAAAAGTCTCTTTTTACTATGTACTGTTTAATATTTTGGTTTAGAAACCATAGAAACCTTGTGAAATGATGTAACCACTAAGATAATATACCAATATGAAAAATAAAAATAAAATTGTTTGAGTGCGAACTCGTGTAATTATTACACGTTTTCGATGGATCTTTTAACTTTTTTCAGCAATGAAATAAATGACAAATCAAAATAATTAAATATTTTTTAATTATATACTGCCATCTACACAAATTAAACTGAAACATTTATAGCCTTCGGTAATCAAATTTACAATTACTTTTATCGCAATGGGTTACAAAAATATTCAATAGATGGCAGTATACGTTTTATTTAATGGATTTGAAGGTACATAATGATTTACAGGTGTTTCTCGAATAATATTGTTCGTGAATTTTTAGAGATAAATGACACCCGTATATTTGTTTCCACAAATATATTTACAAGTAAGCCCAGAAGAAAATTGTACGCCCATATTGCTCGCGTTATGCAAATTCTTTACAAAATGTAATTCACATGGTGTGTATGTAAATTTGTCATATTTTTATAGTACGTATACATAATACCAAACATTTGAGTAAAGAATACAAGTATTCATCGTTGCCGCGTTGAATCGCATTTGGTTGAACATAATAAAAGTGGACATACCTTATGTCTTTCCGAGGCCGAATTTAAAATCACTATTTTTGTTAATATTTAAAAATTGAGAAAAAAATATCTTCAAACTTAAAGGCTTACAATATTTTAGGAATGGCGTGTTTTGGCATGCTTTGAAGGTTTAATCAGTTGTGTGGCGATGAGGTTCGCAACCCATCACACCGCGTCTCTCGCGATGGCGAAAAGAGAAGGATGGAGTGCCGCATCGATTAAAGTGTGGCAGCCCATTCTTTCTGCCTACCCTTTCGGGGAGACGGCGTGATGGTTAGTTAGTTAGTTAGTTTAGAAAAAACATTTTTTATTTCATAACACCCTTAGCCCACACATCCAACATATACCTAATATAATGTGGAGTTTCACTTCATCGTTTAAGTATCATAGGTAAGTATATAGGAAATAAGAATGCTCTGAAAAAAAATGCATATAAATCAGGCGAGTTCCATTTTTACAATTTTTACACGATTTTGTATGAACATAACAAGAGAACCACACACACACACACACAAACACATACACACACACACACACACACACACACACAACGCAAAAGTTTTATGAATTGATATATTTCTGGTAATTTTATTATTATTTTTTAATTACTTTTTTGCGAGGAAAAAAAGAAACCCGGGTTCTTTATTTTTCTAATAATCAGTAAAAATAATTCTAATTCCGTCAACTTGATAGTTTTCTAATAAAGTGACGTCTGTTGTATTTACTCGATAAACTCTTTGACTTTTTTCTTAAATTGCAATGATTTATCAAAAATTTTGTAAACGAAACAAGTGGATCCGACAATTTTGTGTGAAATATAATACGGCAACCTTGATCACATTTCTAACTATATTCCACCCGACAAAAAATAGCCGCAATAGCCAGAAGATCCAAGCTCAAAGACTATCTTTATTAAATAAATGCATAACCCTAAATAATTTCGATAATTTCAAATCTTACATATTATTATGCAATGTATGTTTTACACGGTATTATAATATTATATATGGGTAATATTTACTTTGTAGTATTTATTTAGTTCTTATCTAACAAAAACAAATGAGACTCTATGACAGAACACAACGTTTAAAAAGAGAACAAACATATTTTTATTCACTTTCAATTCTATTCACAGCTTAAATTCAATATTTCAACATGGCAGTGTTGAGAAATTTGTTAAATAAATTCGTTAAGTAAGTACTGCAATCTAGTTGAATGCGATTTTTTTACAACTATTGAAGCGCTTACTTCACCGTAGCAAAATACATATAAATTGTGTTCATGCATTTAAAACCGTTTATTTTTCGTGATATTGCAGTTTGCAAATACAAAATGAATATATTGCATAGCAAAAAAGAGATATTTTTATAGGTTTATCAAATTCATGAGTTTACCAGTAATTGTTTTGTGTATCTTTACATAATAAAAATCTATATAGTGTAACTAAAACCAAAACATTACACGTATAAAAATACACTGACTGAAGAGCAGTCGTACTTTTTTACGCGGATATTAAAAATATTTAATGATGGCAGTATGATTGTCGTACTGTCTTTGGTCTGGTGTAGAATCACGTGACAGTAAAATTTACTTCAAGGGCACTCGGAGTTCGAAATTCACCTTATTTGTTTTAAGGGAGCTATTGAAAACTCCTTATAATGTTGTATTATAGATACTGTGGATATATTGACGACCTTCGTGGCCGAGTGGTATGTGGATTGACTGCCACCCCGAAGGTTCCGAGTTCGATTCCCGGCGAGGGCAGTGTGATTGTCACACTGTCTTTGGTCTGGTGTAGAATTCACGTGACAATAAAATGGCGATAGATTAGCTACTTATCACATGTCATGAGAATCAATAGTGGAGAGTGAAGCACGATCCGGTAGACCGTCAACATCCAAAAACGATGTTGTCATTGATCATGTAAGGACACTGGTGATGTAGGATCGTCGAAAAACGATCAGAGAACTTGCTGATGAAGTGAGCATTAGTGTTGGATCCATTCATTCCATTTTAACTGAAGATTTGGCCCTCAGAAGAGTCTCAGCAAAATTTGTGCCAAAGTTGCTGACAATTGAGCAGGTGGAGATCGCACAGGAAATGCTGGAGACTGTGATCAATGATCCCAATCGCTCCCTGTGATTTCTGGATTTTTTCCCAGCTGAATATGCCTTTGACCAGGGAAGACATCATGAACATTACGACGGACCACCTGCGCGCCATACTAAAAGAGTCTTCCCAGCGTTGCTTCCGGCAGTGGCAGAACCGTTGGGAGAAGTGTGTAGCAGCTCAAGGGGACTACTTTGAAGGGGATTAGTGTCATTTAATTGTATCTCAATAAATGTTGTTTTTATGAATAAAAGTCGGATACTTTTTGAACAGACCTCGTAAATAGATGTACAGTAATTGGGTTCAAATAACCTGATGTATTCAAATGTAAAAATCAACGGGAAATAACCGCATTAAAGGCCCAAGTGGCATCCCAAGAACCAGCAAAAATGTAACACTTTGCTGCAAACCAGTCCCTTTGATCGAAACTATTGAGGCTATATATTATATTTTATCACATCACAAAAACAAGCGTTATTAAATAAAGTATATAGCCTCCATAAATTCAGATCACTTCTCAAGCGATTGTGATCTCCTGTTTATCTTTGGCTTACCTTTTATCCATTATTTGGGGTGGAGTCTACTTGGATGGATTTACCATGTTTGCTATTCTATGCGAGAATCTTGGTAAACTCCAGCGTGTTTAGGTCCCGATTAATTAAAATTTTTGAATTTGATCGTTAAATATTTATTGAATCAATATTATGTTGGTGATCAAACTATACGGGACACAATTAATAAAAAGAGACAATTGATAGATTTTGCGGGAACATCGTACAGCGCCATAGGCATTTTTTCATGTTTTCAAATCGATTATACGGGATTTTTTTCACCATCCATCCCGGAAAATCGGGCGTGTATTTAGTGGTGGTACTCCTATAGAAGCCCAGAAGCCCGGCTTTCGTAAGTAATTTTGAATCGAAACCTCTTCTGGCTTACAGAGGTCCAGCTCTTGTGGCTCTTACGTCTGATGGGAACTTTGTTGGAAGGTGATTTGGTGGATTGTTGGTTTATGCGGGGGTATGATTACTTAGATTTGGGGGTTTTGATTCAAAATTTCTTACACAAGCCGGGCTTCTTGGGTTCTATGAGAGTACCGCCACTGCGTGTACTGTACTTTAGTCACGTAATGAGGGGAGAAAATTGGCTTGATTCTGGTGTCTTAGACCGGCCATCCTGACAATTAGAATCTCTTGGCTGTACAATTTAAGACAATGGTTCAGAAGTAGTAGCACCACATCGCTGTTCAGGGCCACAGTCAACAATGAGGAAATAACCCCGACGATCGCCAACCTTCGAAGAGGAGACGGCACTTACAGAAAAAGAATATTTTGAGTATTATTATTTTCATACTACTCGTATATTGCCTATAATCTACTATATGGTGTATTATCTTACTGGCCCGGGATACAGACCATTTATAAATGAGCCTCGAATAAATTCATTATATCTATCCCCAAAATTTGGAAGTTGGGAGATATATGTCAAATGGGACAGACAACGCAGAAGACACTGGCATACGCAGAGGATAGATTCCTCCAGAATCCCGCACGTTGTGATGAATCAGATTCCTGTTGGCTACGTCCCTCCGGAAGACCATCAAAAATATGAAGGGATAGCTGAGAGTCAACTTCCCAAGAGAGGCCAGCCTAACAATAATAACAGACCAAGGGTCCAAAAGGAGAAGAAGAAAAAATATCAAATCTGGTGACACTGTCAAACCCATCTTATCGCCTCGTTTCTACTAGCAATAAGCCCGATTTTGCATAAATTGAGGCCAAGCATGTTGCACGAGCTGAAGTACTTGGCAATCAAAATAACTTCATGAACAGTGGAATCTTTCGAAGAAAAGACGTTACGAAAACAACGCTCGAACCGATTTCGCTTTGCGCTCCAAGTGTCAGCGTCGTCAATTAAAAACATACAAGTCAATACTACATGTTACGTAGAGCTCTAAGTCGCAGTGAAATTGCTGTGAGCGAAATCGCACGAGCGTTGGATTAGCATTCCTTGCCCATTGATACAAGGAAAGCTCGTTTGCAAAATGATGGGACAAGGTGAATAAATAAATAATGCAACAATAATGCAATCAATTAGATCACCTCGTGCGCAAGGAAAATAATAATGAAAAATTGCTTAACACGATCATAATTTTTTTTATTGATATCTTTATACTTAATAAGCGGCAGCAGCTTATATATCTGATCTCTGCATCGCCGAGAACCTGAATGCGAGGCATTCTAAATTGCGATCAGCATTATCTTCTGCGATGGGCATGGGGACAGATTGTTTGTGCTGAAACGCTGTCCTCACACATATTTTGGCGACCGAGCCTTAGCGGTAGCCGGTTCCAGCGTGCATCAATATTCCTATATCAATCAATCAATCAATCAAATCAGTTTATTTCATCAATATACATTACAAAATTATTTTTTAATGCATCTATTGAGAAAATTTAAAATAATATATTGTGTATAGTATACGAGTATATCAGAAACGCATGAGAGATGGTTCGACATTAGGAAGACAAGATACTCTCCAGAATTAAGAGTATTTGCCTTCTAAACGTACTTCCACTAACATGAAAGACGTCGATCTCCGAGGAGACCGCGTTCAGCAGATTAATCGCTCTTCGCACCGGTGTCACCCGAAGCAGGTTGGTTCTGGCGGCCGGTAGGTAAAACAATCTATGTAGAGATACCTCAGAAACTTTTTCTGAGCCCTCTCTAGCATAACAGAATATCTCGCCTCGTGGGGACTCCATATCACAGAACTATTTTCGAGTCTGCTCCGAACCAATGTCTTGTAAGCTAAACCATTTCCTACAGCGCCCTTGAGATGATCAATTCGTAAATATTGAGTTCTCATCCGATTTATTATTGTTATTATATTATCAAAGATATTGACCCATGCTGATGGACCCTTAACGCCTGAACCACGACTATGTAAACCTGTTTTATTAGCCCTTAATGATACTTACCCTAAGGTAATGCGTGTTGGAAAGTTAAAATATATATATTTTCTTCATTTTGTTTTAATCCAATTATTCTTTGTTTAGTTCAGACCGGTTTCGGCTTTTTTCAATTTCAATCGAATCGAAAACGAAGCATTTTGGCACACATCTACAAACCACAGTGGCTAGGTGTCGAAAGTGGATATATGTGTTATGGCTGCAAGACGTTTTGACAGATAGTTCACATAATTTGTTTGTGCATTTTTATTTTTTTACAATTAACCAAGAAATATCAATTATCATCAGTGTCGCTACAGCCCACCTCCTCTCCTCTCTTCGGTCCATCGCTCGCATTATCCAACAACTGCAATTCCAATATGAGATCTCTGTCGAATAATCCCCAAAAAGTATCAATAACCAACATTGATTTGATGTGTCCTTGTTTCCCCGCTCATAGGACTTATCTTTTCCATTTTTTTTAGTAAACCCTTGTGCCATCAGGTATTGGGCCATGAACACCGTCAAAGTTATACCTCAGTTTAAAGTTAGCCGACCAAAAATGATGGGAAACAACAAAGAAAATAGAGAATAATTAATGTGATCAAAAGTAATTAGGTTAAACAGCTCATGCCGAGCCAATAGAGACGCTTAAAGATATTATCCATTGCGTCAGTAGTTTTATCACTATTGTCAGTAGAATGTATAATTGTGAATTATTTATGTGATGTCATGATGCAAATATTTATAATGTGACTAAGGTTCCAATGATGTATTTAATTGTTTCCTTTAATATACACAAAGGAACATTGAAATAATAAATACATATAATAGAATATTTGATTATCCAAGAACACTCTTCTACTTCTTCTTTTTCCTTGGTATACTCCTCTTGCTCATATTATTGCTCCTCCTATGAGGTGGATCCCCAGCTTTTCAGTCTTTAGGAGGTCTTTCACTATTCCCATGAGGCTGAGTATGTAGTTCTCTATTTGCGTTGGCTCTACGTAATACATCAGTGTTTGTTATCATATCGGTCCAAGATGCAATATAGGAGAGTTTGGATGTGTCCATTCTTTAGACATAGCAGACAATCCTTCACTATCTACTCCATTTTATAATATCCTCAGTCCCACATACTCGTATATCTCGTATTAATGTGTTCTTTACACTATCTCTTAGTGTCTTGCCTGCTATCATCCTCAATATCTTCATCTCGGAAATCCCCAAAACTTGTTTGGACCTTGTGTCTTCCCTTTCTTCAACGCCATATGTTATTCTTCTTCTTCTTCTTCTTTTTGTCCTGTCACACCTCCGTGGTGCATAGGGCCTCAAGGAATCTTCTCCACCCGACTCTATCGCATGCCTGATGCTTAACATCGTCCCAAGTGAGACCTACTGCCTTAACCTCGTCCTGCAGGGTTCTTCTCCAGGTGGCTCTAGGTCTGCCTCGCTTTCTCTTTCCCCCCATAGGGGACCAGTCTAGTGCGCCCTGAGCGATGCAGGCTGGGTTCCGTCTCAGAGTGTGACCGATCCACTGCCATTTGCGCCTAGCGACTTGTTCTCTAATTGGCTTTTCGCCTGCTATGGTCCAGAGAACGGCATTTGACACTGTTTGGGGCCAATAGATTTTGAATATTGAGCGAAGGCACCTATTTATAAACACCTGGAGTTTACCAATAACGTCTGCGGTAGACTTCCAAGTCTCACATCCGTACAGCAGTACGCTTTTAACGTTACTGCTGAATACTTGGAGCTTGAGCTTTCTCGAAATGATACCGGAGCGCCATACAGGGCGAAGCATAGCGAAAGCTCCCCTTGCCTTGTCAAGTCTGCTGGCTACATCCTCCTCCGTACCTCCTGAGCCTGCTATCATACTACCGAGGTAGCAGAAGCTGGTCGTGGTCACAAGGGGGACACCGTGGAGCAAGATTGGGGTGGAGTCATTTGTGGACACTCGTAGGTCTACTGTCTTGGACATGTTAATCTTGAGACCTACTTTTGCCGCTTCCTCGTGAAGTCTACAAAGTTTCCGCTCCGCATCCACCCGGTTTACCGAAAGCAAACAGAGGTCATCAGCATAATCCAGATCCTCCAACTGGGTATCACGCATCCATGGAATGCCACGGGGACCGTCGAAAGAACGGCGCAACACATCCTCCAGAACCATTATGAAGAGCAGGGGTGATAGTAGACATCCCTGTCGCACTCCCGCACTCAGTTTGATGGCCTCGGAGAGTTTGCCCTGGTGCACTACACGACAAGAACAACCGTCATACATTGCCCTGATGACATTCACAATCTTCCGTGGGACTCCTCTGCGAATGAGAGTTGACCAGATTGAAGTCCACGATATGTTATTATTAGTTAATAAGTATGTTATTATTAGTTAATAAGAATACTGATAATACACATCTTTAACGCACACTTTCTTAACAAAAATGTCTCCAATCAAGTGTTCCACGTGTCCAAACCAACGCACTGATCCGTTTAAAATGATATAATATATTTTTGAAATTTTTATGTTATCTAAAATCGACGAGCCCTATTCTGGTTTACACATTCCATTTCCAATATTATATTTATGTATAAGCCGTAAAACTAACGGCTTAAGGTTGCATGTAAATTTATTTATATAGGTATATTGATTGTTGCTTTTTAAACGAAAAACGTATAATTATCATACGTTTTTTATTTATCGCTGTGTTGATTGAATTGAATCTAACGGTTTTTTGAGATAAGAAAAAAAAACTCTCAGTACAAAAATTAAGAAATTTTGTTTGATAGACGAAATGTTTGCTTTATATAAGCACACTTATGCACTTGATTAGTATAGTTTATATTTCATTAAAAATATTGTATAATTTATGTATTTCAAAGAAGCGAGGATGGCAGTGGACAATTGTGTTCTTATAGCGACCATTATATCTGGAAATGAATCTTGGGTCTGGCAAAAGAAGTATAAACGTAGAATACATATAGTAGAAATGAGATCCCTTAGATGAATTTATAGGAAATCTCTATATGACAGAGTGTCAAATACAAATATAAGAAGTGAATTAATGTACCTATTATGAACAAAATAATTAAAGGTTCATTAAGATGCTTTGGACACATGGAAATAATATATGAGGAAAGTAAACGAAAACGACGTAAACTATTTTAATTTTTCTTTTATATTCACCCATCATTGAATGCATTACTTTGTGTTGTGGATTAACAATTTAAAAAACATTATATTATCACAATATGTTTCGCCTTGCTGGAACATTATTGTCACTCCCAAAAAAATATAATTAAGCTATGTGAAGGAAACCTAGGCTTTTTTATTAATATTTTACAACTTATTTAAAAAAAACAGAGACGTGTTTCGAGATTACATCACGCATTTTCAACGCAGTTTAATGAATATTGTACAATAATACAATATTTTAATGTAATAAAATGTTTACATAATATTCCTTTTTTATGTACTTTGTATACAACACACACTTCATTAAAAAATATATTAAAAACCAAACATGTGTCGGACAAAAAAAGATCATTAATTTAATTAAGAAATAAAATTTTGAACAATCTCGAAATTTCAGAAAGTAAAAAAGCAATTTAAAATTAAGAAAATATTATAAACAATCAAATAAATTGAACGTCTAGTCCAATATTTGATTTATTTTCTTTGTTGTTAGATAATACCTGGACCCAATAAGAACTTAAAATTATTATTTTAAATTTATTCATAATATTTGTTATAATAAAAACATAAACGTTCCGAAATAAATAATTTTAAAACCTGTCAAAACTGACCACATCGTGAAAAAAATTGGAAATTATTTATATAATATCACTGATGAAAGGCTTGTGTGTCCGAAACATGTTTGGTTATGATTTTTATTTTATTTTTTTAAATGTTTGTTGTATACAAAGTATATAAATAAACATTAAACATCCACAACACCAAGTTATGGAGAATATAGAAGAAAGTTTATAAAATAAGTAAAGATATTCCCTTTAAAAACTAAACGTTAATTTTGGAAACCCTTTTTGAAATCAATTTTGTCGTTCAACTTTCATTGAAACTCTAGAAAATATTCAATTAAATGAAAAGCTTACTTTCCAATACTAAATTTAAATATTTACGTAATCACCATAACTCTGTGTTGCGGATTCACTGAACAATATTTATTTATTTGTAAACAACACTTTATTAAAAAATTTAATTAAATTGACACAAACGTGTTTCGGACACAGATGCCCTTCATCAATGTAGTTAATTATTTAATATCTTATTACTGTTAAAATTTATAACACTGTAAACTGTTTATTGTAACACCTGATGATGCCAACATCGGTTGGCGAAACAGCTGTTGCGACTCTCTCGATGAATAAAAATAAATTATTTTATTTAAATTTTTAACTGTAATAATGTTAATGCATCATAGTGTTTCGGCCAAAACAATGGACTATTTATTTAATATCTGTCAAAACTGACCACATTCATGAAAAAAATTATTAATTTTTTTCATGTACTCGTACAATGTATACAATAATTAATTTTATAATTATGTGCAATCATTAACAACACAGATGAAAGGCTTCTGTTTCCGAGACATATTTGTGTTAATTAATTTTTTTTAAATAATAAAGTGTTATTTATGTTATCGTTCAAGTGAAATTAAATATTTGAAATATATTTCTACAATTACATTTTATCAACGAATTGTGAAAAACTAATAATATAACCTTAATTAGCGAAATAGTCACTCACCTTTTTGGTTAACATGTTATCACAAAACTAAAAATGAAACTGTTAATTGAAATACAACCGGCCCACACAACACACCAAACTAAAGTCCAGAGCAATCGAGTGTGTACAATGTATGTTTTAGTTTATCACAAAAGAATTGAATTGAGTATTTTGTTTCTCATTTTATTCGGTTTGATTAATACGAGGAATGCCCCTTAAGTCTGAGCGCATTCTGAACAAATTCGGCGACTAGGTAACAACACTAAATTATAACAGAACAGTTCAAACTCCGCGGGATGTTGGTAATGTTTGTCGAGACGAAATAATCTCACTGTCAATAGACGTACTATAATGAATTAGCTTCTTACGCTAGAGTTGGATGAACAGTGAAATGGTACAATGAAAGTTGAATTCAGTTCTCGTCACCACTTCTACTACGTGTATGCCAGGGTTGGAGTAGATAAAAATATAAAAACAACATTCTTTTGGAAATAGAAAACGTTTTTTTTTATAATTTTATTTCAAATTCATTTTATAAAAGTAATATATCCCAGTGTATTTTGGTTTTGAAGGTTTTTGGCATTTAAACACCACGCTTGCCAAACGGGTTGGTGAGTTTATAAGTCAGCCGCCCTTAACATAGGGAACAGACGCTGTTTGTAGCCGCCCACTAAGGATCAGACGCTACTACGACGTATGGGATGGAAACTGTGACCCTCACCAAGAGAAATGTTGAAAGATTGAGAGTCACGCAGCGTTCCATGGAAAGACATATGCTCGGCGTCAGTCTCCGAGATAGAATCAGAAATGAGGAGATTAGACGCCGGACAAAAATAACGGACATCATGGAACGACTAGCGAGACTGAAGTGGCAGTGGGCGGGTCATGTGGCGAGACAGAGTGAGGATAGATGGACCCAGAGAATAATAAGGTGGAGACCATGGGAGAATAGGAGAAACGTCGGCAGGCCGCAAAAAAGGTGGGCCGACGACATTGCTGCCGTGGGGGGGGGGGGGAAATGTGGCTACGGCTAGCAGGAGATAGAGACGAGTGGAAGGGAAGGGAAGAGGCCTATGTCCAGCGGTGGACCGATAAAGGCTGACGAAGAAGAAGAAGAAGAAGAATATATCCCAACCCCAATTGATTGAAAAAAAAATCCAGATTGGTACATTAGGATTGGTTTGCCTTAAAGTCGATAAACAACTTAACTGGTTCTTGGGACGCCACTTGGGCCTTTTTAATGTGGTAAGTTCCCGATGCTTTAAAACTTAATAGGTAGCAATATTAATTATTTAATATAGAGTTTTATATCATTACAACATTTTGAATGTATACAAATACTTGTAGACGAATACTGGATTTTATCCATTGCGGGTTATCAATTCAAGGAAATCTCTTGATGGAAGTTCATTTTAAATAATAATTAAATAAAACGATGTTTAATTGTATCTCAATAGAGACGAAGATGCAAACTGGAAACTGAACATGGTTGATCAAGGTGTTTACAGGACTTATGACCTGTCATTGGTTGGGTTAAGCGCACGCTTTATGTAATTACAACATTCCCCATTCCACATATTTTCTTTATGACCATGTAAGACAAATTTTTTGGAGGTTGTATATATGCTACAAGTCTATACTTATCTTCACATGTCAGTTTCAATTGGCCATCTATGTAGATTTGATTACACATGTTAATCTTTTTAAGATTAATCTATATAATCCACACACTAAAGCCATCTATGGAGATTAATTTTTAGCATTTAGCAAACTACTTTATTAACACAATGTGAAGGCTATCGCCTATTAGCGCATTGTTTAGAAGCCGCCTGGAGATATCACTCCTATCTATATGCCAAAGAATTGACCAGAATGATTACAAATATTTTTTGTGAATACTTATACTTGTATCCAGGATTGAATCCAGGATGAAATCCAGGATTCGTGTACAAGTATAAGTATAATATTATAATATTACTTCCACCTTTGTCTTTATTTCGACAGCGACCGGTTTCAGCGATAGCGACTGATGTTTGGTGTTACAGATAAACATATATACAACTTCCAAAAATTTGTCAGACATGGTGGTTGTAAGAAAGGTGAAATGGGGATGTTGTATTACATAAAGCGTGCGCTTAACCCAACCAATGACAGGTCATAAGTCCTGTAAACACTTCGATCATCATATTCTGTTTCCAATTTGCATCTTCGTCTCTATTGAGATACAATTAATCCTTTTACATCATTGTTCAAGAAACAATAAATACTATATTGTAATTAGGTATACAAAGAATAATTATAGAGATGTGTGCAAAATATTTTAGACAGACATTTCATACATAAATACTCATTCCCCCTCTGTTGCGTTCGAGTTCATATAACAGAGGTATTATTTGTATGTTGTCAACAATCTACATACATCTGTATTATAGAGATGGGAATACCACCTAAAAATTATCATATCAATTCAAATTCAATTTTTGAGAATACAGGTAAACTTTTGTTTTTGTTTGCCTGTAAAACAACTGGTAGTCACTATATTGTCTCGTGGTTGACAAACTTGTGTTTAAGGTGTTCTAAAAGCTGTTTCTTTCGGTATGTTTTTTTTTCCCGGGTCTATCTTGGCCATGTTGAAATTATTTATTGTTTCTTTAACAATGCTGTAAATTTCTGATTAAATAATTAATATGAATGAAAACGACTGTTTTCTAGATGTTTTATTATAATTTATATTTATAATATTAAGTGCCCTTGAGGTGAGCAATTGACGAATCAAATTAGCCAAATTATTATTATTATTATTATTATTATTATTATTATTATTATTATTATTATTATTATTATTATTATTATTATTATTATTATTATTATTATTATTATTATGGTAACGCTATTTGATAACGCCTTAGATAAGCGAAATGTATCATTTCCAAAAATTAAAATAAAACTTCAAGAAAACAGACGTTTACATTTGTATTAATCATGTTGAAATTTGTATAAAATTAGTAATTTGTATAACTATGTATTTTTTTTGGTCAGAATATATAAAACCTGCGTAAGGCCTATACTGACATATACCATTGAGACCAGAGCGGATACCACAAGAACGAAGACTAAAGTACGGGTGGCAGAGATGAGGATGCTGAAGATGATAGCAGGAAGGACTATTCGAGATAGAGTGAGGAACACGGCTATCCGCGAGATCTGCAAGGTGGAGGATGTCGTGAGATGGGGCAGACAACGCAGAAGATACCGGAATGCGCACGTGCGGATGGATCCCACCAGAATCCCACACGCTGTGGCGCATCAGCTTCATGCCGGCTGCCGTCCCCCCGGAAGACCGCCGAAGAGATGGAGAGATAGTTGGGAGTCAACCTCCTAAGAGAGGCCAGCCTGATTTCAGGAACAGACCAAATTTCTATAAGGAGAAGAAGTAGTGTATTTTTTTGCTTGTTTGTCCAGTGCATGTTGTCAGTATTCAATATTACAAAAAATGTGATCATTAATTCAATTTGGTCGATGTAGCTAAACTAATCTTTAGCATCACAACAGGGCTTGCAATGTTTAAGGCAATTGGTCACTCATTAGTTTTATTGGCATGAGTAATCGGTGTATTCATAATAATTTACAGTTGTTTCGAAAACATTCTCTTCTCTGGTTTCAATCCTGGGATTGGTTTGCAGCAATTTCCTCCATTATTCTCTTCCATTTTTCCCTGTCTTGTGCGGCTCTTTTGAGATCTGCATATGATGAGCAGCGTACGTCCACCAACAGGTCCTCCAGGTACTCTCGGCGTGGGCGTCCCCTAGAGTTTGTCCCCTCGATCATACCCTCCATTATGGCATGCAAGAGACCTTCTTGACGTATTACATAGCCGATCCATCTTGTACGCCTTTCGGACAAGGTCCTGAGCAGGTGCCTTCCTCCTTCGATTCCTTGAAGAACTTCCTCATTCGTGATGTGGTCTCTCCAGGAAATTCCAAAGAGTCTTCTATAGGACCACATCTCAAAAGCCTCTAGTCTCCGCTTATCCCTTTCGGATAGGCACCATGTCTCGCAGCCATACATTAGATAAGTTATTAAACTAAGTTATTAAATTAAGTTATAAACATTAGATAAGTTATTAAACTAGACACCACCGAAAAAATGTGCAAATATATTTTTCCTTTTAAATTTTTGGTACGTATCTACTAATGTCCACTTTTTTTTTGTTTAAAAAAATTCGTTAAATTGTTTTGTTTTTCTTCTATATACGCCATACTTTGTGTTGTTATGATGGCTTATTTCTATTTTTCTTTTTTATACACTTTGTATACACAACACTTATATTTAAAAAAAAAATTATATAGACATGTTTCGGACAAACAGTTCTTCTTCAATAAAGATATATATTTATAAAAATATTATAAAATTATTGTTGTTTACATGATCTGACAGATGTTATAAAGATTTACTTTGGAACGTTTATGCTTTTGTTTTAACAAATATTATGATTCAATTTAAAATAATAATTTTAAGTTCTTATTTGGGTTCAGGTAATTACTTATAACAAAGGAAATAAATAAAAAATTGGATGGAGTTGACGTTAAATTTATTTGATTATTTATAATATTTTCTTTATTTTTAACAGCTTTTTTATTTCTAAAATTTCGAGATTGCTCAAAGTTATATTTCTATTATTAACATGCAAAATTTCAACGCTAATATCTTTATTAAATGAATGATATTTTTCTATGTGGTGGTTAGCAAATTCAGAATAATTATTATTAGAGAAATTATTATTATGTTTTGTTTTTGTTTATTTATACGCCATCTTTGTTGCTCTTACCGTAAGGGTATTCACGAATTCGCTATAATTGCATACAAAGAGGTCTATCTCGTTGGCCACCTCATGATGTGAAGAGCGATTCAATAAAATAATAATAATAATATCTTCTCGTCCATAAAGAATTTCACTACCCCGTACTCGTAGTCGCATTCACCTTCCTGGCCCCCCTTACAATAATGCCAAAATAATGTTTTTATAATATTATGCATTGTTCGTCGGTGTTAATGTTAAATGTTTCAATATTGGTAGCTATCCGTGGCTTTATTGGTAGCTATCCGTGGCTTTATCCCACTGCAGTCCTCTTGGGCATGCTGGGGACCAATAGTTTACAGATAAGAAGGAATGGGTGCACACACCCATTTCTTCAGACTTATCAGGGGATTCTTTGAGAATTCCGTCATCTTGGAGGCTATCATATAAGACTGTTTTATCTCCCAGCATGCAGAACTAACCTGCCTCTGGTGATGCCGGTGGGGAGAGCAATCAAACTGCTGAACATGATCGCTTCGAGATCGATGTCTTTCATATTCGTGAAAGTACGTTCAGAAGACAAATACTCTTGACTTTGGAGAGTATCTTGTATTCCTAATGTTGAACCGTCTCTCATGCGTTCCTGGTATTATATATGTATTTATTATGTTTTACCTGTTTTCAATAGATGCCTTAAACTATAAGAAAATGTTTGTAATGTCTTGTGAGAAAATAATCTGATTTGATTTGATTTGATTTGATTTGAATATTGTAGCATCACCTGTCTCCTTTTTTTTTTTTTTTTTTTAAATGTATTTATGGGAGAATTAATTTATTATACCAACACTAATTCATACCGTGTGAGAAGAGCAAAAATATTTATGATTTCTGGAAAATACAACTCTAATACTTTAATCACGCGGTTAAATTAGTACGCTGTAAAAAATACTGTATATCTCTGCTAGCAATTGCATGAACATTGTTGACGTATTTGATCCAATCACTTATGGCATTGATTATTATACAGATAATGTAGATTTAAGTCATTAAAATTTAAAAGTACAGTAATACCTCTATATAAAGGACCTCCATGAATGAACTTCGGATATAACGGACAAAAATCCGGTCAAATGTAAATAAATTAAAAACGTCCTGTTAATATTATATAATGCATGCTAAAATTCAAGTGTCACCGCATGTAAACAATTTTTAGCGGCCATGAATATCACGTCATACGTCTAGCTCTAGAATTTGAGACATTATGCCGAGGATGGAATTGAAGATAGCGAAGAAGAAGAAACAACACTGCCAAAAATGAAGTTATCAGTGGTAAGATCACATCTCGATCTAATAACATTTATTTACTGCTGGGCATAGCCTACCTACCCTGTACTTCTCCACATATTCCTTTCTAGTGATTTCTAAATCCAGTCACTGGCATTTTGTCATCAGATCATCGTGTGGGGGATCTCCCTCTACTTCTTCTATCTTCACTCCACTACCCTTTTGGTCCATCTTTGGTCTTCTAGTCCACCTTTTGTGAGTAAAATATAGACTAACAAAAAACTATTATTTTCTTCGTATAATTCCTACATAGGTGCAGTTACTACAAACTAAGTTTTTTTAATCAATAAACTATTACATTTAACATACTATTTTTTCTGAGATAGCTAACCATTGTTTTGAATTTGACCATTGGTTCGATAAAAATGACACAAAATTTCTACACACAGTTAACAATAGCAATAAATTAAATAAACTTGAAAATTTAGAAATCTTCAAGTCGGTATAATTGGGTGAAAACATAATTAATAATCAGATTCCTCCTTTTACTCCTTTCTCCTTAAATACTTTGTCTACATTTAATCTCCCAAGCTCCCATTCCCAATCAAATGCAAATTAATCATTTATTAATTTCTGTATAAATTATGTCTTTTCAAATGTATGTTTTTTCTAAATTACAATTTTAATATTTTTTTGTATTATCATCATGTATAATTATTATTTAATATTATCTATAAGTTCTTGCTGTTAAATTTTTTTTTAAATACTTATAACAAATAGCCCAGGTTAATTTTTAACTTTGAATTATTGTATCGAATTTTAAATGCGTTTTTATAATATAATATTATTAGTCTTTCATTGTTTGGTTTTTATTTTATTTTTACACCTGAAGATGGAGGTATCCTCCGAAAAATGTCGTGTTTTTTTAAATATTTTTTAAATAGTTAGTGGATTAAACAAAGTTATTTTAAATTTCCTAAGTACAATAAACTTTTAATTAAAAGTCTTATTATCAAACAAGATATTGTAATATTTAATTGTAGTAACGGGTTAAGCAAAATACATATTGCGCATAATTGCAGAGGCTACGTCATTGTTATCGATGTTTCTTAAAAATAAATAACTACTTATGGGTTAAAAAAATCATTCCAACATTTTTTTATAATGGACGCCTTTTATCTTAAATAGGTATATATTGACGTGATCATTATCCAGTAAAGTCAGACGAAAACAAATTGTCATTTTAAAAGTATACAATGCTTTGTATAATGGTTGTAAGCATAATGTTTATGGTCAATTGTTCAAAATATGAACATTCTAAAGTAATACATATAATAAAGGGGTTTTATAAGTTTTATGATATGATAATTATTAGATATGTAAAGAGTTTTAAAGCGCCCTTGAGGTGAGATATTCACGAAAACGATGCTGTACAAATTAGCCTAATTATTATTATTTTTAGGGATATTTTCGGGATAAATTTACTTCAAGGGCACTCGGAGTTAAAAATTTACTTAATTATAATAGTTTTAAGGGAGCCATTGAAAACTCCTTATAATATTTTATTGTGGATACTGACGATATATTGACGACCTTCGTGGCCGAGTGGTAAGTGGATTGACTGTCACCCCGAAGGTTCCGGGTTCGATTCCCGGCGAGGGCAGTGTGATTGTCACACTGTCTTTGGTCTGGTGTATAATTCACGTGACAATAAAATGGCGATAGATTAGATACCATTCACATGTCACGAGAAACACTGTGATAGCTATAGTAAATACCCTTTACAACGATTTGGCTCATGCTGTCATGGTGTAAATTCAACAAAATAATAATAATAATAACAAATTAAAAAAAAACAACTGTAAATGTTGTTTTATGATGTCACGTAGGTCTTCGAAACCAATTGTTGAAATAAAAATTACATAACTGACAACGGGAAAATAATACATCTTGCATTCGTTTTACAACCTAATGTCAAATTTCTAACAGTTTATCATGTAAATGAACTTTGGATTAAAAAGTATTAACTTGTTAGACACAATATTGATCGACTGCGTCAGGTGCAGCCCTCATACTATGATAAATATGTTTATTTTTTAACTAGTACATAAAACGGAGCATTTTCTACAGAACCTTGAAATGATAATCATAAAAATGGCGCTCTATGAATTATTCCATTTATTATTATTATTTCTTCTATATTCGCTATCACTTTGTGTTGTGGATTCATATTTGAATAACTTTTTGAAAACATTGTATTTTCACAACACTTTTTTTGCACCTTTCACAAACATGTTTCGGGACATAGACGTCCCTTCTTCAGTGTATAAATCAATGAATTTTACCAGTCAGATGAAAGAGATTCATTACTTACGAGGTCCGTTCAAAAAGTATCGCGAATTTTGTGTTTTTTCAAAAATTATTTATATATTCATGAATTTCTATTTTGTCCCCTTCAAAGTGATCCCAACCAGATATTATACACTTGTGCCAACGTTTTTTTCAATCCTCGAAGCACCCCAAAAAATCATTTTTTGTGATCTTGTTCAGCTCCTCCTTCGATGCCGTCTTTATCTCCTCAATCGTAGCCTAGCGTCGTCCTTTCATGGGCCTTTTCAGTTTCGGGAACAAGAAAAAGTCACAGGGGGTCAGATCTGGGGAATACGGTGGCTGCGGCATTATTGGTGTGTTGTTTTGGCCAAAAATTCGCGCACAAGCAAATGCGAAATTGAGCAATTTTGGTACGAATTTCGCGGCGACCGATCTAATGCCCAAATCATTGGTAAAAATCGAATGGCACGAGCCAAGCGATATGTTTAAGTCCTCAGCAACTTCTCTAGCGGTGATTCGACGATTGGCCAATACTATGTTATTCACTTCATCAATGTTT
The DNA here is from genome assembly GCA_022606425.2 of Lepidostoma basale. Lineage (NCBI taxonomy): Eukaryota > Metazoa > Arthropoda > Insecta > Trichoptera > Lepidostomatidae > Lepidostoma > Lepidostoma basale. Next base: position 456,188 of record JAHDVF020000123.1, read on the forward strand.
TCGTCTGTTGTTGACGTGCTCGGGCGTCCGGCAGGCTCTTTTTCGTTCACATCTTCTCGGTCCTCTGAGAACATTTTGTACCACCGATAAACGTTGCTTTGGTCCAAGATAGCTTCGCCATATGCCACAGTCAACATTCGGAATGCGTCCGGGGACTTAATTTTGTTTTTCACTCAAAATTTGATACAGATTCTTTGATCCATTTTTTTGGAGTGGGCAAAAATCGAAGACGAGCCAAAACACGTGCAAGCAAAGTGGCTCTCAAAAATTAACTGAACATTCAAACTGGCCGAACTTATCGGCATAAGTGAGAGACATAAGTACCAACATAACGCCACAAAAAAATCAAAAATCGAATATACGTAACCGGCGGAAATTCAAAATTCGCGATACTTTTTGAACATGCCTCGTATATATTAAAAAATGGAGCGAGGAAATTCAATTTAGCGGCAAGGTAAATTGTTGTTTAGCTAGAATTCTGAGACAGGGAAACAAATTAATTATGGGACTAGAAGTTAAGTTTAGTTGGTTGTTTATACTATAATACTTAATATTTAAAATTTCTAGATTATTTAATGTTATATTTATACTATTTACGTGTAAAATTTCAACGCCGTTATCTTTGTTGAACGAGTGATCTCTTTCAATGAGATGATCTGCGAATTCAGAAAAGTTATTATTAGATAAGCACCTTATAGGAAACTATGTTCTTTAATTCTTAAATTTAAATTTCGTGTTGTTTTACCCAAAAAGAGTCTAAGCACTGTCAAACGTACGTTTGGTAGGTGTAGGTTTAATTATTTCAAATTGTAAACTAATAATGTTTACTTCAAATTAAATATTATAGTAAACAAAATATATTCTTAGTGCAAATATTTGATCGAAATTTTATTTATGTGTTTCTTTGATGTTGGGTAACTTTATTTTTAAGGTTTCTTTACTGCAATATTTTGTTATTTTTATTAAATGCATTTATAAGCATTTCTTTATGGTTAATGATTTAGTTTTAATATTTAAAAATGAAAATTAATTATTTAATATCCTAAAACCCAGAATTATAATAAAAAAATGAATAAAAACTAAACAATAAAAAAAATATTATCTTTTTATAAACCAACGTGTATTTGCATGATTCTTAAAATTAATAAAATGAAATAAAAACTCCACTGTAGTTTCTGGTTATTTACAGTATTTTATTTAAGCATTATTTACATAATGAAATTAGAGTAAATGTGAAAAATAGTAATGTATTCTTACAAACCGTATATTATCAAGATATATATTTGTTATAATGCCATCTGTGTATATTACGCAGAAGCTTTATTGGGCTCAAAGCATGTAGTTCATGAAGTGAATAAAAGACTACTCAGTGGTGCGAGTCTACGCAGACTCGGATCGCGATTCGGGTGGTTTCCAAAACGCACGCCTGGCGCTTCTGTCAATTCGTCTGTCACAGTTTAGCAATGGCTGCCGTCGCAGCGGGAGTGCGCTCCGGTTTATGTTTACATTTTGAAAAGTTAGTTGACACTAGATTTGATTGTTAAAAAAAGCAAGTGTTAAGTATCTACAGATAAGAAAAATCTCGCATTTTCTATACGTATTTCAATCGATTATGCTTGTGCAAGCGAGAAAAGTTCATTCATTTGTTGCATACTTTTGAAAATGTGTCAAAAAACAGCATTGTTTGCAGTGGTGGTTCGGTAAATTTGTGTTGTTCTGTGTTGTTTGTTATCTCAGCAGGGTCCTAAATACTGCCAACATGAATTCCCGCCCGCATTTACAGCCTTTATTCAACAATTCCCTGTCTATAAGACAGGAGATACAGCGCTTCGAGAGCGTACATCCGTCGATTTACGCCATTTACGACCTAATTGAAATGATACCTGATGGGAACATCGCGCAGCAAATCAGAGATCACGTCGTTTGCATTGAAGGTAAGTTCAATTATAACATACAGAGAACAATACAATGTTGAAATGCGAGTAAGTTGAATAATTATATTTTTTATCACGGTTAAACAAAAGCATAAACAAGAGTGTTTTAGAATCTGTCATGCATTTTGTTTTGCGCTTTTAAGTGTCAAAATGCCGTGCGATATTGGTTATCCTGATCTACGAAACGTCGTATGTGCTAACTTTTTTGACACGTAATTTTAGCTCGCTGACAGTAGCATGTTGGGAATAACAAATACACCTTTAGATGTCATTTTCAAGTGGGCCGCCACGTTGATTAGAAACATCTTTTTTGTTTTATGCATTTTTGTGTTATGTCGCCGCATCGCCTTAATTATACTTTTCTACACAGTAACTATGTACTTCAAACTTTTCTATTTATATTTTATGCAAAATCATTGATAATAAATATAAATAACTTGGAGAATATTCAATCGAGATATTATATAGGTACGCATAATCACAATACATTTACTGTTGTTCTAGAAAGATGTTAATATCTTGTACGCCACAATGATGAAATATATATACATTTTTGAAATGTACTCAATTATTACAATTCATCGAATGTATACATATAATTAACGATACTCAATAGTTCTATCTAAAAAAAATCTTCTTCTTTCTTCTTCCTTGTTGTAGACCTATGTGGTCTGTTCTCCAGAGTGTTGCTCCTCTTGTGAGGTAGATTCCCAGCTGTCCATCCATCTTTTAGGAGGTCTTCCACGAGGACGAGTCCCATGAGGCTGATTATTCAATGCAATATAGGGTAGTCTGGTGGTGTCCATTCTTTGAACATGACCGTACCAGTCCCTTTTTCGCTGTCTGCTCCATATTATAATATCCTCAACCTCACATATCTCTCTTATTCTGGTGTTCCTCACGCGATCTCTCAATATCTATATAATAGTATGTACAAGGAATCCTGTTTCGACTTGCAACTATTTCATGTTTTTTATTGTCATAAGATATTCATTAATAATTCCCATTATATGCAGTAGCTTTTTATACCTAATTAAGCTACTTAATAAATTTGCAGTGGTATATGAATATTAAAGTTTGATTCTATAAATAAATAATAGATCCATCAAAATATTGGGTGGGCGTGTTCGTATCACATGTACCTATTTTGTACCCATCGTTTACCTTAAAACGGATTAAAGTTATCAAAGATAACGGCCCACTGGAGTTAATTCAATTGTGTACACATTTACATGACCGATAAGCTAATATATATTTGTGAAGTATGTAGTAATTGGACTACTATTTTTAGAAATGTATATGTAATTATAAGAAAAAAATTAAGATAAATACAGTCGGTCATACTTATTATTTATTAACATTCAGTTAATACTATAGTCGACACGCCAGTCATGATTATATCTTTACCTGAGAGCCAACTTGTCTTAAGTATATTTTTGACAAAATTGCCTTAAACGAAATCGAAATTCTATTATATATAAAACTTTTTATTAGTGTCAATACTTACAACCAAAAACTAACTAACTAATCATTACGCCGTCTCACCAAAGGGATAGGCAGAAATATGGAAAATAACCGCCACACTGTTCTTTCCTGACATGCTTCTCTCGATTTCTCAACATTCATACATCAAGTCATGCAGTCACGTCGATTTCTCAGACTCCTCACGTGGTAGACATTCAATATTTACTTTACTTTATCGTGCCACGTTTTCTTTGGTTTTCGTATTTTTCTAGTTCCGTTTGCATGGTTTACGTACCTATACTTTTTTGACCATTCTTTCTTACCATATATTAAAACCATCTTAATGACCCTTTCATTACTTCATTCATAACACTTTAATTCGCACTCCATCCACTTATTACAGTTAACATCCGAAATGTCTTAAATAAGTCCTGGAAAGAAAATACCACCAATAACAAAAACTGATTGTTATGAATTGACCAAGAGTCCATTGATAAAATATTTGATAGACCTTCTTCTTCTTCTTCAGTCTATTCCTGTCCACTCCTGGAAAAAGACCTTCTCCATTCGCTACCACGCCACTCTGTCTTGTGCAGACTGCATCCAGGTTATTTCGACATGTCTGTTCAGGTCATCCTTCCACCGTAGTTGCGGTCGCCCTGCACTTCTCTTTGCGGTCCATGGTCTCCAAGTATAGATATATAATTAATGATAAAAATCTTTTTTATTATCTCGTAAGCGCATCATGTAATTATAATCGAAGTAATTTTTAATTTTTACTTTAATTAGTACGAAAATAATTTAAATATTTGAAATAAAAATACCTAATAATAAATATTCTTTATAATTTCACTTTATTTCACTTTATTGATTTTTAACACTGTAGTACATAACAATAATAATATAATATTAAAAAAAAATACAGGGTGCGCCAGCATAACTTCCTTTTTATAAATGCGCGGCATTCAGTCGGTTGATGTCGTAGCGGAGCGCTAGTGGTCTAGTTCGAGAGGCGGAACTATAAAGTTTTGTCCCGACACAGTTTAGTCGCCATCATGCGTTGGAACAGTGAGAAGCGTGCGTTTGCCGTTGAGGCCTACTCTTCGAACGGATGTTTAAGATAACGCCTGATATGCTGCTTGCCAAGTCATGACAAACGCCAGAAATCGGTTTACTCAGTGTATGGAGAATGGGGGACGTCACCTACCTGATCTGATCTTCAAAAACTAGCTAAAAAAAAACTTTATGTATGTGCCTACATTATAAAAAACAAATAAAAAATTTCGGATTCATTCAATGGGTTTTATTTTGTTTTGAAGAAAGTAAGTTATGCTGCCGCATCCTGTATAACAGAGGTCACCTCCGAAACATGTTGTGAAATATTTTTGTATTTTACATAAAAATATTTAGTAAAATTGAAAGGATCATTAAGATGGTTTGGACATATGGAAAGAATGAATGAAGAAAGAATGGTAAAAAAATTATATGTTAATGATGTAAATGGTACCAGAAATAGAGGAAGACCAAGGAAAACGTGGCACGATCAAATAAATCAAATATTGAATGTCGGCTATGTGAGGAGTCAGAGAAATCGACGCGCGTGCATGACACGATGTATGAATGTTGAGGAAGCGAGAGAAATATGTCAGGAAAGAAAGGTGTGGCAGTCCATTCTTTCTGCCTACCCCTTCGGGGAGACGGCGTGATGGTTAGTTAGTTAGTTAGTTATATTTAGTAAATAAAATGAATATTAACACAATGTTGTCGGGAAACGTAAAACTACGTTTTTTTCAGTTTGGTGCTCCAATGCGGGAAACGTAAAAATACGTTTTTTACTCTCTGGTGGATGTCGTCGGGTAACGTAATAAAACGTGTTGTGTAATAAATGGATTTTGTTGCTAAATCGTATATCTGACTTCACAATATAATTTCACTCACAAATTTATATTTATTAGGCTTTACTTTTGATTTATTATTCAATTATAAAATGAAAAAAAAATGTCTAAAAATATACATTTTTGTGTGCTCGAAGAAACCTTGACGCAGATCCCGCTGGCTTGTTTTTTTTGACCTTCAATGCGCAATAATTCTTTTCAACTTGTACGGAGAATTTTTAGGGTTCTTTCTACTTGAAGAAGGGATGAATGGTAGGAATGTTTTGTTCATATTTCTACAAAACATTAGTGTTTATGTAAACGTATACATGTTCGGTCGTTCGGTCGTTGTCATTGAGTTCATATAATTATTTTTATACCTAAAACCCACAATGTTTTTTCCGGATGAGAATAAATCAGACGATGAATTGTGTGTAGACAATTTATCTAATTGTTCCTGTGCTAGTGATACAGAAAGACTATTGATGGCAGACAGTGAAACAAGTGATTTATAAAGCAAAATATCCAGACTCAGTAAGGTACAATTTTTTTTATTGGAGACAGCACGTCATTGGATAACTAGCAGTATTGAAAGCGAACTAAGTGAGGCTAAAATTTCCAAAGTGCTACTTTGAAGCCCAATTTTTTTTTGTATTGGTTTTCCATCATTTCATCATTGAGACACAATAAGGTAAGATGCATTTAAAGTTTCAGTCAATTATCACGGATATTTCAAAAGTTATAGACTTTTAAAATAATGTTGAAAAAACTCGCGCGCGAACCCAAATATCGCCCGCGCCAGGCTGCAATCAGCATAAAACAATACCCGAAAACAATGTGTTAAAAGAATTACAAATTCTCTTTCGATACCATATTCTGTTATATTATAATAGTATAGTAAGAAATTCCCATTAATACAGACACTTGCCCCGGACGCACTAAAAACATGAAAATCTAACATCATCATATCTTATTTCGGACAAAAACTCACTTACGATTTTATGGCTCTCAGTTTCAGATATAATTTTTTAATTATTAAGTCAGTGAAATTCGCGATTTAATTTAGAATCTGTACGAAATACAAAACAAAAATAATTAGTAAAATTGTTCGTTAGATGTTAAGGTGTATTATATTAAATTTAAATATGTGTGGGAATATCCCAGGAATCAATAGAAAGGAGTTCTTACTGTCCAATACCCTTGAGGCATGGCATGGTCGTTATATAATACTTAAGGTTTAATTTCGAATATTAACTTTCATTAAAATCGCTCGAACGTTTTACTTGACTTTATTTTTAGAGCTGGGAGAGCGATTATGTCGTCAGGCCGGCTTAACGGATTTGATCTCGGGCTTAGCTGACAATCGCGTGCTGTCAACTAATCCGAAATCCGCTTAATTTTCTCATCAATAAAAGTGTCGACATTGCGACAGGGATCTTGACGCATCGATCGTGGGTGGGCTCCTTTAGGTCAACGTCGCGCCGCGCCGGGTCGCACGGTACTATCGTGATATTGAACGAATAGGATGGGTATGAAAATAATGCAATGTGGGTAAGGAGAATTGAGAATGTCCAAGAATATACATACCTGGGACACAATATTCGATTGGGCCGAGATAACCAAACCGCAGAGCTAAAAGAAGAACTGGACTAAGCTGGGCAGCTTTCGGAAAAATGAGTTACATTCTTAAAAACCGGAAAATACCGATCAACCTGAAACGAAATGTCTATGAAGCCTGCTTTCTGCCAGTTGGTACCTATGTTTTTGAAACTGTTAAATTGTCCAAGCAAAGTGCCTAGAAACTGCGAGTGACCCAAAGAGTGCCATGTTAGGAATAAGCCTAAGAGACAGAGTCTGAAACGATACGGTGAGAGAAAGAACAAAGGTCACTGACATCATCCACCGGGAGCGACTCTAAAATGGCAATGGGCGGGTCACGTAGCCAGAAGCTCAGATGAAAAGTGGATAAGAAGACTGCTGACTTGTGGAGACCGTGGACGTCAAAGAGAAGTGTAGGGCGACCGCAACTACGGAGGAAGGATGACCTGAACAGACACGTCGGAATAACATGGATGCAGTCTGTACAGGACAGAGTGACATGGAAGCGAATGGAGGAGGCCTTTGTCCAGGAGTGGACGGGAATAGGCTGAGGTAGAAGAAGAAGAAGTGGGTAAGGACTTGAGTTAAAATCTCTCTATAATAAAAACAAAGATAATGTATGTTTTATTAATAAGCAATTAGTATTGAGTTACTTTTTTGTCGTTGTAAAAATGACGCGACAAAAATATTTTTAAATAATATACTCGTATTTTCATTATAGGCTCCTAGAAAAATAAAAGCAATGTTTATATTTTTTTCGATATTTTTTTTCAGAATAGTTTGTGGTACTTACTCATGAAATTGTTTATGTTATCTTTTTTTTTTTAAATATAGCTTTTGCTTACATTTCTCAATTATTACAATGTATTCATAGAAATCATTTTTATTGTGTTTAATTCCAGATGTAACATACTTAAAAAAACAAAGTTACGTTCTTTAAAAATTTTTCACTCAAAAGCGTTTTCTCTTAGTTCGTTTATGTCGATTATTAACCGTTGAAATAAATAAAAAATTATTATATTATATAAACAATATTGATTTTTATTTCATTTGTTCTTTTGTTTCGCCCGATTTCATATAATAGTAATTAAATATTATATTCATGTTTTTATCATTTTTTTAAGTTTTCTTTAATATTCACCGTTGAATTTTAACTGACAATCGAAGATTATTTAAATTGTGTAACAATTACAATTATTAATTGTTGTAATATGTGGGTATTTCTATTTTTAACACATTGTTTGCGGGATGGGTATGATTACCTATTTACTGGACCGTGACCAGCGGGAAGGGTTATGAATACCCTTTTCGCGAAATCGTTAACTGTTTCGTGATATTTTTTTTTTATCACTTACCAAACATGATTTATAGTTAAATGTTATCATTATTTTTCAGTTACAATCTATGCGCGGTAATCTATGCATGGTAATGTTCACAAATTAACCCGCAGACAATGCGTTAAAATATTGTATGTTTCGATTATAACGGTCGTTCGATATTTGAAATCGCTCGACTATTGAACCGTCCGATTTTCCCCATCTCTAGATCCAATTGTTATGCAAGCCGCTTCGTGACATTTCCGCCGGATCGTGTCGCCTCCCCCGAAATGCCAGAGCCAATAATAATACGCCAGGCATTTTGGGAACACCGTGTCCCCCGTTTTTGATCTTGTTATTATTTTTGTCGCCTCGCGTCTGACATTCTGTGCGAAGATTTCTCACTTGCTAAGGCCCCCGTTAAGATAAAGGGAATATTATAAAACCAAATTCCCAAATGTCAGACTGCCTCCATACAATGCTTTCGGGGATAAGGAACGTCCACAGCAACAACTCAGTCTTAACTAGACAGCTATACGCGATGTTTATTTGACAATTAGTAGAATGAAATATGTCAGCAGATTTAAATAGTTTCAATGACTCGTTTTTATTATTTTTTGATCAATTATGTAAAACTCCATAATTAAAATCGATTGATAAAAAATTTAGTTTTCTAATTGTATCTCAATAGAGACGAAGATGCAAACTGGAAACTGAATATGGCTGATCAAGGTGTTTAAAGGACTTATGACCTGTCATTGGTTGGGTTAAGCGCACGCTTTATGTAATTACAATTTAGTTTTCGTTTATGCTAGGGCATTATTAAAACACTTGATCTAGCAGATGAAACATTTCACGCTCATAAAATAAAATAATTTCTTTTTAAATAATGAAAACAAAATTTTCCTTACAAAATTTCTTTATTATTGTATATTTAGTGTGTTTCCACTTGTGTTTAATGTCGATCGGTTTCGGCAGCTTGCTGCCATCTTCTGAGAGATTACTGGGAATTCTGGGAGATTTGGGATTTTCTGGGAGACACCAGAAGATGGCAGCAAGCTGCCGAAACCGGTTGACGTTAAACACTAGTGGAAGAACACTAAATATACAATAATAAAGAAAAAAAAAATATTTTTTTATTTTCATTATTCAAAATGAACCATGACAATTAATTACAGATTCTCGTAAAAATCTTATTCAATGCTGTGTTTTTTTTAAAGTCTACTACCAAGGATTAAAATCAATTGTATTTAAATGTATTATACTCGAATATGAGTAGAAAATAGCTCATTATAATGGAGAAGGGATCGGGTCGTGTGCAGGCTTGAACCCAAGTTCCCTGGAGCTGGAGGCAAGCGTCCCCTAGACCACCACCCGGATTTGACAAATAAGCAATAAGTAGTATTCTGTAAGTAGCGTGACTTATGTTTTCGTTTTTCTCCTTAGAAAAAAAACTCGTATATTTCACAACATCTAAAAGATCTTCACTGCCTCAAGTGTCCTGAAAGAATACAGTATTAACTATGCGGTTTTTAAAGCGCTTCACGGAATGGCACCAGCCTATATATCTGAACTTTGTATTGCTGGTAGTCCTAACTTGCGGAAATCTACGCTTCGGTCAGCAAACTCCTTGGCAATAGGCAGATTAGTTGAGCCAAAGCGCAACCCCCGGACAGATTTCGGAGATCGCGCTTTCGCAGTGGCAGGTCCACCCGCCTGGAATGTGCTTCCTGCACGCCTCAGATGCATTGACAATCCGACAGATTTTAAATCTCACCTAAAAACCCAATTTTTCAAAATATCGCATAAAATGTAAACAACGGTTATCTGATTGCTGGTGTCATACGCAGCTCTCATGAATAAAACATTGTCAAAGCGCCCTTAAGGTGAGCTATTCACGAAAACGGCGCTATACCAATTAGCCTAATTATTATTAGATTACCATCAGTATAAAATGTTTTATTACAAGTAGGTTCCCCATTTCTTGTTTCACTACAGAGATCTGCATGTTTCTTATTGATTTAGATGTGCGTGCCTGCAAATTCTCGTGAATAAGTTTGTTTTGATTGAGTACTTCTTTCACTTCCGTGTACAGGTCTAGACGGCTATAGTTCGACCAAAGCTCCTTTAAAACACGATGGCGTCTGACTTAGAAAGGTGCTCTGACTACGCTGATATTATAGATTATTCTTTGTCAACCAGCATTGTTACTGATATCTAGTCATGTACAGTGTCAAATTGACGTTAATTTTATATGTATAAGACACTTAATTTATAATAATATATATATTTTTTTCATTTAAAAAAGGTACTTAAACTAGATTTTTTAGATCAATATAATAATCATTTATTGTGAGCCAAAATAGTTCATTATTAAGAAGAAGGAATCGGTTGTGTTCAGACATGAACTGATGTCCCCTGTATTCTGTTCACTAGACCTAGACCACCACCCGTTTATACATTAACTTATTTTTTTCTCTCTAATATGTTTCACACTGTAAAATAATACATTTATAAATGTATTATTATTTAGGAATGTTGAGGAAAAGATCAGTGGGGCGGTCCATTCTGTCTGCCTACCCCTTCGGGAAGACGGCGTGATAGTTAATTAGTTTAAGTCTCGATGAAATTATTGACAACACTGAAACCGGCTAACATTAATCAGTGGATAAAATTAAGAAAAATCAACGTACTCGTATATATATTTATTGTTTCTTGAACAATGATGTAAAACTCCATATTAAATAATTGAAGAAAAATCAAAGAAAACGTCAGTTTTCTAGACGTTTTATTATATTTTATGGGAATGACATGTTTCGCCCTTCTAAGGCATTATCAAATGAGATGATGAGCGAGCTATAAGTATCACAAAACATATCGTCTTATGGTTAATGTCCTTACAAAATATCTGTTTTTCTTATGTTTTGCATTGTTTTCGTTAATGCAATGCGATTTATTATCAAATATAGTCGATTAAAACTGGTAGTTCGCCTAAAATGTTACACAATAATGTATAAACACGTATTGTTTTATTATGTAAATGTGTATGAGACTCATTGTAAAAGCATTTAATTAATGCATGTGTGTTCGCATTTTATCTGCTCTTATGCATATGTGGTTTCTTGAAATAAACAATAAACAGTGTGACCGCAGTCAGAACACGAGCATAGTATGTAACGGTCGATGAATTTTTCGTTTCACACTTATAATGGAACGCCCAGATGCATTAGTATTTGCAGTTAGCGCCGTTTTCGTGGACAATTCACTTCAAGGGGGCTTTGGCAATTTTTTTAGTCTTGAGAGCTGCATCTGACACCAGTAATCAGATAATAGTTGAACAATTTTTATTTATTCTATATTCGCCATCACTTTGTGTTGTGAATTCAGATTTGAATAACTTTTCGGAAACATTGTATTATAACACTTTTTTGCATTTTTCACAAACATGTTTCGGGACACAAACTTCTTCAAAGGGAGCATACTTCAGGCGGACGGACCACCGTGAAAGTCCGATCTCCAAAATTAGTCCGGATGCTGCATTTTGTATCAACAACTAATATGCCTATTGCTTAGGAGTTAGCTGATCGAAGCTTAGATTACCTCAAATTAGGGCCGTCAGCAATATAAAGCTGATTTGGTCTATCTTTACCTACGTATGTTAGCCGCATGTGATTGACAATCGCATTCATTGTCTCCCTGTTTACAATAGAAATATTTTTCATCCGACCTTTATTATTCTGCACCCGAGTTTCGTCACTTGTCCCATTGTTTTGATTTTCTAGTATTATTTCAGTCTGTTTGCAGCTAGCACATTACAATAGCGTGAAGCAGGTACCACTTACTAGGAACTCGAGAACCTGTGAAGACAGCGTGCATATCATACAATCTTCGTTCGTTCAAGACTATACCTTCTATAAGCGATGCGTATATACAAAGTCAAAATGGTATTAACTAAGTTTAGTGTTGATTGTCGAATTAATTGTGATATATTATGTATGCACTAAGAGAAGTTATTAAAATTAGTCATAGTTTATAATATTCTTAAAGCAAAATTCACAAAGAAACTATGAGACGACAACTTGTATTTGTATTGTGGTCTCATAGTTTCCTTGTGAATCTTTGGTTTAAGAATATTATTAACTATGGCTAATTCTCTTCGTGCGTGTATTATTATTATTAATATTTTGTTGAATCGCTGTTTACATCATTACAGCGCGAGCTAAATCGATGTAAAGGGTATAGCTATCATATTGATTCTCGTGACATGTGATAGGTAGGTAATCTGTCGTCATTCATTGTTGTATTGTGTTATTGTACAAATACACTGCCATCGCCGGGAATCGAACCCGGGACTTACGAGTACAACTCGACCGCGAAGTTAGTATATCATTATATCACAATTAATACGAATAAAAACATCTTTTTTTTGACAGTTTATGGGAATGACATGTTTTGTCTCTAGTCCTTGCGAAACGTGCCATTACCATAAACAATAATAAAACTTACTATGTTACTCTGACGTAACTGCTAACAATCATTTCTTACTTTAATAATAATAATAATAATATGCTAACTTTTAAAGCGCCGTTTTTGTGATGTAATCACCTCAAGGGCGCATTAAGACATGTTTTAAATCTAAAAATTTAAATGTGACCGCTTAAAAAACGATCGGTTTAAAAGTATAGTAGAACAAAGTATAAATGTTTAAATTGGGTATGAAATACTTTATCATTAGATATTCTATCATACATTGTTTTTCCGCACATTCTTCTTAGCAACTTCATTTCTACGACACTTATCCTATTTTCATCCTTCTTCTGCCAATTTTAAGCTTCACTTCCATACATAAGGGTCGGCACTAGAACTTTATTGTGCACTGCCATTTTTGCTTCAATCGATATAATTATATTCGCGATAATAACTTTGAGAGTACAATTAATTTTATTGTTTTTTTTTTTTTGTTTTTTTTTTTTTTTCCACCCCTACCCTGTAATCATCGGGTAATATAGCGGCGCTTCTATTCCTTTTATTTGTAACTCACGGGTCGCGCTGTCTGCCCATTTCATTAGGAAGAAAAAACATCTAAAAAAAAAGCGGAGAGTAAATACATCGCGCACGCGCGTCTCAGGTAATATATGAAACGTAGTCTAGCAGTCTAACGAAGAGTGTAAACTTATTTTTTTTATCCTAATTGTTTTGTCAAATACATTTCACGAAATTCGAAATGTGATAAACTGTTATGCAGCAGTTACAGTAATAAATTAAGAGATTTATTATATTTTTGGGAAAATTGAGACGTTTATTCCATATTGACGATTTTTTTAAATGAATTAAAACCTATTTCTTCCACTTATGAGTTTATTTTTCTCGACACGTTTCGAAGGTTTTATAACTTGGTCATCGGGAGAACGATTCGAAACATGTAGAGAAAAATAAACTCAAAAGTGGAATAAACAGTGTTTTAATTTATAAACAAAATCGTCATCAATATTTTAATTAAATTCAAAATTAGTACGGAAGATGGTGGTATCTGATTTTATTACAGACATGTCAATATCAATGAAAGGCGTCCACCTTGAAAATTCGTCGATCTTTACAATACAATGTTTCTTTACAGTACAGTGTTCTGCTCATTGTAGCATATATACATTAGGGTGTCCCTTATATGGGCAAAAAATTTTTTTTTTAGATTTTTGAAACGCATACCCCCTAATTATGTTTAATAGTCTACTAGTTACCAAAATACAGAATTTCAACTTCCTACGTTAATTCTAACCCGTGCCGACTTGCCCTCAAAGTTTTAGAAAATAGCCGGTTTAAGTGTCTCTTAAATGTAGTTGTAGATGATCACTTAAAACCATTATGTTAGATAAATATTGATGAAAACATGTATTTATATAATGTTTTTCTTGTAATTATCAAAAAAGATCCGAATTAATATTTATTTACTTGGATATTTCCTCTTCAAAGTCTCTCTTTTCTTCTGGCACACAACATAATATGAACTGCTTATGTTCTTCATATGCGGTAGTCAAAATATGAAAGTATTTCATTATATTACCAGCTCTTTCAGCTGTGTCATTAACTCATTTTAAGCTAGTAACCTTCTTTTTAGCTTCCACAAACTCCACTTATCTTTCTATGATGATACAATTTCTTGAAAGAAACTACTATCAAGTTTCAGTCGTGAAAATATATCTTCACACTTGAGAGAAACAAAATTACTCAAAGATTTCCATAAAACAAGATAACAAATACTTGTAGTACCTATAAATAAAACAAATAAGTGCTAATTTAAATAGGTACAAGATTAAACACTACTTACGTACCATATAGAGAGACAGACATCTGTTCCTTCGATGGAACATATATATTTTTCCCGAATCACCAAAACTTTATTTTTTTAAGTTTTCTACAATGTTTCCTTTGGTCTACTCATCAACGTTGTCATCGAAAATTAAAAAGATGGCTATTTTCTCTGACAAGTACCACAAATGTTGATTGAACTTGTATAAAACCGCTTTGGAAATTGTCAACTTCTTCGCAATCTTTTAAGGTTTTTCAAAAACAAAAATCTTGATTCGGAGCTTTTATCGCCAAACTACATTCAATCCAAGGCTTCACATAAGCTGCCACAATACATAAACAAACATCTCGTAAAGCTTGTTTGTCCTTAGCGCACATTTTAAACTAGGACTGCAGCAAACGTATTTTTAAGAGCTCTTGCCATCCATCGTGCTTGATGCATTGGGCCTGCAGGTATGATTTTTATTTTATTTTCATTGCCTACACCCAGAAAAACAATAGCAAGCTCAATGATATCGCTATAATCATCTCGTACAATCGATTTTGTGATTCAAACGCACTTTTGAGCATCAGTTCATATACGAGTATATGATGGCGGCAAGCAAAGAGTAACAAATCTCTTTCTAGTTTTTGCACCAAGCTCCGTTCAAGCATCCTGTATAAGATGCTGTTGTATCACAGCACATTTAAGAGCATTGGCTTGTGCGATATCGAATAAATTATCTAATTCAAGTTGAAAGATCTCTTCGCGGCGCCTATGTAAGTCCTGAATCTTCTTGCTATTTTTTGTAGTTCTCGTCAGACCTGATAAAGATCTACCAACTTCTAAACATAATTAAGAACAGCTCTGGTAGGTATTCTAGCCTTTTTTCAGAATATATTGCACTCCAGAATGACAAGATTTGGGCTTTCATTAACAGTCAAATTAACTTCACGTATGTTGAAAAATAGAACTGCGAGAACTTGACGATTAGATGGTAGTTTACCCCTGTTATTTGGTGATTTATTTCACCAACCAAGAAAATACTGTTTCAATTGCTTCTTAGTTCCATTGACATCTTCGAAATATAAAACAATCCGTGCTACTACCCGACAAGCTAAACTAAATGATAATAACAACGACAGCGCGCCGCTCCTGTGACGCAATTTGTATGGGACATCTTTGCGCGCAAGTCGGCACGGGTTACACTGTTCCGAAAAAGGAAAAAAATTGTTTTCGGATGTTTTAGGCCCAAATGAATAAAACAGTAGCCTATGCATTTTAAAATTAAAACTTTGAAAAATAAGGGACACCCTAATATACATCTTCCAAAAAAATTTGTCAGGTGTGGTGGTCATAAGATGGGCGGAATGGGGAATGTTGTTAAACATAAAACGATCGCTTAACCCAACCAATGACAGGTCATAAGTCCTGTAAGCGCCTCGACCACCATATTCTGTTCCCAGAAAAACAATTTACATCTTCGTCTCTATTGAGATACAATTAATCCTTATAAAATAATGTTTTTTGTTTGTTTGTTGATTTATTTTATTTCGTTAGAGACATATTTAACATCAAATACTATTGGTGGTTTGACATATTAAAAATGAAATTAAAAACCTTTCAACTTTGTATAAACCACTTTATTTGAGTTAGTAGCACCAACCGGTTTCACTCTGTAGCCAGCTTCCTCAGTGCTATCCAAAACTGTGTATAGCCCTGAGGAAGCTCGCTATAGAGTGAAACCGGTTGGTTCTACTCATTCAAAAAAGTGGTTTATACTAAGTGAAAAAGTATTTAATTTTTATTTTACTGTATATGGAGTTTTAATCATTGTTCAAGAAAACATACATTTTGTAATTCACTCGTAAATACGTCAAAATTAGTAAGAAAATATTGTAATGCTTGCTATCATGATTAAAATGAATGTTTTTAGGTAATAGTATTGTTTTTTTAAACGAATGCTCATTTGACCTAGTTTCGTAATAGAGATTTTTATTGTTCCATTCTCCACGAAAGGCGTGAATGATTTTATAAAACAGGCGTAAATTCTAATACACCAGTTGCCAAGGTTCAAGAATAAGGTTTCGGACGTGTATTCTAATGATAGACGCAAAGGTATCCGAGCGACCACAAATTAAGGTCGATGTTCTGTTACTTTTGATGGATTCGATATCCCTTTTCGGGCCCGTCGATAGAACAGATCGAACGGTGGATTTATGATGCATCACGTCATGATTTCTTAAAAGTCACGGTTCTATCTCGGCGCGTTTATAAATACAACGATTGTTCATATGAACATGTCTAAAATCAAACCATTCTATTCTTATTGCATCCAATTCTTCAACTGTTATAAAAAACTGAAATTCATTTCAATAATATATTTTTAACGCATACAATGAAAACACAATATTTAAATGTATAGGTTATATATACATATATTTTTGCATTTAAAAAAAAAATCTATAATATATTTACATATGCACAAGAAAAATGGTCTGAAGACATAAAAAAGTGGCAGGAAGTCAATGGCTCATAGTAGCGAGGAGTAGAGCTGTGGAAGACGGGAAGGGAGGCCTATGTACAATACTTGATGACTAATGGCTGATGAAGATGTTGATGATACTACACGTGACTGAGCTTTGTGTGAATAATTAAAAAATTAAATATATCGTACAGTTAAAATATAAAAACTTATTTTTTGAAATATTTATATTTACTTTATGAAGCTGGTCACCAGCTTAACTAATCAGCACTCGTAATAAAAAATAGTTATGTACGAGGTTATTGGATTAGTTTTCCACAAAAAGTATAATATTTAAATCTTAATTAATGTAATACAAATGAAAACGTGTGTTTTCGCGAAGTTTTATGATATTTTATGCGAATGTCATGTTTCGCCTTTCTAATAATAATAATAAATTGGATGATTTATAGAGCGCCATTTTTATGAATTAATCATCTCAAGGGCGCTGTAGCTCCATTTTGTGAACTAGTTGAAGATACATATTTTAGTTAATGTGAAAAATTTTGGTTCAGAATATAGATTTTGTTAAAAATAAACATTTTGTTCAAAATAAACATGTAGTTAAGAATAAACATTTTTTAAAAATATTTAAAAAAAATTTAAATGAACGTTTTGTTAAGAATAAACATTTTTGTAAAAAATAAACATACAGTTGAAAATAAACATTTTTGCTAAAAATAAAACATTTTAGTATGGGGGATGCACCTGACGCAGTCGATCACCATTTGCATCAGGATAGGATAGTTTGAACGCATTATCAAATGAGTGTTAGAAGGCGATACTCGTACATGCCATTCCCATAAAATAAAATAAAACTTCTAGAAAACAGGTGTTTTCGTTCGTATTAATTATTTAATATGGAGTTTTACACCATTGTTCAAGAAATAATCTATATCGTGTCTTATTTCACTGTTTTATTATTGATTTTTTTTTACTGTCTTTGACTCATCTCGGAACGTATGAAACTTTATTAATGTAACCCAAACCAAATCTAACCCCGCTATTTCTTCATAATGTTTCAGCACTTTACCGCTCGTCGCATTTGAGTCACCACTTTTATTTGCATCTAAATCCAAGCCGGCGAGAAGTATGAATCTCCTGGATTCGTTTCAGTCCGTGACGTCATGGTGTATTTTTGGATTTCCTCCAGTTTTGAGGCGTTGCAGATACATCACCGCGGGTTGGTCATCCATTCATGGCCTCCAGACGGGCTGTGGGCGACTTACCGAAGGGTTATCTCGGTTACCTGGAGCTAAACCATCGGTTTGCGAGCAACAATGTAACCATGTCGAATATGGATGACAAATCGCTCGTTTTTGTTGAACTCTGCAAATATTTTGTAATGTAATGAGGTAATTATTTGTAGTTTAGATGCCGCTAATTTACCCACCCGGAGAGCAATCTGTTTTCTGATTATTATAATTTTAGAGAATCTTATTATTAAAGAAGCATTTTTCAAGTGGCAAATATACACCTAAAATCAGAGTTATTTTAAATTTACTTTTTAAGTATTCATTATTAGTACCTAAAGTCTATGTAAAAATGTTATTTTACATAATAATATAATATTTATGAATATAATCCAAACGTACTAAGCAAGCAATTTATTTTCAGAAAGACTTTTTTATTATTATTTTACTTGTTTATGAAATATATAGTAATCATATTTATATAATTTTCTATAGTATATAATGATGCGCAAACTATGCATACGTATAAATTAATTTTAGTTTCATTTGAAAAAAAAACACTTGAGGATCACACAAGGGTGTAACACCCTTAATTAAGTTAAGATTGCACTAAAAGCTTTTAAAAATTATGAGGTAAGACGATTTATTAAAACAAATATATTTTTTCATAAATCTATAATTACAATTTTTGGCAAATTTTTTCTTTGTGGGTTTTGAAGAGTTCTACCCAGTATTCTATCTCATAAAAGTTATATAATTTAAGCTTAATTTGTTTCTCGTTTATTATATACACAGTACTTTAAATGCCTCCCAAGAGCCAGTTACCCCAGTTGATAGATTTAAAAATATGTAATTGGTATTTTTTACCATATGAAACCTTAATTAATTTGTGGTGTGACATTTTTGGACATAAATGAAACCCTCAAAGATTTTGTTTTTAACACCACTCTAATTTGTTTCATAAACGACTGACCGGTTTCGCCCTAAGTGGGACTTCATCAGCATAACTGTAACTAGTAATTAAAAAAAAAAGAACCTGAAGTGTTATAATAATGATATATCAAAGTGTCTTATTTATTAATAATTGGTAAATTATCTAAAAATAATATTGTCCTTTGTGATAAGGAAGTTTATCTCATCATCATCAGCCGTCTGTCATCCACCGCTGAATGTAGGCCTCTCCCAAAGCACGCCACCGCCCCATATCTCATAAACCCAAACAAACTTTCAGAGTGTATTTTATTATATTTGATAATGCCTTAGTAAGCCGAAACATCTCGTTGTCATAAAATAAAATAAGATGGCGGCCTTCGTGGAAGAGTGGCAACAGCTACTGCAACAGCGAGTGCAACACCGAAGGTTCCGGGTTCGATTCCCGGGGAATACGGTAAAATCCTCACGCTGTTTTTTCAATCATATTAATAATATAATAATAATAAATTGGATGATTTATAGAGCGCCATTTTTATGAATTAATCATTTCAAGGGCGCTGTAGCTCCATTTTATGAACTAGTTGAAGATAAACATTTTAGTTGAAATAAATACTTTTGTTCAGAATAAACATTTAGTTTAAAATAAACATTTAGTTAAAAATAAACATTTAGTTAAAAATAAACATTTTTGCTAAAAGTAAACATTTTGTTGAAATAAACATTTTGTTAAAAACACCATTTTGTTAAAAAGAAAACGCTTTTGTATGGGGGCTGCACCTGATTCAGTCGATCAACATTTGCATCAAAGCCGTGCCACACTGTTTTAAACAAGCTCTCCAAATCGGTCTCCACCGGCGGTTTAAAACTGTGTAGACACTTGTTTGAAACCAAAATTCGTTTGACCTTCAGCAAACTTTGTGAACGGACGCGCATAGTATGCGTGTGGATCCACCGTTTAAACACGCATTCCACATGTGGAGAGCTTGTTTACAACAGTATGTGGACGCTACACCAACCGTGGGCTCCAAAGCTCTCCACCAAGGTCACCCTTTTGGAGAGCTTGTTTCAAACAGTGTGGCACGGCCTTCAGGATAGGACAGTTTGATCAAGTGCGTTTGGAGCCCCGATCTATACTCTAACTGGTTTTCAATACACTTTAAGTGCAGTGAGGCCGTTCCAGGTCGAGTAGCCAGCTACAGCAAAAGCCCGGTCGCCGAAATTTGTCTAAATTCATATTTAATTCTGGTGGTACCTATTTAATAAAATCTAGTTCTACGATCCTCAAGTCTTAGAGCTAGAAGTAGATATCTCTCTTTGTTTATTTATGTTCTCGACCGTGGGTACCGCGGTTGTCGCATTAACGCTTATCTCAGCCGGAATACGCTCAACTTGATAAGGGAAACTGTTACAAAAACACTGTCTGTGCTCGCATGAAATCACTAATTAGCAGACAACATTATCATTTTATTCACCTAGATATAATTAATTATTCAATTATTATGGAAGTCACAACATCAGAGAAATTTTGTAGTTCATTGTTACTGCTACTGTTCAATTCAAGATTAACTGGGAGTTTTTCTAAATTGACGTCTACTTTTATTTTAATTAAAAGATAAGAACGGGAATAAAATCACAGTAAATGCAGTAGAAATGAGATCTCTTAGAAGAATGTGTGGAAACTCTGTGTATGATAGAGTGTCATAGGAAGTGAATGCGGTGCGAATGATGGTGTTATTAACAAAATAATGAAAGGATCATTAAAATGGTTTGGACATATGGAAAGAAAGAGTGAAGAGAGAATAGTAAAAAAATTATATGTTAACGATGTAAATGGAACCAGAAATAGAGGAAGACCGAGGAAAACGTGGCACGATCAAATAAATCGAATATTGAATGTCCGCCATGTTAGGAGTCAGAGAAATCGACGCGCGTGCATGACACCATGTATGAATGTTGAGAAAGCGAGAGAAATATGTCAGGAAAGAAAAGTGTGGCAGTCCATTCTTTCTGCCTACCCCTTCGGCGAGACGGCGTAATGGTTAGTTAGTTAGTTATAATAGTTTATTAACTACAAAAAAATCATGTTCCAAAATAATTTATATTAAATATACTCGTATATATTAAATATACTCGTATAATTATATTTTTTACGAAGTAATACACTGTTTTTGTTTCAATTTTATGTTTACTACATGTTTCGAATATAAAAAAAAAGAACGGAATATAATAGCAAAATTAATTAATAAAAGATTTTTTGTCATTTTTGTTAAATTTGTAAGAATATGTTATTTATTGCTCTTAGTTATATAAACTACTTGCAGTTAAATTTATATTTAGAAAAGCATATAAAAATAATAAATTGGATAATTTATAGAGCGCCATTTTTATGAATTACTCATCTCAAGGGCGCTGTAGAAGATGCTCTGTTTTATCGACTAAAAGGTAATAATAATAATTATGATAACAATAATAATAAACATATTTAGTATGAGGGCTGCACCTGACGTAGTCGATCAAAGGGTGCGTTTTGAGTCTCGATATAATTGATAATGAAATAACGAAAATTTATTTTGTTTTTGAATTTTAAAATTTCGAAGACTTAAAATTATTTTCATAAAATAAATGAAATGGTTTAAAATCGGACTATTCGTTTGATGTTTTATTTTTCGGATTGCATTGCGATTGCGTCTGAGGGTAGAGCCGCAACCGTTCAATGTTGTCAACGCATGGCGCGCCCGATACAACCTGTTCCGGAGCACGTTGCGCCCGCATCGGACCGGCAGTTTTTGTCTTCTGGCCGGTTGGTTCCTGGGCTATTTGTGCCGGCATGTGCATTGATTTATGAAACACAGGAACACAAGGCCACCCCTGCCCTGTCCCCTATCCTGTTTTTTTTTCGTATAGTTTACACAGACAAACACCCCAACTCTTGTTATTGATATAGACACATTTTTTAAACATTTCAACTAAAACCGAAAAAAATAGATCTCTAAGACGAATGTGGGACAAATCTGTATATGATAATAATAATAATAATAATATGCTTACTTTTATAGCGCAGTTTTTGTGATGTAATCACCTCAAGGGCGCATTAAGGCGTGCATTAAATCTAAAAATCTAAATGTGAACGCTGCATCTGATATTCGCGATCGGTTAAAAAGTATAGTAGAACAAAGTATAAACGTTTAAATTGGGTATGCAATATGATAAAGATGGGTTTTCAGTTTAGATCTAAAATCTGTCGGATCATTTATGCGTCTGAGGTGTGAAGGGAGATTGTTCCAAGCTGATGAACCGGCCAGCACACTGTTCTTTGCTGACATACTTATCTCACATCATCAACATTCATAAGTCGTGTCATTCACGCACGTTAATTTCTCCGACCCCTGTCGTGGCCGACATTTATTATTTGATAAATTTAGTGCCACGTTTTCCTCGGTCTTATTATTTTTTGTGTCTCTCCGAACGATTTTAATGATTTCTTTATTAATTATTTGTTTTAACGTTTCGTTTCCATTTATTTTCTCTTAAACAGTTAATTTACAATAAATTATAATTAATACGAGTGAAATCGTTAGTTTTGTAGAAGTTTTATTATATTTTAATGGAATGACATGTTTCGCCTTTCTAAAGTATTATCAAATGTGACTAAATTTCAGCTCGTTGCTGTTTACTAACATTAGTCCATTAGTCATCTTGAAATATGTAAAATCATTTGTACACAATTTGTATGAAGATGTTTTTCTAAGAAACACTTTATTTCGTCCTACCTCAAATAACTTATTTTTGATTTATATAATATCATTTAGTATCCCCTAACTATGTAATCATTGTCATCAAATTTCTGAACCTAGCTAAATAATTATTTGTTAAAAATGTATAAAGTCACATACATTTTCGGTAATTACCATATTCTGGTCCATTTACTAGTGTATATAAAACAGCAACGAGTTGAAATTTACTCACATTTAATAATGCCTTCGAAGGGCGAAACATTTCATTCCCATAAAATATAATAAAACTTCTAGAAAACTGATTTTTTCATTCGTATTAATTATGTAATATGGAATTTTACATCATTGTTCAAGAAACAATAAATAAATTATATGTTCTTTTTTCCAATGTAGATATGCTTGAATCGTCAAACAACTAACTGTTAACGATTTATCGCTTAATCATGACGTGCATTTCAAGGTTACCGATGGGTTATAATTAAAATATATGCAGATAGATAAGTGCGTCTATAAATAATATTTGTCGCACAGAACCGTTGCGGAATGCCGTCACAAGAGTCGTGGAAATGATTGATTGGCAGCCATTTAATATCTATAATAACCTCAATCCATTAGCCAAATGCATACTTAATTTTTATAACCAATATATCGCACCTCTGTTCATTAATATCCAGCGGACGCCAATCGATGTTTATATTGATTTATTTGTCATATCTATCGATTAAAATGAAGGACGGAGAGGCCTATGCCAGAGTTATAATAATAAATAATAATAATAATATGCTAACTTTTAAAGCGCCGTTTTTGTGATGTAATCACCCCAAGGGCGCATTAAGACGTGTTTTAAATCTAAAAATCTAAATGTGACCACTTAAAAAGCGATCGATTAAAAAGTATAGTAGAACAAAGTATAAATGTTTAAATTGGGTATGCAATATGAAAAAGATGGGTTTTCAATTTAGATCTGAAATCTGTTGGATCATTTATGCATCTGAGGTGTGAAGGGAGATTGTTCCAAGCTGATGGACCGGCTACCGCGAACGCTCGATCCCCGAAATTTGTACTGGGGCAACGCTTCGGCTCAACTAATCTTCCTATTGCTGAGGAGTTCGCCGAGTGAATTGTGGATTTCCTTAAATTTAGGCTGTCCGTTATACAGAGTTCAGATATATAACTTGTGCCATTCCATGTAGCGCTTTGAAAACTGTCCAGCAGAGTTTATACTGGATTCTTTCTGGACTTTTAAGCCATTGAAGTTCTTTGAAATGTTGTGTTATATGGGACTTAGTCGTGACATGAGAATTATAGTCGACGTCGGTTTCTCAGTGATCTCATTTCTACGGCGTTTATCCTGCTATCACCCTTCTTTTGCCAGCTCCCAGCTTCACTTCCTTACAAGGATTGGCACTAGAACTCCATGGTGTACTGCCATCTTTGCTTCTGTGGATATATTTCTTTTCTCTCGTATCGTATCGCCAGCGTCGTTGATATCGACAGTCGTCGCATTCAGCGTTATTGAATAGCGTTGCCGAATCCAGGGAAAATATTTTTTAACAAATTTTGTGTAAGCTACAAAAACAAACATTAAAAAGTATTCAAAGTGCAAACATAAGATTTCAGCCTAAATATTTGCTACGAATATACATGTTTATGTGTTTTTAAAACTACTTAATCAGTAGTTTTAACGCTGACAGTAAAGAAAATTTGCAAGTCTTAGTGTCAAGGATGTATAAGGCATGCAAAAAGAGTGACTTGATGATGAATGTGTCTAGATCTAAAGTGATGGTTTTCGAGAAAGAAGAATGTATGACGATTTGTAATCTGGGAAGCATGTTTACAAGAGACGGAAAAATGGAAAAAGACATCGAAAGGAGGGTTGGTGCTGGGAATAAAAAAAATGGCGCACTCAAAGTCATTACTGCAAATAGAAATATATCCACAGAAGCAAAGATGGCAGTACACAATGGAGTTCTAGTGCCAACCCTCATGTATGGAAGTGAAGCTTGGAGCTGGCAAAAGAAGGATGAAAGCAGGATAAACGCCGTAGAAATGAGATCACTAAGAGTAATGTGCGGGAAAATGTTGTATGATAGAATACCGAACGATGAAATAAGAAAGAAATGTAAGGCAGATGACTGCATCATGGATAAAATTAAAAAGGATCCCTGAGATGGTTTGGACATATGGAACGAATGGATGAGAGTAGAATGGTTAAAAAATTGTACACAAGCAGAGAACGACCGAGGAAAACATGGCATGACCAAATTAATCAATTACTATAAGGCGGTCACATTCGAAGTCGGAATAATCGACGTTCGTGCATGGTACGATGTATGAATGTATAGCAAGCCCGAGAGGTATGCCAGGACAGAGCATTGTGGCGATCCATCCTCTCTGCCTACCCCTCTGGAGAAATGGCGCGATGGTTAGTTAGTTAGTTAGTTAAGTATTCAAAGTGCAAACACAAGATTTCAGCTAAAATATTTTGCTACGAATATACACGTTTATGTGTTTTTAAAGCTACTTAATCAGTAGTTTATTTGTTATGTATTTGTAAAAAAAGTATAGGTGTGCATTAGATATGCTTACGCCCACAATCGGCTGAAATTCCATGTTGCTATGTCAGTAAATAAATATGTAAGTACAATATTTGCAAAGTCAGAAGGAATGGAACAAAAAGTGTCAAACGGAGGCAGACATGACAAGTAGTAATAAGTAAGATAAATTATCGTATTCCGGCGATGACACCACTAGCCCAACGCGCGTCTAAAATGCTACCCGGAAAATTTATTAATGCCTTCGCATTCTGATAGTTAATGGGAATGAAACCGAAATAAATATTCTCGTATTTATAAATCACTAACCTATACGCATCGGGATACACAACAAGAATGCCCTACCTGACACTTCTATCCCAAGATAACTTACTAACCATCACGCCGTTTCTCCGGAGAAGAAGACAGAGAGGATCGAACGCCAAACCGTTCTATCATGACATACACTCTCGCCTCTCTTTTTTCAATTTTCAATTTCAATTTCAATTTCAATTTTTTAACTAACTAACTAACTAACCATCACGCCATTTCTCCGGAGGGGTAGGCAGAGAGGATGGATCGCCACACTGGCCTGTCCTGGCACACCTCTCGGGCTTCCTCCACATTCATACATCTCACCATGCACGCACGTCGATTATTCCGACTTCGAATGTGGCCGCCTTTTAGTAATTGGTTAATTTGGTCATGCCATGTTTTCCTCGGTCGTCCTCGGCTTCTTTTCCCACTCACGCTGCTTGTGTACAATTTTTTAACCATTCTACTCTCATCCATTCGTTCCATATGTCCGAACCATCTCAGGGATCCTTTTTTAATTTTATTCATGATGCAGTCATCTGTCTTACATTTCAATTTTTTTTTAAATCATAAACATTACAGTATATAACCAAAGCGCTTATGACTATACAGGTAGGACAAAAAAACTATTTAAAACAGTAAATACAATTATGAAATTTAAAAATAGACAAAATCACAAAAAAACGAGATAATTAAAAAATAAAGACCAAATAAGTAATTCACATAATGTGCGCTCTTCTGCATTCACACAACGTGACCGCACGCTCGTTGATTGTTTATACGAGTACTTCGAACATGGCCGCCTTTCAGTATTTGATTATTTTGGTCATGCCTTGTCTTCCTTGGCCTTCCTCGACTTCTTTTTTCATTCACACTACTTGTATATATATTTTAACCATTCTTCCATCATTCGTTCGTTCCCTATCTCCAAAACATCTTATTTTATTTTATATTCTTCTTCTTCCTCAGCTTATTCTCGTCCACTCCTGGACAAATGCCTCCTCTATTCGCTTCCATGTCGCTCTGTCGTGTTCAGTCTGCATCCAGGTTATTCCGACGTGTCTGTTCAGATCATCCTTCCACCGTAGTTGCGGCCGTAGCCCTGAACTTCGCTCTGCCGTCCACGGTCTCCAAGTCAGCAGTCTTCTTGTGCATTTTTCATCTGAGCTTCTGGCTGCGTGTCCTGCCCATTGCCATTTTAGAGTCGCCACCCGGTGGATGATGATCAGTGATCTTTATTTTTTCTCTCACCGTATGGTTTCTGACTCGTGTCTCTTAGGCTAATTCCTAACATGGCTCTTTCCATCGCTCTTTGGGTCACTCGTAGTTTCTTGGCACTTTATTTGGACAATGTTACAGTTTCAAGAAGTACCAACTGGCAAAACACAGACTTATTTAATTTTATTTAGAACGCATTCATTCGCCTTACATTCTTTGACTAGAACACATTAGATTGATAATTATTATTACTGTTTAAAAAATATTATTTTCTATGAATAGGACTCGAATCGTGTCTAAGATTCTATCCACGTCATGTGGATTAGGAATCAGATATTTAATACAAGAATCAATTGTATCTCAATATATACGAAGATACAAATTGGAAACAGAATACGGTTAATCGAGGTGTTTACAGGACTTATGACCTGTCATTTGTTGGGTTAAGCGCACGCTTCATGTAATAAAACCTTCCCCATTCCACATTTTTTCTTATGATATGTTAATCTGCAAAACCATCCTTTGCATGGTAGTTTATTCAATCTACACACTAACGCCATCTATGAAGATTGTATTTTAAGCATTAAGCAGAAGATCTTTTTAACGGAAAGCACTGCTAGTGTCAGAGTAAATGGAGATCTTACAGCCTGGTTTGATATCAATAAAGGTGTCAAACAGGGTTGCGTAATGTCCCCATGGTTATTTAATCTGTATATGGATAATTTAGATGTAGGTGCCAAAATGAGCGGAGTGTCAGTAAGCTGTCTCTTGTATGCGGATGACGCTGTCCTACTTGCAGACAACGAGCATGAACTACAAGTCCTGGTGAATCGTATGTATGAGGTATGCAAGCGAAATGATCTGATGATGAATGTTAATAAGTCCAAGGTAATGATTTTTGAAAAGGAAGAAACCATGACAGTCTCCAACATTAGCGTGAATGGTGAAAATTTGGAGCAAGTAGTTGAGTTTGTGTATTTAGGTAGTATGTTTACAAGAGATGGGAGAGTGGAGAGGGATATTGAAAGAAGGGTTGGGGCAGGCAACAAAGTGAATGGTGCACTTAAAGTAGTCATCGCAAACAAAAACCTATCCAAAAAAGCTAGAATGGCAGTGCACAATGGTGTTCTTCTACCGACCCTAATGTATGGAAGCGAAGCGTGGAACTGGCAAAAGAAGGATGAAAGTAGAATAAATGCAGTAGAAATGAGATCTCTTAGACGAATGTGTGGATACTCTATGTATGATAGAGTGTCGAATGAAAATATAAGAAGTGAATGTGGTGCGAATGATGGTGTCATGAACAAAATAATGAAAGGATCATTAAGATGGTTTGGACATATGGAAAGAATGAATGAAGAAAGAATGGTAAAAATTATATGTTAATGATGTAAATGGAACCAGAAATAGAGGAAGACCGAGGAAAACGTGGCACGATCAAATAAATCAAATATTGAATGTCGGCCATGTGAGGAGTCAGAAAATCGACGCGCGTGCATGACACGATGTATGAATGTTGAGGAAGCGAGAAAAATATGTCAGGAAAGAAAAGTGGTAGTTCATTATTTCTGTCAACCCCTTCGGGGGGACGGCGTGATGGTAAGTTAGTTAATTTTATTTAGAACTCATTCATTCGCCTTACATTCTTTGACTAGAACACATTAGATTGATAATTATAATTACAGTTTAAAAAATATTATTTTCTATGAATAGGACTCGCATCGTGTCCAAGATTCTATCCACGTCATGTGGATTAGGAATCAGATATTTAATACCTTACACAACTTTGTAAGATTCAGTTTCTGTGTCAGCTTATAAATTTTCTTAATTGAACA
Organism: Lepidostoma basale; assembly: GCA_022606425.2. Lineage (NCBI taxonomy): Eukaryota > Metazoa > Arthropoda > Insecta > Trichoptera > Lepidostomatidae > Lepidostoma > Lepidostoma basale. The sequence goes on from JAHDVF020000123.1 coordinate 484,947, forward strand.
TTATTTTCAGAGCTAAAAAAGATTGTTTAATAAACACACGCGGAAATGTTATTAACCCGACGATTAACCATCGAGCTAAATATTGTGAAAGCAGTTTTTGTTTGTTGAATCGAATCGGGAAAATTATTGAATCGTGTTTATCTTACGCTGTTTGCGCTCGACTCATTTCATTTTGAACAATAACTTTTACATAAATATCAAATTTTGCAGTGGCGTACAATGCGCTTTGTTATTGATCAACGTAAAAAAAAAAAAAAAATTCTTTTCTGACATATGATTTATGATAACTAACTAACCATCATGCCGTCTCCCCGGTGGGATAGGCAGAAACAATGGACCGCCACGCTGTTCTGTCCTGACATATTTCTCTCGCTTCCTCTACATTCATACATCGTGTCATGCACGCAGGTCGATTACTCCAACTCCTCACGAGACCGACAATTAATACTCGTATTTTCTTCTATATTCGCCATACTCTGTGTTGTAGATGTTTAATTTGTCTTTTTCTTTTTTTATATACCATACAACACTATTAAAATAACATATCAGACATGTTTCGGACAAGCAGTCCTTCTTCAGTGTTACATATTTAAAATATTATAAAATTGTTTACAAATATGATCAATTTTGTAAACAATTTTATAATATTTTAAATATGTATCACTGAAGAAGACATGGTTGTCCGAAACATGTCTCATATGTTATTTTAATAGTGTTGTATATACAAAGTATATAAAAAAGAAAAATACAAATAATTAATATTTTGTTCATTTGATCGTGCCACGTTTTCGGCCTTCCTCTATTTATAGCTCCGTTCACGTCGTTTACATATACCTTCTTCACCATTCTGTCTTCACTCATTCTTTCTATGTGTCCAAACCATCTTAATGACGCTTTCATTATTTTATTACAATAAGTTTTTGTTTACCTGTATTCATTTAAATACCACAATTAAAAAAATTGTACGTACTAAGCTTTAGGATTTTTTTTATGAAATTATTTTTATGCAATGTGATCACATAATGTAAATTTAATTCACCACTCTTTCATGATGAGCTCATTCGATGTGCCTATATGATTTCTGTGATAAATATTTTGTCATTTTTTATTTCAATTCATTTTTCGGAATAATATGTTGTTACTAAAAAAACATTTTAGTACCCTGCGTACGTAAGTATAGATCGACCAATTTAACTAGCAATGAAATAAAAAAATTGAACATCCCGAATAATTTTGTTTCCAAACCGTTATTGGTATATCCGCCCATATTTCTAAATCAGCGTTTCGATATTTGACAGCTCGGCCATAACGGAAGTTTTGGTCTTGACTGATAAAAAAAAGCGTAACTTGATTTGGACCATGTTTTTTGTCGAGTCCCAAGATATCGAGTAGCAACACGGTAGGTTACACATAAGGATGGGAGCAGCCGAAAATAAATCTCGATTAGAATCGATAAATTTATCGATTCCTTTTCAACGTTTGGCTGACAATTGAAATTAAAATAATCATTGAATTATAAAAAAACGTAATTAAGTTACTTTGTAGGAAAAAAATTCCGCAAATATGGAATCACTTTTTTAAACGCTATTCTCATCAATATTTTTGGTTATAACGTATACTAAGTACACACTTTTAGGTGACGAAACAATTTTATGAAATTTGAAATGTTAAGTTTATTGTTTAAATCTTTTTTTATATATATAAAATAGCAGATTTTATTTGTCATAAATCTTTTTTATTTTATTTTATAATCCATTGTATTGGCCGAAACTCTGTGATGCTTCAAAATTATTACTGTTAAAATTAAAAACACTGTTATAATATCACAATTTAGTTTATTGTAACACCTGATGATGCCAACATCGGTTGGCGAAACAGCTGTCGCGACAATCTCAGCGAATAAAAGGAAATTATGATATTATAACAGTGTTTTAAATTTTAATAGTATTTATTTAATTTGTTTTCAGATTCATTTACTTCGTTGAATGTTTTGATTTATTTCAACCTAAATTTGATAATGCCGAACAACCTGTATTATTATTTGTTTACAAATCCGTAAAACATTCTTTATTAAAAGGTTTTTTTTCTTAAGATAATTAAATAATTTTACTGAAATCTCTCGATGGATTTTAATTTTAAATGATAATTAAATATAATAGAACGATGTTTTTTTAACTACTTCCACTTTAGTCTTTATTTCGACAGCGAGCCTGGCGAATCCGGTCGTTGTCGAAATAAAGACGAAAGTGGAGGAAGTAAAAAAAAACATCGATTAGTTATTATTGTTTATTTTCTTCACTGTGGTCTACATTTAAAATAAAATTGTATATAGGTACCATCTTATTTATCCGATTGCGGATTAAAACACATTTGAATTGTGGATTATAACACTGTATTTGATGAAATCGAGAATACCGAACTTTTAAAATTAGTGTATTATTATTATTACATAATTCATCATTTTGAACGTGGAATTGGAATCATATTTTGAAGACAGATACGCCAACATGTCTATGGAGAGCGAGAGAGGCCTGCAATGCAGATGTTCTGGCTCACAAGGTTCTTTTCAATGTCAACTTGAGCGCAATAAAAATTGGATCTGTCCTCTGCGACTGCCAAAACAGAGCAAAAAAGACTCGGGCGGAATCAGACATATGCAAAAAGTTTGCTATGAAAAAAATTCTGTGGAGTTTTATTTCTATGTTCAGCAACATATACGCAAGTATTGCGTCTGTCATACAAATTCGCTTTCTCACTCATTCATAAAAATGTCAACGTGTTTAACTCAACCATATATTATGTAACTATTTATAATACATAAGTTGACTTTCAAATTAACATATAAAGTTCGCTTCCCGACACTTGTATTTGGAAGATGTTTTTTTATTTTGTAAAATATTATGGAGTCGTCTATGTGTTTTGTATTATTTATAAATCTGGATCGTATTTTTTTGAAGCAAATGGAAAATTATAAAAAAGGCTATTCATAACTAACTAACTAGCTAGCTATCAATTTATCCGAATGGGTAGGTAGAGAAGATAGGCCGCCATACTGCTCTTTCCTGACACCTCTCTGGATTCCTCTAAATTCATACATCGTAATATGCACGCTCGTTATTTTTTCCGACGACATATCGATTTAGGCTACACATTTGAGCACATATAAGCATGCTTTTAAGACAAACAAAATTAATGTTGGTGTAACAGGAAGAGAAAGACAACAAAAAAAGTAATGCAACAAAAATCTGACAAAAAACAAGACAACTACATTTAGCCCCATCGTAAAACAACTACCAAATCGCATTCCAACAATGTTTCCTACAGACGTAAGATGAATAGCCATTAGAGCTGAACCTCTGTAATAATAATAATAATAATATGCTAACTTTTAAAGCGCCGTTTTTGTGATGTAATCACCTCAAGGGCGCATTAACCCTAGAGAGATAAGATTATGGACGATATAATTGTCAGCTGTTGAAATTGAGGAATGGACGATAAGATGTTGACGCTTTGCGGAAGAAGTCCAGAGAAATTCCGTTTTGGATGGATTTAGTTTAAGTTTGTTTGATGCCATCCATCTGGATATGGCATCAATGCAGTTGACAGTTATTGACGTAAAATGTTTGGTGTCATCAGGGTTGCAGAAAAAATAAAGTTGCTGATCATCAGCATAGCAATGTGAGAGGAGGCCAAAGGATTCTATTATTGTGGCAACGTCATTTGTAAACATGATAAATAAAAGGGGTCCTAAAACAGAGCCTTGTGGCACACCAGATTGGATATTAGTAAATGAGGATTTTTTACCTGCTAACTGCACAGCTTGTGAACGATCCGACAGATATGAATTTAGCCAGTCTATGGCATTACCTCTAAAACCATACGTGATCGCTAATCGTCGGATAAGATATGAGTGATCAATTGTGTCAAACGCAGCGCTCATGTCCAGAAGGGAAAGCAGTGCCAATAAGTAAGCCAGAAGATCCAAGTCCAAGTCCAAGAAAATCTATGTGACATACTTCCAGCAAGGATAAAAAATATAAGACGATGTCATTTCTAGCAGTGATAAAATTTATGAGATAACATCGCCACACCGACTCTGAAATTGAAAAGTTAATGAGCGCACGTATCACGATGAATGAATGTAGAAGAGGCGCAAGAGTTATAGAGTGGATATATATAGGATAGAAGAGTGTGGCAGTTAATCCTCTTTGCCTACTCCTCCGGGGAAACTGTGTGCTGGTAAAGTAGTTATTAAGTCTCCCCATCTTTTTCATATTTCATACCCAATTTAAAACTTGCATATTTTGTTCTATTATACTTTCTAATCGATCGCGAATATCAATCAGATGCAGCGTTAATACTTAGATTTATTGTAATAACACGTCTTAATGCGCCCTTGAGGCGATTACATCACAAAAACGGCGCTTTAAAAGTTAGCATATTATTATTATGGTATTAAGTTATGAATTCAATATCGAAATTGCTCTCCCTATCGGCATCAGAAAAGACAATTCGGTTCTGCGTGGCGGAATGTAGAATATGCGATGCTGGCTTTGCCGTTCGTAGCCATCAGGAACATATAGACAATGGGACTGTGATACAATGTGAATACGATTATTAATTTTAGGATTAGGTGAGTATATATTGGAATGTACACAATTAATTCCATCGTCTTGTTGCGTTGCGTATACGCTATTATCAAGAACGTCTCTTGCATCAGGATCAGCGCACAATGGTCCTAATGGAGCACGTTCCCATTCAGGATCACGCTTTGTTGTTTGCTTTTGTCATTCGGGCTGAATGCTCTCAATGGGAGCTCCAGGAGAGCGGTACATATCACAAGACGATCCGCGAGTGGCCGGGCCAGCGCCACAGGTGGAATGTGGCCAGACCGTAGTGAAGGGGAAATTGATACCGGAGCCACTTAGATAATGGACCGAACAATTGAACGCTATTAAAGACGCAAACAAAACCTGACACACACCATTCTTGTTAAAGGGAATTAAACGCGAGAATTCCTTTAAATAATAAAAAAATGTCTAACTAACTGACTAACCATCACGCCATTTCCCCGGAGGGGTAGGCAGAGAGGATGGATCGCCACAATTCTCTGTCCTGGCATACCTCTCGTGCTTCCTCTACATTCATACATCGTACCATGCACGCACGTCGATTATTCCGACTTCGAATGTGACCGCCTTTTAGAAATTGATTAATTTGGTCATGCCATGTTTTCCTCGGCCCTCCTCGGCTTCTTTTTCCACTCAAGCTGCTTCTATACAACTTTATAACTATTCTACTCTCATCTATTCGTCCAAACCATCTCAGGAATCCTTTTTTAATTTTATCCATGGTGCCTTACATTTCTTTCTTATTTCATCGTTCGGTATTCTATCATACAACGTTTTCCCGCACATTCTTTATAGTGATCTCATTTCTACGGCGCTTATCCTGCTTTCATCTTTCTTTTGCCAGCTCCAAGCTTCACTTCCATACATGAGGATTGGCACTAGAACTCCGTTGGGTACTGCCATCTTTGCTTCTGTGGATATATTTCTATTTGCAGTAATAAAAAATTGTCCGATACAAAAATAACTTAAATACCTACAAGAATTAATCATTACATTTTCTGCGGGTAGATTTGCGCGCTTATTAACTCGCGTAGCCTAAAATTGAAATACAATTATGATATAACATCCATTGTTTTGGCAGAAACACTATGATACTTTAACGTTATTAAATGTTTAAAATGGAAACACTGTTATAACAACAACATCATTATTCGTCATATCATCGTTATTATAGCATAAAGGCATCATCGGGTGTTCCAAACAACAGTCAGTTGTTTGTTACACCTGAAGATGCCAACATAGTTTGGCGAAACAGCTGTCGCGACAAACTCTTATAAATAAATTGTAATACGTAATACCAGTGTTTCAAATTTACACAATTATAACTTTTAATTTTATGTATATTTTCAAATGTGTTAAAAAATATACCCATCACTGAAATTGTGTAAAAATAAAATGGATGGACTGCTACACTGTTCTCTCTGACATACTTCTCTCGAATCCTCAACATTCATACATCGTTTCAAGCCTGCACGTCGATCCGACACCTGTGCCCGACAAATTAGATTGATTTTAACATGTCACGTTTTCCTCGATCTACTTCTATCACGTGTTCTATTCTACACTTTACTTCTTATATCTACATGTGACTCTATCATATTAAGTTTTACACACATTCGTCTTAGAGACACCACACGAGAAAAAATATGAAGTGCCTTAAAATGGGACTTGTTTTGTTGCATGTATTTACAACATTCATATGAATTAATCTTTGTTTTAAGGCTTAAACATTGGAATTCCATAATGACGATTGATTGACATTTTACTGAATGAAAACTCTATGATTTCCACTTTTGAGTTTACACTCCTCGACATGATCAGTAAAAAAATCATTACAACAATTTCAATTATTTATTAAATATTTCATTAACTAGCAGTAATGTTAGTTCTAATTTCAAAGCATTCCATAGTTCCATGAATTTTTAAATACACGAAAATATGTCATGAATGTTTGATTCACCTCAAGTTATTACAAAATGTATTTTATTCATTTCACGACGTATTAGTTTCTGACATTTTTTAATTCATACACGTTTTTTTCATTCCTTGTTCTAGCATTCCATATTTGTCCACTTTAATGCTTAATACGAATCGTGTTACAGCAATAAAGTCTTATCACTAATTATGATTACTTTCAAGTAACACAATGAATTTCTTCTAGGAGGTCTGCCGTTGGTTCTATATTGTAATGTAACTGCTCTAGAAAGTTTGGTATAATCCGTTCATCACGTTTGGTGTTACACCTTCAGTAAGTCAGTTCATTTCAATTTATTTTATTGACGATTTAATTAACTATCTTTCTATCAGCTTACGGCAAGCCTTATGTGGAGTAATACGTTTAATAATAATTTGGCTTGTATAATAATTTGTGTAGTGCCGTTTTCGTGAGTAACTTACATCAAGGGCGCTTTTACAGAGTTACTAAGTCATGGGAGCTGCAGTATTATTATTATTTTTTTATGATAATTTTTATTATTTTAAGTGTGCCGTTTTGTAAAATCAATTACTCCAAAGGCACACTAGGAAAATACCGACCGAACAGTGCAGTCTTTAGTAGTTTCTTACATTTAACGTCACTATCCTCATACTTGATACTAACATGGAGGCTATTTCACGCCAATGGACCCGCACTGATCGGAATGAACGTTGCCTTTCTGTTGGCATGGGTGTCACGCAGAAGTACAAAATACAGGTATACGCTGTCGCTCTCTGGTGTCGAGTTTTAAACACTGTCAAGCACAATTAGTATTTTACTCGCTCCCGGATTTCGAGCCAGTGAAGTTCCCTCAGAAGCGACCTGATATGACAGCATTTTTGCTGTCCCATAATCAATCGGGTAGCAGCATTGAATACGCTGTCTTCTTCTTCGATGGCCCTATAGCCCATATCGAGCCTTAGCCTCCAGTATTTTTCGCCTCCAACTCCTGTTCTCCGCTTCGACCCTCCAATCTGACACACATAACAATTTCGCCCCATGTCTCCCAACTTAATCCTTTAATCTCCGCCTTGGTCGTCCAATTGGTCTTCTACCACCTCCAGCAATATTTTTGGGGTTCGCGATGACGGGATCCTTTGCACGTGACCGACCCATCTCAGTCTATTCAGTCTGACCTGTGTGGAGAGACTGGGAGCTTTGTTAATGTGGTACAGCTCGTCATTATGCCGCACTCTCCAGCCTTCACCGTCATTCACAGGGAATATTATAATACGGGAATACGCTTTGTTTTCTGCTTAATTGATTATTTTTCAATCCAGTGTACAATTCCGTTACAATAATCTATATGTGACACTACAAAATAATTTACGAGGGTCCTAGCTTCATCAATAGGTAAACATCTCCTTATATTTTAGCTGTCTCAGTTAGATGAACCCAGATTTATCAAACCTTTTTTTGTGCGTATCGTAAGACAAATTGCTATCCATATGAACACCTAGAAACTTTGAACTCTTTGAAGGAAATATTTCTATCTCATTGACACTATCATTCAGATGTTGGTTTTTTATTTTGTAGGATAGCCTGCACCGCCGAGTGAAGTCATACCTTCGGGCAGTAGTTTGTCTTTACTATTTTTGCCTGAAATACTATTTGTATCAATGACTTTTTTTCCAGGTCACCTAGCTTTCTTCTAGCAATGCGACCAAAGAAACTCAATACTCATGGACTGCATACTAAAAACAGTATTTCTGGTATTTTGAGCTCATGAAGGACATACGGAGTTATTGGTAAATTTTGCAGCCCACGGGATCCTCAGCATGCGACGGCAACACCAAATTTCAAAAGCATCAATCCTGGCTTGGTCAAGGGATATTACTGTCTAAATTTAAGCAGCGTAAAGAAAAATCGGGATTATGAGGGTGCGTATAATTTTGATGGAATTGGAAATACATCAATCTCTCCAGACTGTAATTCAGTTGAGTAAGACGATTTTTTGCTATGATCATTATATCAAAAAGTTATGGTATTTGAAAGGGCAGAATGTATGACGGTTTGTGACATAAGTGCGAAAGGTGCAAAATTGTGGCAAGTTACCGATTTTGCGTATCTAGGAAGCATGTTTACAAGAGTTGGAGAAAGACATTGAGAGAAGTGTTGGTGCTCGAAACAAAATAAATGGTGCACTCAAAACCATCACTGCAAATAAAAATATATCGACTGAAGCAAAGATGGCAATGCACAATGGGGTTCTAGTACCGACCCTTATGTATGGAAGTGAAGTTTGGAGTTGGCAGAAAAAGAATGTAAGTATGCCGTAGAAATGAGATCACTTAGAAGAATGTGCAGCAAAAACAATGTACGATAGAATACCCAATGAAGATGTTAGAAAAGATTGTGAGGCGGATGAATGCGTCCTAAATAAAATTAAGAAAGGGGAAGGAATAAAGGCATGAACAAAAGAAAACATGGTATGACCAAATTAACTAAATACTAAAAGGCGGTCATTTAGAAACAATTGACGAGCGTGCGTTTTACGGTGTGTGAATGTAGAAGAAGCGCGGGAGTTATGTCAGGATAGAATAATTTGGAGGTCCATCCAGTGAAACGGCGTGATGGTTAATTAGTTAGCAATTCGCCTTTTTATTTCCTTCTCACACCCTCGGCACCGATTTGATAATCCAGGCAACACTTTAACAAATTAACATATTTTATGATATTGATACTTGGCTAAGGTGCTGTCTTATTTAGTTGTGCTTTCAAGTTATAGGAGAAGAACATATGTTTTTTGGGATAATAAAAAAATAAATAACAAAAAAACATAGATTTTTATGAACACGTTCTAAAGAAGATATCGTTTGGTATTCTAACCCAAATAAAATACTGCATTTTTTATATACCGTCCCTCGGAAGAACTCCCCCAATAACGAGATGCCCCTTCTTAATACTTTTCCCTTTTGTATTTGGTATCATTTTTTGAGAATGACCATGTATTTTGGGGGACCATCCCAGATGTAAGAGGCACTTTTGTACACAATATAAAAAGAAAACAAAACCGAGAACGTTTCTTTTTTTGTCACCGTTTTATCTGGGTCCATTGTCAAGGGTCCATATCTTTTCGGGGTAGTTTTGTGTGTAAAGGGAGTTCAAAGTTATTTTATAAAAAAAGGTAATAATGTTTTTTATCGTACTCAAAGGTATGGGCAAGATCATAGCAAACCACAATTGTATTTGCTGTAACATGATTAAATGCAGTAAAAATGAGATCTCTAAGACGAATGTGTTGCAAATCTGTTTATGATAGAGTGACAAATGCAAGTATAAGAAGTGAATGTGGTGCGAATGAAAGTGTTATGAACAAAATAAGGAAAGGGTCATTAAGATGGTTTGGACACATGGAAAGAATTAGTGAAGACAGAATGGTAAAGAAGGTATATGTAAACGGCGTGAACGGAGCTAGAAATAGAGGAAGGCCGAGGAAATCAAATATTGAATGTCGGACACGTGAGGAGTCGGAAAAATCGACGTGCGTGCATGACAAGATGTATGAATGTAGAGGAAGCGAGAGACGTATGTCAGGACAGAACAGTGTGGCGTTCCATTCTTTCTGCCTACCCCTCCGGGGAGACGGCGTGATGGTAAGTTAGTTAGTTAGTTAGTAACATGATTATGATTTGTGCTAAAGTCTGCATAGGTCCTTGTTTATACATAACTTAACATAACTCTTTATAACTCAATATTTTCAAAATCTATTTGCCCCAAACAGTTTCAAATGCCGTTCTCTGGACCATGGCAGACGAAAAGCCAATTAGAGAACAAGTCGCTAGACGCAAATGGCAGTGGATCGGTCACACTCTGAGACGGAACCCAGCCTGCATCGCTCAGGGCGCACTAGACTGGTCCCCTACGGGGGAAAAGAGAAAGCGAGGCAGACCTAGAGCCACCTGGAGAAGACCCCTGCAAGACGAGGTTAAGTCAGCGGGCCTCACTTGGGATGATGTTAGGCATCAGGCATGCGATAGAGTCGGGTGGAGAAGGTTCCTTGAGGCCCTATACACCACGGAGGTGTGACAGGACAAAAATAATAAGAAGAAGAACATAACTCTTATGTACGGAGGCGAAGCATGGAACTGGCAGAAGAAGGATAAGAGCAGAATAAATGCGATAGATTTGAGATTCCTTAGACGTATATGTGTAAAATAAGGAAAGAATTTCGAATGCTGATATCGGGAAAGAAATTATTATAAACAAAATTATGAAGGAATATGTCCATACATTCCATCTATCAAGAATGTGCGAAATGTTAAATAAGATAATTATTCCATTGTTATTTGGGAATAAATAATGAATGACAGTTTATGATAGTGTGGATGAGAGAGTGTGAAGTAAAAAAATCAACATTTCAGGAGTGGTGCTGGAACCAAAAAATAATTGTACGCTCTAACAATAGAAATATTTTGACTAAAGTAAATATGAGTACACCTTAGAGTTTTAGTGTCCGGAAGCGATGCTTCTAGCTGGCTAAAATGGCAGTAGAAGAAACTCAAGTTATATGTTTAGATCTGTGGTTCCCAAAGTGACGATTTATCTTTTTTTTAGCTCATCAGCGACTTCCGGACAGTAGAATACGGCGGCGACCATATATTGTTTTTCAGCAACTTTGGGAAAATCGAATGTCTGATTTTTCGAACTCACTAACCGAAAGTCGCGATGAGCTAAAAAAAAAGGTCGCCAACGAAAAATTTCCATTATAATTTATTACGTAACTTCCATAATCATGAAAATTGTCACAATTTTTTTAGGTGAATTTGTAAAAAAAAAACAATATTACGAAAGTAGGGGGTCTGCACAAAATAAAAAAAAATCAGCAAGAGGTTCACGGGACAAAAAAGTTTGGGAACCACTGGTTTAGATATAGCAGTGTGGTGATGCATCCATTCTGTCTACCCTGCTGGATAAATTGCATTATTTAGTTCTGAATTATGACTTTGTGATAGTAGTTTACTGATACAAATTGCATAGAAGATCATACCTTCATTGTTTTCGAGTTATTAATTGGTCTTGTGATGTTCAGAAAAACGGCGCTATAGAAATCACCAGACTTATAACATATGTGGGCTGCTTATTCATTGCTGCTTCTTATTATTACTACTGATGATAAATAGAAGCAAAGTTTTCATGAAGAGTAGTATGTAATATGGTAATAATAATTGTATTATGTGATGTGTTACGAATACACGATATTAGTCATGTTCCATTAGTTATTTTCGTTTTAACACTTCAACGACTTGTGAAGTTGTTTATGCTAAGTTCTTTGTAGTTTTTTAAGTGTTGGAAACATTTATTATCCGACGTGAACCGAGAACGTAATGTGTATCGGTTACGATCGTTCCCGTTTCGGACTTACGAACATTTTTCAATAGCAATCCCGGCCCGGTCGTGTGAGACGAATCGGAGATTGAAAAGATATATCGATAGTGAAGAACTTAATGTTATTTCGCTATAACACCGCGACCTCGCAACAAGATGGACGTGGTATACGCTTTAACGCCTCTACAACTGGTGCATAAACAAACAATGTTAATATACAGGATCTAAAACCATTATACTAATAATTTGTGGTACAACAGCGTTTGATATTTTGATGTCTAGATATTAATGTGGCGTATTCGCGTTCGCTTTGAAACCGACGGAAAATTTCATCTAAAGCTATCGGCAGGCTATAGAACATAGGTTTCCAATCTTTTCTGGGCCACCTCCCATAAAAGTTATTCCAAATATTTAGAAACACATAGTTGAATTTTAAAATATTATTAAATCTTTTATGTATCTAGAAGTCAAACGCAATTACCATTCAGCAAGGTGTGAGACAGGGTTGTATCCTTTCTCCATTATTATTTAATCTCTACTCCGACTATGTTTTTAAACGAGCCCTCATCAACACAGAGAAAGGACTGAAAATTAATGGCGTCGTAATAAACAATATAAGATATGCCGACGACACTGTTTTATTGGCTGAAAGTGTCAGCGATCTTCAGGACCTCCTTAATATTGTTGTCGAGTCCGGTGAAAGATTGGGGCTAACAATAAAAATGTCAGCAAAACCAAATGATGACATTCGGACGGCTTGACTACAGTGGGTCAGTATTGCATTTGAACGGCCGCAACGTTGAAAGGGTGGACAATTTTTAAATACCTCGGCAGCATACTAACGCAATCTCTTGACCCAGGTGTAGAGATAAAATGCAGAATTGAGGCAGCAAGAGCTACGTTTAATAAAATGAAATCACTCTTCTGCAATGATAACGTAAACTTGAAACTCCGCCAGAGAATGATCAAATGCTATGTGTGGTCTGTTTTATTGTACGGGTGTGAAACTTGGACCCTGAAAGTTAACTCAATGAACAGACTGGAAGCATTTGAAATGTGGCTCCATCGCCGAATGCTCAGAGTTCCCTGGACATACATGGTTACCAATACCGAAGTCTTGAGGCGAGCTATAGTTGACAGGGAATTGTTATCAACTATCAAGGTTCGAAAGATCTCACATCTGGGTCATATACTGCGTGGGGAAAAGTACCACCTTCTCCAACTGATATTGGAGGGGAAAATTGAGGGACGCCGAGGGCCCGGAAGGAGACAAATGTCCTGGCTGCGAAACGTGAGGGAGTGGCATCCGAAGTGTGAAGGAGCTTTTCCGAGCGGCGCAGGACAGGGACAGGTTCGCCGAAGTGATCGCCAACGTTGGGGGGACCGGACAGGGCACTTGAAGAATAAGATGTATCTAAAAACGACATGTGGTAGAATACCGAACGAAGAAAAGGAAGAAATGATTAGCGTGTTTTTTTTTGTCTTTTTAGACTATATTTTTTTATCTGCCCAGGCTCTCTATTTTTTCTGGGTTTTCTATTGCCCCCCTTAAAGCCTTAAAAGCCCACAAGGGGGCGTTATCGCCCACTTTAAGAAACTAGGCTATAGACAGATCTAGCATCTTCTTAGATCATTTCTACTACCAGGAATTCAGACATCTTTTTCTAATTTATTTTAAAAGTATGCAGTTCTATAAAATTACCTCAATCACTTCAAGGGCGCACAAGGAAAAGACTGACCGAACGGTGCTGTGTTAAGAAATTTCTGAAATCTAATTTCCGCTATCCTTATACTTACAACGACAACAAACCATCTCGCCACTTCAGAGAAACGGCGTGATGGTTAGTTAGTTAGTTAGTTAGTCGTCGCGCATGATTGGTCCAAAAATGTAGTGTTCGTATTTACAGATAAATCTCAAAACGTCATGAGTCCAGCTTTCTCATCTGGAAAAAAACATGTCGGGCTTATTCTATAGTTGTTCTGTACTTATCTTCAAGGAAACGGAATGAAAATTAGCCGATTAAAATCAGATTAGTCAACGTTTCATTTTCGAACAATGAACCTGTCATTCGTGCTACCGATTTTGACTTGAAGCGCTGTCCCGTAACTCCTGACTGCATTTTTTCACTACTTCATTTGTTTCATTCTGCGTTTATGTTGTCAATAATCCTAGTAAAAAGATAAGTAAAAATCATGGAGTGCGGCAGTCGCATTTATACAATGACAGGTTTTCATCGTTACTTTTAATTTGATTTCAATATATATTATAATATAATGGGTGTGACTTGTTTCATCATTCTAGGGCATCGCCAAAGGTGTATCAAATATCAGTTTATGTGACACAATCTACAAACATGTTAAATGATACTCTGATAGGCGAAACATGTCACTCCCGTAAAAATAAAACACAAAAACTGACGTTTTCATAAATATTAAATATTAATTATTTTATGTTGTCATTTATTTGTTCATCCGTCAAGAAAAGCGGGGTGAGGACATGTACAGAGTTTGCCATGATAGCGGTCGCCCAAAAGGATACTGGAAGGTCACAAGAAGGCGACGATGGGATGATGATGTTTGGAGGGATGCAACTCATCTGCTGCAAATACAGAATTGGAGGGTCGCAGCGAAAGACGAGGAGTTGGAGGCGAGGATTGATGAATACCAAAGCTCGATATGGGCTGAAGGGCCATCGAAGAAGAAGTTCATCCATCTCTAGATTCAGCGCTCTTGGGGTGATCAATTTATTAATTTCTACTTCATTTGTCATCTCATTAATTATTATAATATTAATACGAATGAAAACGACAGTTTTCTAGAAGTTTTATTATATTTTATGGGGATGACATGTTTCGCCCTTCTAAGGCATTTTCAAATGTCATTTGATAATGCCTTAGAAGGGCGAAACATGTCTTTCCCATAAAATATAATAAAACTTCTAGAAAACTGTCGTTTTCATTCGTATTCATTATTTAATATGGAGTTTTACACCATTGTTCAAGAAACAATAAATCTTATAATATTGTTTATTAGATAATCCATAATTTTGACCAAAAAATTATGAATTTCAACATTTTTTTTAGTTTTAATACTATCGATTGGTTTCCAGCAAGGTTTATTAACATCTTTGTTGGTTCTTGGAATGGCACTTCAGCCTTTTTAATGAAGAAGTTTCCCGTTGCTTACCGAATTTGTATACAGCAGATTATTTGAATCGTGTATACAAATTTTCAGCTTTTGATTCTAATGACATGTGATAGATAGCTAATCTATTGCCATTTTATTGTCACGTGAATTCTACACTAAACCAATTACATTGTGACAATCACATTGCTATCGCCGGGAATCGAACTTAGGTCGTGGCTCACCGTCGCGTCGTGGCTCTTGCCACTCTGCCACGAAAGTCGTCGCATTATTAAATGTTTAAATTTGAAACACTTCGTATACGTATCACAATTTATTTTTATCGGATTATCGCGACAGCTATTTCGCCAACATAGTTTGGCGAAACAGATGTCGCGATAATCTCATGAAAATAAAATTATAATAGGTATAATAACAATTAGGAAATTGAAAATAACTTTGTTTATAATCACAAAATATTTAAAAAAATACACGATATGTTTCGGAGGATACCTCCATCTTTGGAATTGTGTATAACTATGGAATTCCACAGTGTTAATAAGCCTTGGCTTTCCATAATAACATTATTACTGTTAAAATTTAAAACACTGTTATAATATCACAATTTCTTTTTATTCACTGATAGTGTCGCGACAGCTGTTTCGCCAACCGATGTTGGCATCATCAGGTGTTACACTCTCAGTGAATAAAAAGAAATTGTGATATTATAACAGTGTTTTAAATTTTAACAGTAATAATGTTGAAGTATCATAGTGTTTCGGCCAAAAAAATGGACAATAATAACAGAGTTTCAAAATTAAACTTTTAATGTTGTTTGTAAGATTAATTAACAGTAACAATTGTTGTTGTTAATGTTAGGTCAATAACCTCTCATTATTTTATAAAATGCTATGAAGTCGCCTCTTGTGAAATATTAACTACAAGTTACCAAGTCCAATAGTACTGAACAAGCTCCATTTTTTGGTGCGTTGTTTCATTGCTTTTATATATTGTATTGTTAACAGTTGTAATAGATTTAATCGTCAAATTCAATGGATTGATCAGCGATTCGCCTACAATTTGAAGTGTTATTAGAGCAATGTTCCGCCTGAGCAGTCTCCCCGCAATAGCATTGTTTTGTAGTTTTGACTGACACTATTAAAAATTGATATTTTATTACATAACCTAGATTCAACATTTATCTACGAATTTATGTTTAATTTATTAGAGTAGGTTTCTTTATGTATGGAAGTGAAGCATGGCACAGGCATAAATGTGAAGATATGAAATCAGTGTATGATAGTGTCGAATGAAAATATAAGAAGTGAATGCAGTGCGAATGAAAGTGTTACGAAAAAATAACGAAAGGATCATTAATAGCAGGAGAAAAACGTGAAAAACATAAAATAAATCAAATATTAAATGTCGGACACGTGAGGAGTTGGAAAAATCGACGTGCGTGCTTGACACGATGTATATTTATACGATATATATTGAGGAATCGAGAGAAGTATGCCAGGGAAGAACAGTGTGGCGGTCGGTCCTTTCTACCTACCCCTTCGGAGAGACGGCGTGGTGGTTTGATAGTTAGTTAGTTATTCGAGTAATAGACTCTTAAACATTTAGAAAATATTTTTTTTTAATACAATACCATATACGAGTATTTATTGAATAATTCACGATTTTTAAGTATTAATCAATATTTATTAGTCTATTTATTTACGGTAACAAATGCCGATGTTTTGTATTCACATATAAATACACAAATATTTAATTCAGTATGGCCAATAATATACTTCCACAAATATAACTTAAATGTTTTTTTTATTATTAAAAAATGAGAAAAAAAACACAGTAACATTTAGGGATATAAATTGAATTAAAATATTAAGTAATGTATAAACTATTGAAAATCTTGAAGAAAAAAAAATAAGAAATTAAATGTAACGTCTGCACTGATATCTCATGACAGTGTCTATCTCATTTATCATATTTATTAGATTTTTAATTTTCTCCACAATTTTTATCCAAACAATCCAGCTGCTGAAATTGGTTGAAACTATTTGAAAAATAAGTTCAATAAATCTCCTTATGTTTTATTGTTACATCCGTAATTTTCCCAAGTTTTTATGTTCAGTAATTAACAATAATCAAATTTATTTAGATTTTTTCCGTTGAATTTCCTCTTTCTATTGAATTTCTTTTGAAAGTAATTAAATTATCGTTTTCTACTTTCTCATACTTTTTACTTATCTTTTCAAAGTTTTCGTAATGAGATACATTAAAAATGCTACTTGCGAAATTTCATTATTTTCAATAGAAATAATAATTTCTTTTATTATACTCGCACAGAATCTTTCCGAACAAAACAATTTTTCAAGTGTTACATTGAAGCTCTAAAGCTCCTACGGACATTACAGACAAAAAGTTCCATAACTGTAAAGTCATTTCAATGGAGCCAAAATACACCATTATTCGAATTTGGCAACGTATCAATAGACAAAACATTCAAATATAACAATAATAAATGATGACTTCCAAGACGAGAGCTGGACCACTGCCAGTGGGATAATGGCCGCTATTCGTCATCAATCATCAGAATCGTGAATGCAGCACATTTATTGGGCAATTCCTTCTTGATTTCGATAGTACACCAAATTGCTGCTGTCTAATATATCTATTTTATGTTGTATTGTATCACAGTACACGTATTTCAATCAAAACATAAATTTGTTTTTAATTACTTGTTTCCAATACTCACTCAACTAATCAAGGCCAAGTGAAGAATGAATTGGATGAATGACATCGAGATGACAATGAATAATTTCAATATTCGTGAGAAAAAAATATGAATACGTGTATAAAAACATATCTTTGTCAAAATATAGTTTTTGTGATAAAAAAAAGTCTTCTTATTCTTAGTGTAGGCCTAGTGACCTGTTTCTTAAGAGGAATTGGCCTCCTGCGAAGTCGACTCCCAGCTGTCGATCCATCTCTTTGGTGGTCTGCCCGGGGATCGTCTACCATGGGGCTGGCCGTGTAACACAATGAAGGGGAGTCTGGATGGATTCATTCTCCTCACGTGTGCATACCAGTATCTTCTCCTTTGTCTTCCCCACCTAACGATATTCTCCACCTCGCATATCTCCCGTATCCGTGTATTACTTAGCCTCTCTTGCAGTGTCTTGCCAGATATATTTCTGCGCGTCTTCATTTCTGACACTCTTAGCGCGTTTTTTGTGATTGTGGTTTCCGACCTGCCCTCGATCTCATATGTCATAATAGTATGTTATAATAGGTAGATAAAAAAACTCGTATTAAAAAAATTACAAATGAGGTGCCATTTTTTCTAGAAATGTTGAAATAATTCTATAAATACCCGCCCAATGTTCTCCCTGGATGCATAACCAAAGGCAGGTTGGGTTAAAGGTTCTGCAGGCTTCAACGTAGAATAATCAATGCTAGCATTAGCGTTAAACATACGAGTATAGTAAAACCCAATAAAAAATAGCAGGATTCTCAATAACCTCCGAATTAATATAAACAATAAATGGCAGAATTTACAGAACTTGGCTTATTGAGGTCAAAGAAATATGGAATAGTCAGATAATCCAAACCGCATACTTCACTCTCGTATCTTGAACTTTTTTGTCTGGAGTATGTTGAAATGTATTAACCAAAGATAATCACTAACACCATCACTCAGGATTGTTTATGCCAGATGAGTAGAGTAAAAATGTCTGAAGAAGAAATACCGCAAAAAAACTGTATTCGATAATCCTATCACATCGTTCCCCATAAATTCTAAACCACTTTAGACCAATCCTGTCGAATGCGAGCCACAATAACAATTAATTTAGGCAATTTAGATAAAAACACAATCAAATGAATCACCAGACGAAGAAATGCAACGAATCAACAGTCTGACACAACGTTACTCTTGATTAATCACCAAACACCAAATAAATCATCGTGCCAGATACCGCTATGTTTACACAGTTGAGAAAACCTCCAAATACCTGAAGCGTATCGTACAGCGTCTTTCTGAATTCGTTAGGTGTAATTTTTTCAGACAAACAGTTAGTCAACATTTCACCCGCGGTCGAACCGAATCTTTGTTTCGTAATCCCTCCATGAGAGCAGAATATCCGACATTTGATAGCAGTAAAAAGCAAAATGCTTAAATATTATGCAAGCGCATACGAATTGCCAAGAAGCCAATTAAAATTTGATACAACCAAAAATAAATTATTCAGAAAGATGATTGCGTTAGGTGTCTAAAATGCTAACTGCATCACTTTTGAAGTCGGTCGATTGTTTCTACAGCTTTTCCTGTATGAATTTATTATCCCTTATCGGATGCTAGCTTTTGTATCTTTTGTATATGTTATTCTTTCAATATTTATAATAAGTTTAAAAAGGCACTGTGTTTGTTAATCGATCACGTTTCGGCTCCGTGCGTCATGACTGGCAAGAAGCACTGGTTAAAGACTTTAGTCTTGAGGCATTGTGGTATTTTAGAAGTGAGAACATGACGTAATTTTCTAAAGGCCGCCCAACCCAATTGAATTCTTCGGTCGGCTTCTTTCTCGAATTGTTTCTACCTAATTGTATGATTTGGCTAAGATATGTGTATTCCTGTACCACTTGGAGAGTCGACCCTTCGACGGTTACTGATTTCGGGATAATATGTTCATTATACATGACTTTCGTCTTGTTCTAATTCATCTCAAGACCCACTCGTCTGGATGCAGTGTTCAGTTCATCAAGCATGCCTTCGAGCTCCCCCACAGATACCATCAGAATGACAATGTCATCTGCAAAGCAAAGGTGAGAAATGCATGCACCTCTGTCATGCGCTTCTTGGAACACGTCCTCAACTTTCGTCATTCCTGTCCGATCCTTATATTCCGCAGTCGGGACAACTGCCTTCTGGCTAGTTCCCGCCGTCTCTCTATCTTACCCATGGTTATTAGCTAATGTAGGTGTTATTTCTCCGTTAACTTGTAACGATTTATTTATTTATTCACAGTTTTTTTCTTAATTGGTTATGAAGTATGCAGGTTGGTACAGCAACAATGCAAATGAGTGTCTCTTGAATGAAGTGATTACCCTGTCCGCGGGCACCTAATTTACGGTAAATGAACAGTTTTCCAACCAAAAGCTCCGGCCTTTTGACCCGATAAGCGTACGGCAGGCGGGCCTAACTGTTCCTTCTCCCGGCCCGGGGAGGCGGGTCTTCCGTGTAATTAGTTTTTCAGCACGCTTTCAAATCGCGGCTGCTCGGCAACAATGTGTCGAGCAACAATGATGTACGAAGCGTATGTAAAAAGCCGACTGACATATATGATTCCCTTCTAGGGGACAGGAAACCAAAAGGACATCTCCAGACTCCAAAGACAACAAAATAAAATAATAAAATTAGCATATAACATTGACTACCTTACCCCAACCATACAAGTTTACAGACAAACAAAACAAATGGACATATCAGACCTGACCAAATATGAGACCTTAAAAATTGTACACAGAGTGACCATGGAAAAGACAACAGACAGCACCTACAAATTAACTAAAAATTCAGACATACGCAGACACTGGACCAGGAACTGTGACAGATATCACTTACCGATTGCACGAACTAAGACATGACAATCAAGGATATTGAACAATGGACTGACACTTTACAATGAACTACCAAAAGACACAAGGAATCTCACTACAACTCAATATAAAAAATATCTGAAACAATACATAATTAATAGTAAGATCTAAAAATGTAACCATATAACCCGATTGGGTTTAAAAAAAAAAAAAAATACGTATCAGTCAATAAATAAGTTATTTTTTAAATATTAAATTGTCCATAATAAGACATGTTAAGTCCATGTCTTCAAACCCACCAGCTCCATTTTAAAATAATATTATGTATAATCCACATTTTTTTTATTGGTTTTTAACCTTTCCCTTACGGTGCTAAAATAAAAACGTGCGTTCCGGTGTAGGGTAGTCAGTACGCGTTAAAAAATTAGTGATTTTAAATCGGAAAAATAGGAAAATTCATAGCTAATCCCCTTATATAATTATAATTGAAGTCAAAAATTATAATAATTGAGATTTAATTGCTAAAAACATTTACAAAAACCATCTGGCAACGCTCACGGAACGGGTATAGACCCGCT
This sequence comes from Lepidostoma basale, assembly GCA_022606425.2. Lineage (NCBI taxonomy): Eukaryota > Metazoa > Arthropoda > Insecta > Trichoptera > Lepidostomatidae > Lepidostoma > Lepidostoma basale. The sequence goes on from JAHDVF020000123.1 coordinate 506,186, forward strand.
CTGGTTGGAAGCCCGAAAGCGATTGCCGGCGGCGGCGGGACGGCCGAGAGTGAGAACATTGAGCTAGAACATATGCAAGAGTGAGATGCGAATATAGTGTCGCGTACTCAGCGCTACGAATTTTGTTTCCGATGTTCACAAAATACCTCCGATGTACCCGATGAATTCTGATTATTATTAATATTATTTCTTTAATCAATGCCTAAGTATATTATGGAGGAATACCTAAAATCTTAACCTTGTATTTATTAAATGTATAGAGATATTGATGGTTATTAGAAGCAACGTGAAGAAGATACCCATCACAGGGAAGGGAGGGTTAAACAATCGCATATCGGATTCCCGACATCCATAATTTTTTTTTAAAGTGTATACTTTAATATTGAAATTTTGGAGAGACTAATTAAATGGTCATCTTCCAAGAAGGGTAGGCGGGAATCATGAACCGCCACAATGTTCTTTCCTGACATACTTCTCTCACTTCCTCCACATTCATGCATCGTCTCATGCACGCATGTCGATTTTTATGTCTCCTCACTTGGCCGACATTTAATATTTGATTGTGCCAAGTTTTCTCGGTCTTCCTTTATATCTTGTTCGCCAGTGGCGGTACTCCCATAGAAGCCCAGAAGCCCGGCTTCCATAAGAAATTTTGAATCAAAACCCCCAAATCTAAGTAATCGTGCCCCCGCATAAATCAACAACCCACCAAATCACGTTCCAACAATGTTCCCATATGACGTTCGAGGAATAGCCACAAGAGCTGAACTTCTTTAAGCCAGAAGAGGTTTTGATTCAAAATTTCTTACGCAAGCCGGGCTTCTGGGCTTCTATGGGAGTACCGCCAATGCTTGTTCCGTATACATCGTCAACATATACTTTCTTTATTCATTCTTTCCATATGTTCAAACTTCCTTTAATATTTTGTTCATAACACTTTCATTCGCACTGCATTCACTTCTTATATTTGCATTTTACACTATCATATACAGATTTACTACACATTCGTCTTAGAGATCTCATTTTTACCGCATTAATTACAGTTCATCTTGTCTCAGTTTGGTGGCTAGCACTTGTTGTTAAGAGTGGTTGACACATTGTTGCATTGCACCTGACACATGTGAACTTCGTCTATTACGCTATTGTATACGCCGGTCGGTTCCACTCCGCCGCTCGTACGATTTACCCAAAACGAGTTTGCTCTTTGCTTATTTTATGTGTTTATAATGCACGGTAACCTTTTGCGCTGGGCGGATAGAAGCAATTAATTTGGGCATTTTCCCCATATTTATAGAGTGCCATGTGCTATCAACTATCACAACACATTCCCACATGGGAGCTCGTGTTATTTTGGGGTCAATTCCCATCAACCGAGGTCATGGGTAAAATTTGACCTATTTATTCAACGCTTCTTCAACGCCGAGAAAAATCTTTATGAGGGTGCAAGTAGGGGCGGTTTTTCATATAGGTAATTGGGTCAATGTCCAACCTATCTATTAAAATATCTTGTTTTATAATACAATTTTAACGAAAAAACAGGTAGGCACTTGATTGATTTTACAGCTTATATTTTTTTCAATTTTAATTTAAAATTCGTATTTTGTTCAAGATACGAAACAGAAGGCTTTCATATCAGGAACTTATTTCAATCAAGACATTATGAACTACAAAACATTATCATAATTATAAACGATTATTTGTTCGAACGTTCTATTAATGAATCATAATAAATATTTAATTTTCATTAATATGAAATTGCAGTGACAGCTGTTTCGCCAACCAATGTTGGCATTATCAGGTGTTACAATAAACTATTATTGAGTTTTTTGTAACACCAACATTGGTTGGCGTAACAGCTGTCGCGGCAATTTCGTAGAAATTAAATTAATAAATTGTGATATTATTATAGAGTTCCAAATTAAACAGATAATTATGTTGAAGTATCATAGTGTTTCCGCCAATACAATGGATTATCTGTATTCATATTTTTTACCGTTTAATATTTAATATGTATCAATTTCAATTAATTTTGTATTTTTTTTTAAGTTTACGTATTGAAGTATTTACAAGTTTAAAGGCGGGCCACACTGTTTTAAACAAGCTCTCCACATCGGTCTCCACCGGAGGTTTAAAATTGTGTAGACACTTGTTTGAAACCAAAATTCGTTTGACCTTCAACGGACGGACGCGCGTTTAAACACGCATTCCACGTGTGGAGAGCTTGTTTACAACAGTGTGTGGACGCTACACCAACCGTGGGCTCCACAGCTCTCCACCAAGGTCACCCCTGTGGAGAGTTTGTTTCAAACAGTGTGGCACGGCCTTTATTATACAAGGCAAATATTTTGGGAAGGGTAGTCGAATTGAAAACGTTATTTTCATAGTATTGTGAAATTTTGTGTTTCTCGCTAAATGAATTCCCGATATTTTGACGCCACTTCCATAACGAACTAACTGCCAGAAAAATTCCATGAACATACTCTTAAATTGACCAATAATCCAAGTTTTAAAATTGAATATAAAATTTATTTTTTATTTGTTGCTGTATAATAAATCTTGATTCAATTTATTCCTCGTTGTCATCGTTGTGGCACATCCAAGTGTCACGGCTAATGCCTCCTCAAACCGAATGTTTGTAAGAGACTACACTCGGAACAGAGATGTGCTCGGTGTTATTGAAATATTGTTATTATGTATTGGCGACACGGCCCGGTGGTTTAACATAACAATGCGGTAGGTGTTGCCTAAATTGACGCATCATAATAACTCCGTTCTGCTCACCGTTATTCACCATTCACTTGTCATTTCAATGGTATACACATTTATGTATTAGCATTGATTTCAAAATTCGAACGTACCATTTTTCTAGTGAGCTTTATTCATATTTTTCACAGTAGGTACTCGTATATTTCAATACCGTGTAAACATATTATTATTATTATTATTTTTTATGTACAAAACAGGTCGTTTGGACCCAATTACTGTATACAATTTTTTTTAGCTATTATATGGATTCTCGTGACATGTGATAGGTAGCCAATCTATCGCCATTTTTATTGTCACGTGAATTCTACACCAGACCAAAGACAGTGTGACAATCACACTGCCATCGCCGGGAATCGAACCCAGGACCTTCGGCATGGAAGTCAGAGCTCGTAACCACTCTGCCACGAAGGTCGTCATATGTACGGATATTATATTTTCATAGATTTTTGTTGAAAATTGATAATCTTTAAGCGTTCTTCTTCTCTTTCTCTCTAGCCATTCTCCTCTGCTGGATATAGGCCTTTTCAAACAGTCTCCATTTTCCTCTATTCTAAGCGACTCTCGTCCAACTTTTTCCCCCTACTGGAATGTCGTCAGATTTTTTTTGGGGGTCGAACAATGTTTCTTTTTCTTCCCATAGTTTCCACGCAAGACTCTGAGTGATCAGCTATCTTAACACTGTGGAATTCCATAGCCATTTTTAATGAATCATGTTACTTCTAAAATACATCATCTAAAAGATCTTCACTGGCTCAAGTGTCCTGAAAGAATCCAGTATAAACTATGCTGGACGGTTTTGAAAGCGCTTCACGGAATGGCATCAGCCTATATATCTGAACTTTGTATTTCTGATAGCCCTAACTTGCGGCAATCTACGCTTCGATCAGCAAACTCCTCGACAATAGGCAGATTAGTTGAGCCAAAGCGCAACCCCTGGACAAATTTCGGAGATCGGGCTTTCGCAGTGGCAGGTCCGTCCGCCTGGAATATGCTTCCTGCACGCCTCAGATGCATTGATAATCCGACTGACTTTAAATCTCACCTAAAAACCCACCTTTTCAAAATATCCCATAAAATGTAAGCAACGGTTATCTGATTGCTGGTGTCACATGCAGCTCTCATGACTAAAAACATTGTCAAAGCGCCCTTGAGGTGAGCTATTCGCGAAAACGGCGCTATACAAATTAGCCTAATTATTATTTTTATTATTATTACTTTTTTTAGTGAAAAAATAGTTTTTAAATTCATTAAAGAAAATCACAATTTTAAACCTTTTTCGGATTTCATAATATTGATATCATATGTTGTTTATTAAAAACAACGTATACAATCATAGTATTAACAATATTTATTCTATGGACATTATTTCTGTGGATATTACTTCTTACAGAATAGTCCATTGGTGGTGGTCTAGGGAATAGAACGCTTGGTTCCTGATCCAGGGGACATGGACCACGACCAGATTCCTTCTTCATAATAATGAGCTTTTTTCTGCTCATATTGAAGATTGTGAAATAAATTCTAAATTCTAATATCATTAATATGAATCCTCCAATTCAATCTATGAGTAGGTTGTTGAATATGTATGTATTTTTAATTTTTTTTAAACTGTACTCTGCGTGTAGCTTATTTATATTGAAGATTGTGAAATAAATTCTAAATTCTAATATCATTAATATGAATCCTCCAATTCAATCTATGAGTAGGTTGTTGAATATGTATGTATTTTTAATTTTTTTTAAACTGTACTCTGCGTGTAGCTTATTTATTTTAAACGCACTGCGCCCCGATAGCGAGGTTGCGGGTTCGTATCCGGTCACGGATAATGTTTTTTTAATATGTATCAAAAATCCATTAGCAATTATCTTGAAAAGGTAAGTAATTATATTATTACACGTAATGCCTAAGCATAAAAAAGATAATTTGAATAATATTCTTAAATAATTCATTGTTGAAAGTAATATCTATTATCTTTGGGTAGCGTCTTATTAAAATTTATAACAATATAAGAAACGGTTTATAATACTTAAAAAATTTCAATCAATTAACAAATAATACAATTTCCACGATCATAAGAATTTCAAAACATCACTGTTATCTTATTATATCCATCATAATAATAAATATATTGTTTATCATTTTGCAAGTTTATATGTGGGAATGCGAATACAGTTGACAAAGTAACTGTGTGGACACCTATGTTTTATGCAACTGAAATATAAAACATGTAACAAATTAACGATAAAATGAGACAATTTACAGAGTCGGAACAATCGAGTAGAATTACTTTTTAAAATATATCATAGTTTATATTTTCAAATCTAAGGTATGTCTATGGAGTTCTAGTGCCAACCCTTATGCATGGAAGTGAAGCTTGGAGCTGGCGAAAAGTAGTATAAATTCCGTAGAAATGCGATCACTGAGAAGATATGGGAGAAAACACTCTATCATACATAGATCACGTAGATACTGTTAATACTTAATTAGCATATGATCAATTATGCACATTTATGTTTTCACTTTAATTTATAATATTAATTATAATTAGAGTCCTCTTACTTATGGCTGTCACTGCAATTATATCATACTCGTACTATCCAACCGTTTAATAGGCGCTCATGCATGGGATAATTTTGCGTCTAATTACGGGTGTAATAAAGTGTGAAGTTTGTTATGTTGGCTGCACTGTGCATTCGTTGCACTTGTGTCTGTTTACAATAAAAACCGGCTATGTAATCTGCGGCAAGTGTGAAACTTAACACACGATCCAACGTTAATTACTATTGGTGTTATTATGAATTCCATTTTCAATATATAAACAAGTGTAATTTTCTGCTTCAATGAAAACAATTGTATGTAAGATATGATATCATTTTCGGACTTAGAGATGAAAAACATTTATTAAATATATTTTCACGAATTTTTATGAATTAAAACAGATTTTTCCACTTTTGAGTTTATTTTTCTCGACTTGTTTCGAAGGCTTACACCTTCACCATCGGGAGAACGTATCAGTTTATTTCGTTCTCCCGATGATGAAGGTTTGTAAGCCGAGAAAAATAAACCCAAAAGTGGAAAAAACAGTGTTTTAATTCATAAAAATTCGTCATTATGGAATTCCACAGTGTTAACGCCGTAAGTGTATCTAAAATAATTTTTTTTTTTTAGGTAAATGCGGTGCGAATGCTAGTGTTATGAACAAAATATTGAAAGTTTCATTAAGATGTTGTAAACGCATGTAAATAATGAAGAAAGTATAATAATGAATATATACGTCAACGATGTAAGTGAAAAAAATAGAGGAACACCGAAGAAAACGTGTCACGATCAAATCAAATATCAAATATTAAATGTTGACCAAGTGAGGAGTCGGAGAAATCGACGTGCGTGCATAACACGATGTATAAATCTTGAAAAATCGAAATAAGTATGTCAGAAAAAGAAAGTGTGAAAGAACCATTCTTTTGATTTCGTGATGGTTACCAGAAATATTAAATAAAGAGCCATTTATATAAATGAATCATTTCAAGGGACATTACATACTCGTACCAAAAAAAAAATCCCACATAAAGTAGAAAGTTTTCTAAATTATAAAATACAGTACATACGAATAACATTCAAATAATCTGCATTCTAGTTAAATATTTAACAAAAAATTCTAGGTACATATTATATGAAACAAAACTTGTTAAAAATTTATCAAATCCTGCATATGTGTTCAATGCTCGTTATTTTATGAATTCGAAAGAAGTAAGTACTCTTAAATATTCTAGTTACACCTTTCCATATTACTGCTGGCTGTGGCTAGCAAATTAAACAGGTCAAACAAATCGACGTGCGTGCATGATGCGATGTATGGATGTTGAAGAATTGAGAGAAGTATGTCAGGAAAGTACAGTATGGCGGTACATTGTCTCTGCCTACTCCTCCGGTGAGTCATTATGGTTGGTAGGTTAAATGAAAATTCTACTTGCGGAACTGTGAAAATGTTATACCCAATTACAATTATTACATTTTTGTATAAAACCTTATGTACCAACTTGACCTTTCCGGGTAACTCGATGTCGGATGACAATGATAAAAAACATTGTAAACAATCGTTAACATGGCCATTGTTATCAGACAACGTGCAGCATCATTCCGTTTAAAGTTTTTATTTTCCGACTCACTTACTCGTCTTACACTTACGCAAGATAGAAAGAGTGGTGATGAATGTTGATGTGTTACTTATACAGGTATATTGCACTCTATTAGTAAAGATGTTCGTTTTTATTACCTGTGCAGTGAGGTTAATTTGTTTATCAGATGTTTATACATTGATAATCATGTCTGTTTTTTAAGATAACAATATTGTTTCGAATATATGCAAGCAATTAAATGTTTAAAAAAATATTAATTAAATATTTAAACAGCTGTGGTTTGTAAAGAAAAATATATAATGGAGGCCAATGACACAAATTTAGATGTGTAATTTATTTACACCTACTAATATTACAAGCGATGCATGGAATGGCTCCAAGTTATGTATCCGAACTCTGTATAACTGTCAGCCTGAATGCAAGGAAATACACACTTCGCTCGGCGAACTCTTCGGCAATGGGAAGATTAGTTGAGTCGAAGCGATGCCCTAGTACAAATTTCGGGGATCGAGCGTTTGCGGTAGCCGGTCCATCAGCTTGGAACAATCTCCCTTCACACCCAGTGGCAGTACTCCCATAGAAGCCCAGAAGCCCGGCTTGCGTAAGTAATTTTGAATCAAAACCTCTTCTGGCTTACAGAGGTTCAGCTCTTGTGGCTATTCCTATTACGTCTGATGGGAATATTGTTGAAAGTTGATTTGGTGGGTTGTTGGTTTTTGCAGGGGCATGATTACTTAAATTTGGGGGTTTTGATTCAAAATTTCTTACACGAGCCGAGCTTCTGGGCTTCTATGGGAGTACCGCCACTGTTCACACCTCTGATGCATTTTTTGATTCGACATATTTCAGATCTAAGCTGAAAAACCATCTTTTTCATATTTCATACCCAATTTAAAACTTGCATATTTTTTTCTATTAAATTTTCTTACCGATCACGAATATCAATCAGATGCAGCGTTCACATTTAGATTTAAAACACGTCTTAATGCACCGTTGAGGTGATTACATCACAAAACGGCGTTTTAAAGGTTAGCATATTATTATAGAAACATTCAAGACTCTTGTATTAGACAATTTAAATAACTAACTAAACATCACGCCATCTATCCGAAGAGGTAGGCAGAAGCAATGGGAAAACACTCAGTTCTATCCTGATATACTTCTTACGCTTCCTTAACTTTAATGCATCGTGTCATGCACACACGTCGTCTTCGACAGTATTAGATAACACACGCGAATGTCGGAACATATAAAGATAGCCCCTGGACCCCAAAGCTTTACTGAGTCTGAAAATTGAAAGTAAACACAAAACACAGAAATAAAATTTAAAAACAACTAGTATTCACTAGCAAGGATCATAATATTTTGAAACTAAATAAGAAGAAAAAAAACAAATAGCAAAAGTGCAATAATATGATCCGAAAAAGCAAAGAATTTTTATAAATAATTTCATTTACAAAAAATTAACAAACACTTCAATTTAATTTAATAATTTTGCTTCAATATTTTGATGGAAAGTTATTTTAAATAATAATGAAATAGAACGATGTTTTTCTGGCCAGACCTGTCTGTGAGTGCTAGCCAGCCTGGCGAAACCGGCCACTGTCTAAATAAAGGCAAAAGTGGAAGTAGTTATTAAAAAAAAGTTGAATTTAATTTTTATCGTGTTAAGTTGCTAATAAAACGTATATTTATTTTATAAACAAATAAGTAAGGAGATTTTTCGATTGAAAGAAGTAAAAAAAATACTCAAACGTAAGAACTTTGATTAGACTCATATCAAATAGTCGTAAACATCGCCTAGGCCTATGGCGCGATGAAAAACGGAAGAAATTCTCCAGAATGTTACTTTGATTTTCATCTTTGAATACGGCGCGACTTTCGCTTTGATCTCGAAATAAATTGAAAGTTATCCATCGCTGGGTTCTGATTCTACCCTTCCGTTTATGTGACACCCGATGTAACACTTTTATTTGTACCCTCGCCGATCCCCCGGGGGATTGGAGGAAAATTGGATGACCCTTATCCCTTCCTTCCTGCTATCCGATCCCGCTGTTGACGGCATGGTGGCACGCTGACCTTTCGCGATCAATTGCCAACTTTGGCGTATGATGAGAAAGTGATTTGCATTCAGGCGCTTCGACCCTTTGCTAAAGTCAATTTACAGTTCAATGTACAGTTTCCTTTTATTTAATGATATCGCGAGTATCGTATCGGTACGTGAGTCGAGTCCATAACTAAACTCCTTAATAAATAACATATTCATACCGCTCTGGAGGTGATTCATTCATAAAAGCACGTTTTATTAACCTGTCAATTTATTTATTATAGGTAGGTTAGACAGAGAGGATGTACCGCCATACACTTATATCCTGATATAACTCTCGCGCCTCTTCTACATTCATACACCGTGGGAATCAAACGTTGCGATGAACTAAATTGGGCGGAAATTGATTACATTTTTTTTTGGAATAAATACAATTACTTTTCTTCTATATTCGCCATTCTTTGTGTTCGCTTTATTTCTCTTTTTCTTTTTTATATACTTTGTATATACAACACTTATATTAAAAAAAATTACATAGACATGTTTCGGACAACCAGTCCTTCTTCAGTGATACATTTATAAAGATACATATTTTAAATATTATAAAATTGTTTACATAATCTGACAGATGTTATAAATATTTATTTTGGAAAGTTTATTCTTTTGTTTTAACAAATATTATGATTCAATTTAAAATAATAGTTTAATTTTAAATTGTATATAATTACCTGAACCTCAATTAGAACTTTTATTTCACTAGCTTACACTTGGTATTACAACACTTTATTTTACTAAGCACAGACATGTTTCGGTTATAACATAACCTTTATCAATGTACACATTTAACCAAAAAAAATATATTATTAAAATTAAAATTGTGTACATCGATAAATGTTATGTTATAGCCGAAACATGTCTGTGTTGTAATACTAAGTGTAATTGTATTTATTCAAATATGAATTCCCAACACAAAGTGGAGGGGAATATAGAAACAATGTTGTAATTAATGGAGATCTACAAAAATATCATGTACACACTACATATTTTGACGTGCTTTTTCTGAAAATATGTACATTTTATTTATATAAAATTTTGTGTGTAAATACTATCAAGTGGGAAATATTTTCATTTGGTCCAATTAAGGGTTAATTAGATTTGAAAAGAATTCAGAATGCTCATTTAAGACATATGATCTTGTAACCATGAAAACATTATGTAAATAACTTTTTTAATAACTGCGTTTATTTACTGCGAAGTTCATTTTATCTCCAATCTAACCCACCATTGTTTGTTTTTACGACCACGCGGTAAAGATAACAAAGTTTTATTATGTCACGTACAGAAAGGTTGTAAAGTTCATAATTACTCGTTTAAACACAAAATATCCCCTAAAATGTTAAATATGTTTTATTCAAATAAAAAATGTTGTGATAAACTTAAAGCACAGTATAGAATTCCACAATGAAGATTTTTTAAATGAATTAAAACACTGTTTTTTTCCCCCTTTGCATTTTTTTCTCGACATGTCTCAAATGTTTTATTTCTTCATCATTGGGAGAACGAAATAAACAGATTACCTAAGTACATATTGCATTTTTGTTTGAAAGATTTTAATTCTAAATAAAATATGTTTGCAAATATTTTTTGTGAATGTATACTTATACTTGTATACGAATCCTGGATTTCACCCACGGTGGGTGATTAATTCATGAAATTTAATTGTATCTCAATAGAGACGAAGATGCAAACTGAATAAGGTTGATCAAGGTGTTTACAGGACTTATGACCTGTCATTGGTTGGGTTAAGCGCACGCTTTATGTAATTACAACATTCCCCATTCCACTTATTTTCTTTATGACCATTTTTGGAGGTTGTATATATGCTACAAATCTATACTTATCTTCACATGTCAGTTTCAGTACGCCATCTATGTAGATCTGATTACATATGTTAATCTTTTTAAGATTAATCTATATAATCCACACACTAACGCCATCTATGGAGATTTTAAAAAAAAAATTGAATTTAAGAACATCTAACAAGATATGTTTTTTGGGATCTTGGCTTTATCCGTGTAACATTATATTTTCATTGACTAACGTTTCGGAGATCATTTCATTCTCCATCAGATGGAGACTGCTATAATCTCCGAGACGTCGTCGAAAAATTTCAATTTTTGTTAACTTGAATTCAAGAAAATCTAACAAGATATGTTTTTTGGAATCTTGGGAATATTCGTGTAACTTGTTATCTTCTTTGATGTAGTGGCTGCCTTCTCGTAGACCTTAGTGACTTCCGAACACCCCAGTCAATAAATGCACCAGCTACAGAACACACGTGTGTCATTAATATAACTCCCGTAATACCGCGCATCCCTCCGACGATTTGGAGATCGTTCTATTCTCCATCAGATGCAGACTGCAATGATCCCCGAAACTTCAGTCTAGGAAAATAAAAAGTTATACGGATATAACCAATATCCTAAAAACGCATTGCTACCTACCGTGAAATCTACGCACTTATCTAACAAGATAGGTCATAACGTTTTTTTTTATTCCAAACTTTTCATTATTATTAATGCTGTAATTGTAAGGCTATACGATGGCACGCCTGAATGACTGCAGAATAATTCAAAACTCCTATTTTTGGGATATCCATCGGATTTCTAAACGGAGTTCTGCTTACCATGCATATGGTTTAACTTCCCTTACGTGTACCTTGTAACACCTAACACCCTTGTCAGCTCTCAGGCACTTTACTGTACTACCTTTCTTCCTAACAAGTGTTCGCGACGCTTTACCAGCTTATCTTATTCCTCCCCTCACCCCACCTTCCTTCCTGCGGCAGGGTTGTCAAACCTCTGTCTCAGTGATGTGGAGTTGATGGTAAGTGGACTAGGGTATGATTTACCCGGGTAATAACTGACTGGGCAGAAAATAAACACCAGGAGTACATGCTCGAGAACGTATTAAATTGCCTTTGAGTGTCATGCAGTGATATCGTCCTCTTAGCCCTTTCATCCCTTTATCAACTAAATATTTATTATTCCAGTATTCGATAACGCAATAATCCTATTTCAATGATTCCATATTTTATATACGTTTTATTTTTGTAACGTTGGCTTTTATCAGTATTGAGTTTTTTTGTGTTGGAAACATGGTAATTTGAATATATTTTAACGCTTTTAAAAAAATAGGTTCATGATATGCACATGTTTTATGTTTTTAGAAGTCTATGATTATTAAAAAATATTTCTGTGCGAAATCAACACGATGAGGTTTTTTTTCTTCTAAAATCTTCATTTAAAATCAGAATGCATTTGGTGTTGCCCATATAGAACATTCAAGGCATGACAAGGAGAGGAATTTTAGGAGTTACACGTTTAAGAAAACTACTACATACACTGAGCATCCTTGAAATAAATTTACTGATATATAATGCCCAAACCCATAATTTGAATCAATTCAATCGGATATTTGACAAACTCTCGAGCGAACGGGAACAAACGTCCATAATCTTGTCACGGTCGACTAATATAAAAAAAAAAAGTTTTCCCAATGATTAAGGTATAAAACCTTCGAAACATGTCGAGAAAATAAAACTCAAGTATTATCTTAATTCTTAAGTTTATAAAAAATTAAGAGACTTGTTGTAATTTATTTTGTTATGTCATTGTCATTACAGAGCGAGCCAAATCAATGTATTGATTGATTCCCAAAGTGGTCTATATAGACCCCCAGGGGTCCACGACAACTTGCAAGAGGTCTACGAGAGTTGCAAAAAAAAATGTGGGTCCATGAAATGTGGTCCACAAGATGGTTCAGCTAAATTGAAGCCAAATATTGAAACGCAATACGAATATCGAAATCGTTGGCGACCCTTTTTTTTTTTAGCTCGACAGCGACTTCCGGCCAGTAGAACTCGGCAGCAACCAAATTTTTTTAGCAATCAATTCGAAAAATCAATTAGATAAGCAGGGGGTCTACGGCACAAAAAAAATTGAGAACCTCTGATGTAAACGTTTATATTAATTCTCATGACTTGTGATAGGTAGCTGATCTATCGCTATTTTATTATTATGTGAATTCTACACCAGACCAAAGATAGTGTGAGAATCACACTGTCATCGCCGGGAATCGAATCTGGGACCTTCGGTGTGTCAGCCATTGCTGTTGTCACTACGCCACGAAGGTCGTCCATGTATATAAATAAGCATCATCTTTCTTCCTTCTGTTTATTTGCCTTTCGTATAATTATCTAACTAACTAACCATCACGCCGTCTTCTCGAAGGGGTAGGCAGAAATAATGGACTGCCACACTTTAACGATGCCACACTGCCACGACAGCGACAGCACAGATTGTTTTACCAACCGGCCACCAGAACCAATCTGCCTCTGGTGACACCGGTGGGAAGAGCAATTAGTCTGCTGAACGCGGTCTCCTCGGAGATCGACGTCTTTTATATTAGTGAAGGTACGTTCAGGGGACAAATACTTTTGACTTTAGAAAGTATCTTGTCTTCCTAATGTCGAACCATCTATAAAGCGTTTCTGGTACTTTGTTGTATTTTTATAATATTTTACCTGTACTCAATAGATGCCTTAAACATTTTCCTGTTTGTAATGTCTATTGAGTTAATAAACTGATTTGATTTGATTTAACCGATGCGGCACCCCACACTTCTCGTTTCGCCCCCGCGGGAGACGCGGTGTGATGGGTTGCGAACCTCATCGCCACATTTCGTATTGTAAAAAAAAACTAACTAACTAACTAACCATCACGCCGTCTCCCCGAAAGGGTAGGCAGAAAGAATGGACTGTCACACTTTTACTGATGCGGCACTCTATCCCTTTTCGACCCGCGGGAGACGCGGTGTGATGGGTTGCGAACCTCATCGCCACCAATAGGCATCTCCCGCGCACACTTCGATCGTCCAACACCCACAAAATATATCTAAAACAAATAATATAAAATACAATGATATAAAATAAAATAACAAAATAAAAATAATTTAACACAAAATGTTATTTTTAGATGGTGCACATATTGTCTATTTAATTTATGTTCCACGAATCCACCGTTTTTTTAAATTTATAATAGCACATAATGTAATAGCACATAATGTTTTTTTCGATGTTGCACATGTTGACATGGACGATCCGGACTTTTGTGTTTATTTAATTTATGTTACACGTATCCACCGTTTTTTAAATTAGCTGTAATTAGGCACTTAACCAGCAAGAACTTTAAAATCATATTGAAGAAATTATTCAAATTGTCATTGGAACAAATGAAAAATTTATTTTTACACCTGTCAAAATTCTTTATAAAAACGAAAAAACTTATATAATTTTTCACAGCAAAACAGTACAAACATATTACGTGTCATAATTAACTATTATAAAGTGCGGCAACAGTTAAATTGACCAAAACAATTCACTTATACGCGAAATATCTCCAAATGTACAGGAGCACCACATGAACCAAACCAAATTTTCAAAATCAGAATATAAAATTATTATTATTAATGTTAAAAATATATTTTTTTCGCTTTCGGCAACCCTATTGCAAGTTTCATGTCGGGTAGCTGTGAGACAATAGATTATGACTAAACCCATCAGATCAGTTTAGCGCTGCTTATGCAGTGCCACTCAGGCCGGGTGGCTCATTCAATTGCGCGCTCGGGCCGCGGGAGGCATCCACCATCCACCATCCAACGGGCTTGTTAGCGTAACTTGTTACCCAGCTATGAAGTGGGTATCCAGAGGCGGGTCGACTTGTCTACCAGCTCGTTAGTTCACGAATCCGGAATGATTACGAAACGGGACCGAACTATTGTGTGTCTGCTACTTCGATGCAAAACTGTTTGACCTGTTTAATTTGTTCGCCACAGCCAGCAGTAATACGGGAAAGGGTATCGAGAATACTTAAGAGTACTTACTCTTTTAGAATTCATAAAATATATACAGGATTTAATTTTTTTTAAAAGTCATGTATCTTATAATATGTACCTAGAATTTTGTTAAATATTTAACTAGAATGCAGATTTTTTTAATGTTGTTCGTATGTACTGTATTTTATAATTTAGAAAACTTTATATTTTATGTGGGATTTTTTTTGTCATGGAATGTCTCTTGAAATGATTCATTTACGAGGTCTGTTCAAAAAGTATCGCGAATTTTGAATTTCCGCTGGCTACGTATATTTGATTTTTGATTTTTTTGTAGCGTTATGTTGGTACTCATGTCCCTTACTTATGCTGACAAGGTCGGCCGTTTTGAATGTTTAGTTAATTTTTGACAGCTGTTTTGCTTGGATGTGTTTTGGCTCGTCTTCGATTTTTGCCTATTCCAAAAAATGGATCAAAGAATCTGTATCAAATTTTGTGTGAAAAACAAAATAAAGTGCGCGAACGCATTTCGAATGTTGACTGTGGCATATGGTGAAGCTACCTTGGACCAAAGCAACGTTTATCGGTGGTACAAAATGTTCTCAGAGGGCCGAGAAGATATGAACGACGAAGAGCGTGCCGGACGCCCGAGCACGTCAACAACAGACGAAAACATTGATAAAGTGAAGAAAATAGTATTAGCCAATCGTCGAATCACCGTTAGAGAAGTTGCTGAGGACCTAAACATATCGATTGGCTCGTGCCATTCGATTTTAACCAATGATTTGGGCATGAGTCGGGTCGCCGCGAAATTCGTGCCAAAATTGCTCAATTTCGACCAAAAACAGCATCGTGTTAACATTGCTCAGGAGATGTTGGACTCGGTCCGTGACGACCCAAATGTGCTCCAGAGGGTCATAACTGGTGACGAATCATGGGTTTATGGTTATGACGTGGAAACCAAAGCTCAACCATCCCAATGGAAGCTGCCGCATGAGCCAAGACCAAAAAAAGCGCGCCAAGTTCGGTCGAACGTGAAGGTTTTGCTCACAGTTTTCTTCGATTGCAGGGGCGTGGTGCATCATGAGTTCTTGCCACAGGGTAGTACGGTCAATAAGGAATATTACCTGCAAGTTATGCGCAATTTGCGCGAAGCAATCCGCCAGAAACGCCCGGATTTGTGGAAGAACAAAAACTGGCTTTTGCACCATGATAACGCCCCTGCTCACACATCGTTGCTTGTGCGCGAATATTTGGCCAAAAACAACACAGTAATGGTGCCGCAGCCACCGTATTCCCCAGACCTGGCCCCCTGTGACTTTTTCCTGTTTCCAAAACTGAAGAGGCCCATGAAAGGACGACGCTACGCCACGATTGAGGAGATAAAGACGGCATCGAAGGAGGAGCTGAACAAGATCACAAAAATGATTTTTTTAAGTGCTTCGAGGATTGGAAAAAACGTTGGCATAAATGTATTATATCCGAGGGGAATTACTTTGAAGGGGACAAAATAGATATTCATGAATAAATAAATACTTTTTGAAAAAATATAAAATTCGCGATACTTTTTGAACAGACCTCGTATATAAATGGCGCTTTATTTATTATTTCTGGTAATCATCTCGAAATCGAAAGAATGGTCTGCCACACTTTTCTTTTCGCTTCCTCAACATTTATACATTGTGTTATGCACGAACGTTGATATCTCAGACTCCTCACGTGGCCGACATTCAATGTGCCACGTTTTCCTCTGTCTTCCTCTATTTCTAGTAACATTTACATCGCTAACATATACTTTTTGTACCATTCTTTTTTCATTCATTATTTCCAAGTGTCTAAACCATCTTAATGTTCCTTTCATTATTTTGTTCATAACACTTTCTTTCGCGCTTTTATTATTTCTATCAGTATATCATTAAATAATTAATGTTTTTAATTGAAATTTCTTGGTAGAAGTTCATTTTAGATAATGAAAACAAAAAAAAAACGATACAAAATTTCTTTATTATTATATTATGTATTTAGTGTGCTTCCACTTGTGTTTATGTTTGACCTGTTTCGGCAGCTTGCTGCCATCTTCTGGTGAGATCTCTAGAAGATGGCAGCAAGCTCCCGAAACCGGTCGAACATAAACAAGTGGAAGCACACTAAATAAATAATAATAAAGAAATATGGTATCAAAAATGTATCATTAGTAATTATGCGACTAGTACGCCACAAACTACATCCAGAATCGGAAGCACTTTCATTTTTACATAATCTATGATACAGTTTTCCCTTTCAAGTGTCTACGCAAAAATCTTCACAATTGTAAAATATGAATACAAGACAAGTACTAAATTTCGCCACCCCTGACAGTTGGTTAGGAGGGTACCTACTTAATTACTTAAGCGCATAAAATTCAGTTTCGAGATGACAATCGGGACAATTTAAATTTCATTTGCCCTAATTTGTTGCCATTAGATATTACCGCAACCATTTATCTTGCTGGATCATCTTATCCCCATCTTGTTATCAAATGTGGTTGTAATATTTTCCTGTGCTCTCTCATCCTTCTAACATATGATCGCACCCCATTCTAGCATTCCCCGAGAGGATTTCTACGGAAGCCACCCCCGATGTGTCACGACTTCACCCTCTCGTTACAGACCCCAATAGTTTGTATCAGTACACCCACCTACAGAGATAGCCGTGTCCATGATGTACGCGTGCTTTAGTTACCTACTTAGTCTGGGGCAGGTATGAAATCAGATTTTCAAACATGTTTTAGTACGAATGATTTTCATCCGTACAGAAACTCAGAATCGACTACCCATCTACTTATATTTATTACATAAAAAAATTATCTTCATGCGTACTTATCGGAATCTTAGAAACTTTTAACAGAAATGAGAACAAAGAGTATTCAGTACATATTTTTAGAGGATGATATCAGCCCATCTCTGGGTTTATTCAATAAAGTGACATCTATTTAAACACTATGCTATAATCTAACCCAGAGGTTCCCAAACTTTTTTATCCCGTAGACCCCTTGCTGATTTTTTCTATTTTGGGTAGACCCCCTGATTTTCCCCCTGATGACCCCCTTTCAATATTCGGCTTCAATTTAGTTGAACCATCTCATGGACCCCCATTTTTTTGCAACTGTCGTAGATCCCTTGCAAGTTGTCGTGGACCCCAGGGGGTCTATATAGACTACTTTGGGATTCACTGGTCTAAGCTTTATTTTCATCACGGAATCATTCTTCTATCCATCTTTTACTGATTAATTTAAAATTCTATTTTTGCAGTTCCTTTAGGTGTTTTATAAATCTTTTAAGCTTTCTCTTCTTATTCCTTCCTATAAACCTGTGTGGTCTGTTATCTAGAGGGGATGCTCCTCCTATGAGGTGGATTCCTAGTTGTCCTTCCATTTTTTAGGAGATCTTCCACTAGGACAAATTCCGTGAGACTGATTATGTAGTGCAATAAGTATATCGTAGTCTGGTGGTATCTATTATTTGGAAAATATCGTACCAATACTAACCCCTCCTTCGTCGTCTACTCCATCTTACAATATCATCAGTCTATTTAATTTAATTTTCATAAAGAAATAATATTTATAGAATGTTACATTACTACTCGAAAGAAAATTAGTACGATCACCGATAACAGTGCTGACTTCATATTCTCGAAAAGTCAGAGTTGCAACATAATTTTTTTTTCGAAAATGCGTTTTTGCGAAAAACGTTGTTGAACGTGACAAATATGAATGATTTGCGCATTGCCCCTCAAGATATTCAAATTGCCCCCGATGGGGCCTACGGTCAACGTTGGGAAACACTGGTCTAACACATCTCTCTTATTCTGGTGTTCCTCACGCGATCTTTTAGAGTTTTGCTTGCTATTATCTTCGGTGTATCATAAACCGAGGATGATAACATACAAAATTACATCATTAAGTGTGTCTTAGGTGTAATTTTCACTTACTTACTGACTTATAACTATGGTTTATTTATTTACTGCCTGTCGTATTCGTATGATGAAATATCCGAAAGATTTTCTATTTTTTATTATTTTTTAATGTATACAAATACTTGTAGAAGGGTTCGTAGAAGGGCGTTGTTGGGTGCGGAGTGTTGAATTACATAAAGCGATCGCTTAACCCAACCAATGACAAGTCATAAGTCCTGTAAACGCCTTGACCACCATATTCTGTTTCCAAATAATTTACATCTTCGTCTCTATTGAAATACAATTAATTCTTAAAGATTTTCTATATTTCTATATGAATCAAAACATTTTTTTTCTTCTGTTGAGTAAATTTTTCGATATAATTTCACTGTGTGGACGCCTCAATGTTATAAAAAAATTGTTTTTATTAGATTTGATATAATCACTAACAATGATTGAAAAACTGTTTTCTGTTGTTAGACATTCGTTTGGTAGCCGAGCAGGTCGAATGATAACGGTACGGTTCGGTACTTACCCGCGCATGTTAATGGCTACCGAGATAAAGAGCACTAGGAGGAACTGGATTACTATGGCCTAAAGGCGTTAAACCAAAGTTCGCGGCGTCACAAGATGGCCGCGGAAATGGTCACAGCAAATAGTTGATTATTTGATTTCGAGAGAGTGGGGCGGTCAATATATTGTTGGGAGTAATGGGCTATACGAACACGCTAATCATCTATTCGTTCGTTCCCATCGAAAGTTCAGCAAAATTGCTTTGATGAACCAGTTGAGTAGGAAGTCGAATAATTATTAGATGTTTCTGGAACAAACAAAACAAATAAACCATCACGCCGTTTCTCAGCTGGGATAGGTAGAGAGAATGGACCGCCACACTACTCAATCCTGGCACACCTCTCTAGATTCCTCCACATTCATACAACGAGTCATACACGCACGTCGATTCTTTCGACTTCTAACATGACCAACCTTTAAAATTTGATTAATTTGGTCATGCCATGTTTTCCTCGGTTGCCCTCGACTCCGTACTTCATTTACATCATTAACATATACTTTCTTAACCATTCTTTCCCCATCCATGCGCTCCATATGTCCGAACCAACGCAGGGACCCTTTCATAATACCTTCTTCCGCTCTACATTCCTTTCATATATCAGCATTTGTAATTCTGTCGTATATCTTTCTACCACACATACGACTTAGGGACCTCATCTCTACCACATTTATTCTGCTCTACTCCTTTTGCTAGTTTCATGCTTCGCTTCCATACATTAAGTTTGGGACCAGAACTCCATTGTGAACGGCCGTTGGAACTGTTTCTGAAATAATTTAATATTCGAGGTAGACAACAGAAGTCGCTACTATTTAAAAAAATTATATTATTTTGTTGAATCGCTTTTTACATCATAACAGCGCAAGTTAAATTGATAGCTATACCGTTTATAGCTATCATATTGATTCTTATGACATGTGATTGGTAGCTAATCTATAGCCATTTTATTGTCACGAGAATTTTACACCAGACCAAAGACAGCGTGACATCACACTACTATCGCCGGGAATCGAACCCAGGACCTTCGGTGTGGCAGTCATCGCACTTACCACTTGGCCACGAAGCTCGGCAATTCAATACCGTTAAAGAACTCCCATTGATTACTTTCGTCCTCGGTTCTGAAGTAACATCCATCGTTGTTTCAAGCGTGTATTTTCTTTTATATATGCCTTCATTTTGTGTTGTGAATTCACAATTCAATAATATATTGTAATGTACTTTTTTATGACACAAATAATTTTATATATTTAATTAACGAACATTTTTTAGGTGGTTGTGCCTCTTTTTAGTGTAAAAACTTAAAGATTGTAAAATAAAATTAACTTTTGTATTTTTAACAACATTTAATTTGGATATTTTTAAAATTACAAATTAGTGTAGTTCTTAGCGGAGCTTCATATTTGGATTTAGAAGTAGCTCGAGAGGGACGTCAGGATAGAAAAGTGTGGCGGTCTGTCCTCTATACTTACGTCTCTAGTGAAAAGGCGTGACGGTCTGTCTGTTAATTGTATGCCTTTCAGGCATATTTAAGATTAATTCATTGTGGTTTGTATATCCCTTTGTTAAATTCCCTCTTGTAAATTCTGCATATAAGCCGACTTTCCTCCCAGCGGTTTCCAGAATAGGAAGAACCGTATTCTGTTAATGTGAGGATTTGTGGGTTTTTAACAGCACGTGGGCTCGAGCCGTGAAATAATTTGTCTCCGAGGACTGTGAAGAATTTGAGTGCCGCATGCACGAGGTGTGAATTTAATGAAAGGAAATGCTCTATACAATACTAACCGTTCCGTCGTCCGCGCAGGCGTACGGAATTCTAGTTAATTTGTAGATTTCATTTCCTGGAGCGAACATTCACACTAGAGGAATAAATCGCAAGAGTTAAAGTATGTAGAAAATGGTCGGTGCTTTTAAAAGACAAGTGACGCATGATCTCAGTAGAAATGAGATCTCCTAGTAAAAATATAAGAATTGAATGTGGTGCGAATGATATTGTTATGAACAAAAAATTAACAGAATCGTTATTATGGGAATGGTTAAAAAAAGTATATGTTATCAATATAAATGGATCTAGAAAAAGAGTCCGAGGAAAGCGTGGCACGATCAAATAAATCAAATATTGAATGTCGGCCATGCGAGGAGTCGGAGATATCGACGTGCGTGAATAACACGATGTACGAATGTTGAGGAATCGAGAGAAGTATGTCAGGTAAGCAAAGTGTGGCAGTCCATTCTTTCTGCTTTCCTCTTCAGCGAGACAGCGTGATGGTTAGTAAGTTTTTTTAATCTGCTACTACTCTGCCCTTGAGGTGATTACATCACAAAAACGACACTTTAAAAGTTAGCATATTATTAGTATTATTATTACTCCGATATTTATATTGATTAGAAGTAATCGATATGATCAAAAGAATTTAATATTCAGCCTATTATTCCGATAATTATTATAATACGAATGAAAACGTCAGTTTTCTAGTATTTTTATTATATTTCATGAAAATCACATGTTTCATGTGTGACATCCTATAAAATATAATAAAGCTCATAGAAAACTGACGTTTTCATTCGTATTAATAATTTAATATGGAGTTTTACATCATTGTTTAAAAAATAATAAATATTATTCCGATATTTATATTGACAAAAACTCCTCGATGTGATCAATAAAATATAACTTTCAATCTGCTACTCCCATATTTATATTGATAAAAACTCCTCAATGTGATTAATGTAATTTAATATGCATTGAAAGTGTTTTGTATTTTCTCAACATTATTGCATCATTATATGTGCGGGAATGTGATTCACCATAATAATACTACTAAAAATAATCACATTCATTACGAGCTTACTCAAGTTCTAATTTTGTGTCGCATACATATTACGATTTCTACTACAAAGTTTAGCGTCGAAATCCACATGTATTTCATATGCGCGCTACAAATCCGTTTAGAATGCTCCCATTCCGCCACGCGAATCCACAATTTGCCATGATTTAGCTAACCCCTAATTCCGAGTAATGGAACTGACTATCCATCTGTGTCAGATCGGATTAACGAAACGTTAAGGATGCCAATCAAATACTGGAAACTTTATCGTTCTTTTAACTTAATACGCTCTTAATCGACCGATTGCGGATTTCTGTAATGTGCTTTGTTTTCACGTTTATTGACAAAGTTAAAGCATTAAAGTAGTGCCAATCTATTTTAGTTTAAAATTGTCATTTTTAACAGTCCATTTGAGTTGTACATGGCACGTTGTTGTATTTCTAAATGATATCATTGCTCTAACAAAAATGATCGTGATACAAGTTAAACTTATTAAAACTTTTGAAAAATGATAAATAATTTTGTATTATCTAAAATGTTGGCTCAATATTTTAAAGAGATTTTTGTTTGTGCACATGTTTGAACTCATGATACGAAAGATTATGTTCAAGTTGACTTTTACAATTGGAAATTGCCGATCTAAAGATGTCCACGATCTGATCAAACTATCTTTGTAGATATTTATCTTTTTCTTTTTTTATATATGTAATACAACACTTTCAATAAAAAAAATTAAATTACAAAGACATGTTTCGGACAACCAGTCCTTCTTCAGTGATATATATTATAAAGATACATGCAGATTTAAAATATTATAAAATTGTTTACATGATCTGACAGATGTTATAAAAAAAGAAAAGAAGGGAAATATAGCAATTACAACACAAAGTATGGCGAATATAGAAGAAATATCTTTGTAGATTTTTTTATGCATAAAAACACTTTTCGATAATGCCTTAGAAGGGCGAAACATGTCATTCCATCTAATGATGTTTTCTTTCATATTAATTAATTAAAACAGTGTTTTAATTATTAAAATAAATCGTCGTTATGTATGTTAACGCCTTAAGTTTATTTGAAAAATATCTTTGTAGGTCTTAAAGCCGGTTTTGGATTTAGGCTTAGATCTTCGTATACAGAGGTTCAGCTCTAATACCAATTCCTCTTACGTCTGTTGAAAACATTATAGAAAATATGATTTGATGATTGTGTTACGTGGGAGATGCGTTTCCCGGAGGGCTCGGAAAGATAAAGAGTCTATGTTAAAGTTCCATAATACTTTTTTCTTGACCAGGGCTTCATAAATGAAATACAAGTTAATGCTTCACTGTGGAGTATTATGGGACTGGTTTTGTTTGTACATGGATGAGTGCAAAATCTTCGAACTTTTACTTCGTCCTCGTCTTCACCACAAAAATAATTTTCTTTATATTTTTATTGATTATTTTGATTCGCTGTGGAGAATCATCTAGAAAAGAGGAAGGAGGAAATAAAATCCGTCTTCGAAAAAAATGGCGTGAATATTATTTAGTAGAATATTGAAATTATTAACATAGATGTTTGTGGTTGTTGAATATTTTGAGTTATGTTTGTCAGTTCAATTTTTTATGGATTATAAAACCGATGTCGTCTTTTTCGCAGTGCCGTAACATATCATTATATGTTTACCCATTCGAGGAACATACGGGTATAATAAATTTCGTAGAGCCCGTTTCGATTTTCCGGGAAATAAACTCGAGAAAATTTGTGAATGTGCTTAAACCTTTCTATCTCTCCGAGTTTCACACCATTTGTAAACAATCTTTAGGGATTTTAAACCGCTCGTAACTTGTAAACCTCCCATGATCCGCCCTTCTAAGATTTATAGGTATTTAGAGTAAATAATGTTTTTTTTAGATCTTCTTCTTCTGGTACCGTGCCAAGTTTTCCAAACGTTGGCGATCACTGCAGCGAAAGCATCTCTTTCCTGCGCTACTTGGAACAGGTTCTCGTCTCTCCTCATTCCTGTCCAATCCATTATATTCCGCAGCCAGGACAGCTGGTTTCTGCCAACTCCCCCCCCCCCCCCGTCCCTCTGTCTTCCTTTTCCCCTTTAGCATACGACCCAAACATGAGACTTTTCTAACCTTCACTCTCGTCAACAGCTATTTATTGGCTTCGGCTCTATTACTATTACTTTTAATCTAAGATTTGCATCATAAGTAAAAATAAAAAAAGGATCCCTGAGATGGTTTGGACATATGGAAGGAATGTACGAGAGTATAAATGTTAAAACGTTGTATACAAGCAGTGTGAGTGGATACTTCAGTGGAGGCCTTTGACAAAGAAAATGAGTGACAGGAGGCCACCTAAAAGAAAGACCGATGATATTGCTCAAATAGCTTGAACGACCTAGATGCGATAGGGATATGACCTGGACGAGTGGAAGAAATGGAAGAGGCCAGCAGTAGAGGGAAAAAGGCTGAAGAAAAAGAAGAAGAAAATGAAAAGAGAAGCTGTGGAAGACAAAGAAAAGCATGACACGACCAAATTAATCACATACTAAAAGGCGGCTGCATGCGATTTTTTTTTAAATCGACGAGCGTGCATGTTACAATGTATAAATGTAGAGGAAGCTAGAGTGGCATGTCAGGATTGAGCAGTATGGCGGTCCATCGTCTCTACCTCCGCGTGATGGTTAGTTAGTTAGTAAGTTTAATACGTTGATTGTGTTTTTTTTAGTAATTTTGAATGGGTGAAAAGATTTTCGAAAGTGGCTATTTTCTGTATTCGAAATGGCCGTTAGTTTGGGCGGCAATTTACAATGTTTCCCGCCGCGCTTGTCTAATAGTGTAATCGCAGACTGCGGGTATTCTAGGAGTCAAATATTTAACTCGGCACTGCAGTGAGCGGAAGGAAGTGGTCTGCGAAGTTGCTGTGTCGTTCTGTTCTGCCGGCGATAAGGATTCCAACTCCCAAGAACTATTTATTATTCTACCCCGCCATCGATAAGAGATCCTCTACCGAAGTTTCTAAAACAGCTGGTATTGCAGGAATTCAACAGATATTTGCGAGTATTCGTGATTTGTTATTACGCGCATTTGTGCAAAATACAGTATAAAAGATATTCAAATCAAATCAGTTTATTACCTCAAAAGAATTACAAACAGCAACATGTTTAAGACATCTATTGAGTACAGGTAAAATATTATAAAAATACAACATAATATCAGGAACGCATTAGATATGGTTCGACATTAGGAAGACGAGATACTTTCTAAAGTTATATTACTCATCAAATTTATCTAACAATTACATAATCGGATTACTTTTTGTCTATTTAACACAAAACAAAAAACCAACAAGAAACAACAAACCATCACGCCGTTTTCCGCAGAGGTAGGCAGAGAGAATGGACCGCCACACTACTCTATCCTGACATACCTCTCTAGCTTTCTCCACATTCATACAGCGAGTCATACACGCACGTCGATTCTTCCGGCTTCTGACACCTTTAAAATTTGATTAATTCGGTCATGCCATGTTTTCCTCGGTCTACCTCGACTTCGTACTCCATTTAAATCGTTAACGTATACTGTATAAAATATATTAAAAGTAACCTGGCAAAATAGCTATTTTTTGCTTATTTGATTAGTAAATTTACAAGTTCAAATAGTTTAATATACCTACTAATAAAGCTGATGAAACCGTTTATTAAAGTAATAAACTTCTGGAAGTAAAATAAAAACTATCTTCATATTTATAAGTGTCTCGGCGATTTAAATAAATAATAAATAAAGATATGATAGTAGGTACTTTAAGGTTACACATAGGGATTAATTTAAAAGTAGTTTATATGTATAATGCACTTATGTTCTTTTGGCGCTTAATGCTTTTTTTAAAAGTTTTTTCACACCTATAAAAGAATTGTTCTGTCGTTGTTTTAAGTGGGAAGCACTTATCAAAACATACTTAATGCTTCGATTTAGCTTGTGCACTCGAGTTTAATAAGCCACTGGATGGGTGTGCATCATCTCACACTTTTAACACTCAAGTGCTAGGAAATAACACGGATTTATCGAGTGTCGAGTGACAGGAGCTTCCAAACCCCTCTGTAGTCATATACACAGCTTTTAAAAACGCACACAAGACCATTACTACCCTTCGAATCTAATTACAAAACATTTTAAATTACTTTTTTGTTATGTCACAAGTTGAGTGTTGATCACACTTGACATTTACAAAGAAAACACATTATCAAATTGTTTTCTATATAGATATAGAAATGGGATCACTAAGAAGAATGTGCGGGAAGGCCTTTTCTTGATCTGGGAAGCATGTTTACAAGAGACGGAAAAATGGAGAAAGACATCGAAAGGAGGGTGCTGGGAATAAAATAAATGGCGCACTCAAAGTCATTACTGCAAATAGAAATATATCCACAGAAGCAAAGATGGCAGTACACAATGGAGTTCTAGTGCCAACCCTCATGTATGGAAGTGAAGCTTGGAGCTGGCAAAAGAAGGATGAAAGCAGGATAAACGCCGTAGAAATGGGATCACTAAGAAGAATGTGCGGGAAAGCATTGTATGATAGAATACCGAACGATGAAATAAGAAAGAAATGTAAGGCAGATGACTGGATCATGGATAAAATTAAAAAAGGATCCCTGAGATGGTTTAGACTTATGGAACGAATGGATAACAGTAGAATGGTTAAAAAGTTGTACACAAGCAGCGTGAGTGCAAAAAGAAGCCGAGGACGACCGAGGAAAACATGGCATGATCAAATTAATCAATTACTAAAAGGCGGTCAAATTCGAAGTCGGAATAATCGACGTGCGTACATGGTACGATGTATGAATGTAGAGGAAGCCCGAGAGGTATGCCAGGACAGATCATTGTGGCGATCCATCCTCTCTGCCTACCCCTCCGGAGAAATGGCGTGATGGTTAGTTAGTTAGTCTATACTATTTTTAGTAGATTTATCTTTCTGCTCTTTATAGATTTATCTCTGCTGTGGGTCCACATTGAGTTTCATTTACATTCATTATACCTTTGTGTAAATGGTATTTGTTAATCCCAGTGATAACGACGGCCTTCGTGGCAGAGTGGCAACAGCTATGACTGCCACACCCCGGGTCCCGGGTACGATTCCCGGCGATTTTAGTGTGATTTTCACTGTCTCTGGTCTAGCGTAGAATTCACGTGATAATAAAATTCCGATAGTTAAGCTAACTATCACTTGTCATGAGAATCAATATAATATGTCATCTTGGTGGGTGTCCATTATAAATGTTCCGGATGGTTTTCTTCGACAACGTCAGAACAAACTGTTTTATCTCTCAACATGCATAACCAACCTGCCTCTGGTGATGCTCGTGGGGAGAGCAATGTTATTGCTGAATATGATTGCTTTGGAGATCGACGTCTTTCGTATTAGTGAGAGTACCTTCGTTCAGAAGACAAATACTATTGACTTAAAATAGTATCTTGTATTCTTCGAGTCAAATCATCTATCATGCGTTCTTGGTATTTTACTTGTTTTAAATGCATATGCGCCCTTGAGGTGATTACATCAGAAAAACGGCGCTTTAGAAGTTAGCATATTATTATTATTATTATTGAACTGTAATGTTTTTTGAGAAAAATAAACTGATTTGATTTGGATTTGAATAGATAACCCTTTACATTGATTTGGCTCGCGCTGTAATGATGTAGAGAGCTTTTCAACAAAATAATAATAATAAATAACCAAACATAACTCATTTATTGTTTCTTTAACAATGATGTAAAACTCCATATTAAATAATTAATACGAATGAAAACGTCAGTTTTCTAGAAGTTTTATTATATTTTATGGGAATTCCATGTTTCGCCCTTCTAAGGCATTATCAAATGTTTTGCAACAAATCAAATGTCTTAGGCAGTATTAGACATTTGATAATGCCTTAGAAGGGCGAAACGTGTCATTCCCATAAAATATATGAAAACTTCTAGAAATTATCAAACATAATGCGTTAAATCATGAGGTTGACTAGTGTATTGCAGCAGATATTAACACAATTTAACTTTTTTTATCTTCTTCTTCCTAGCCCTTTCTTATTTATTTGGGGTCGGCTCTCCTAAGAAACGGCCCTAAGAAAGTTGATATGAAAATCAAGGTCTTGGTAAAGAATCTCAAAAAATTACTTGCAAATTTTCTTGGTATTTCAAAGATATTTTTCACTTACGCCATTTTAACTTCCGGCGGCGCTACTCCTCGTGTTTAAGTGGCTCTTACTTTTACTCATTGTTTACAAGTTCGCAGCCACTTACAGAAGGCGTCAACAGCCCTGTCAGTCTGTGCTTGGCGGAGCGTTTGAAGAAAGCATTAAAACATTTAATACCAATACCGGGCCACGGTTGGTAGCAGTTAATGACGTGGGCCTGACGACTGACGGATGCATCAGCCCGACATTTTAAAACTTTACGGTCTTAATCTCGGCTAGATCGATAAATCTTTACTCTCTTTTTATCCGCAGTCGTGATTTTTTACGCTTCTTTTACAATCTGTTTTGTTTTTGTGAAATGGATATTACTACATGTTTGAAAGACAATCTTATTATGGAAGACATGAAGTCATATCGCAAACAAAAACATATCCAAAAAAGCTAAAATAGCAGTGCTCAATGGTGTTCTTAACCGACCCTTATGTATGGAAGCGAAGCATGAAACTTGCAAAAGAAGGATAACAGTAGAATAAATGCAGTAGAAATGAGATCTTTTTGACGAATATGTGGATACTCTGTGTATGATAGAGTGTCGAATGAAAATATAAGAAGTGAATGCGGTGCGAATGATGGTGTAATGAACAAAATAATGAAAGGATCAATAATATGGTGTAGACACAAGGAATTAATGAATGAAGAAATAATGGTAAAAAAAGTATCTGTTTACGATGTAAATGGAACTAGACATAGAATAAGACCGAGGAAAACGTGGCACGATCAAATAAATCAAAAATTGAATGCCGGCCACGTGAGGAGTCAGAGAAATCGACGCGCGTGCATGGCACGATGTATGAATGTTCAGGAATCGTTCATTCTTTTCTTCCCTTCGGGGAGACGGCTTGATGGTAAGTAAGTTAGCTGGTTAAAGTCGATGAGTTTTTTTCCCTATATCTAAATATTTCATTATTTATTTATTCAAACATATCAAAAGCTTTACGGAATTATGCATATTATACTCGTATATCGAATACACCAACGATATATTGATAATAACAAGCCACACGCCGTTTCCTCACAGGGGCGGGCAGAGAAAATGGACCGCTAAACTACTCTATCCTGACATCCTTCTCTAGATTCCTCCACATTCAAACAATGGGCCACCGGAATGACACGATTTAGCAAAGATATTGCTCTACCTACAGGCAACTATTGGCAGGTTGGTTCTGCATTGTGGGATATAAAATAATATGTGGCTCCTTTGTCGAAGATACTTCATAATAATCAGGGACTACCTGACCTACATCACTCAGGATTTACGTATTATTTTAGAGACAACATTTTTTTAAGCGTATAAAACATTAGGTCTAACCTTCCAATGGGTACACCTATCGAGAAAGGGTATGACTCCTCACAATATAACATTATTGGCCGGCCGCCATAACTAACCTGCCTCTGATGATGTCGGTGGGAAGAGCATTAGCCTGAACATGATCACCTTGGAGATCGATACCTAGGTATCTTTGAACCTGGATCTGACTTAAAAAGTCAAAACTATTTATTTAATTTAAACTTCATTTTTAAATCAAAACTATTTATGTACTTGATTTAAAAGGGAGCTATTTTAAAAAGCCTGTCTATTCTCATTTTCAAACGGCTACTCTTTGAAGATTATTTCTTTGATTTATCTATCAAACTGTTAAGGTCAATGTTCGATACACTCGTCTGTTAGACATGTTATTTAGCCAGAACACTTTTCATCACTTTTCGGACAGGAATCTTTTGTCCACCGGTTGCCAAACAAATAAAAACACTTCAAAGACACCTTAAGTAACAATGGCAATCTTAAATAATAGAGAGAAAAGTAAAAGCTCTCGGGATACTTCTTGCAGAAGTTACAGAATGGCACCTGGGCAGTAAAGTTGCGCTGATAAATGGGGATCGTTTGGCATTCTTTCAAGATGTCGGTATTCCCGAAATGTTTTCCGCTTCATTCACCAGATATTTTTTATCCACACACCCGACCGCTACGTGTTGGGAATCGGGAACTTTCCCGCATAAGATTTTTTTTTAGACAATTTTCCGCCTTGCGAAGACGGCGCATGAAAAGCTTTACGTATTAACACTTAATTTATTTGTTGTTTAACAATTAATCGGGTGAGATTTATTGCGTACATATTTGCGACAGGTTTTTTCTTGTATTCGTATTTACAGGATGATTAATCTTTTCTGTTTTATATTTAAATTCGAGTTTTCTGCAATTCTTGAATCACAATTGTATTTTTTTTACGCGACAGCTGTTTCATCAACTTAATCTGACATCATCAAGTGCTACAATAATATATCAAATGTCAAATTTTCGTGATTTTTCGAATCTTTATGTGTATTTGTTCCTATGTCAATTTGAATAATTTTTTTGATATAATTTTGAAGTTCTTGCTGAAATAGAGTTAGTAAATATTTTAATTAAAAGAACGGTTAGTTACTTTTTATAGGAGAAAATATTAAAGGTGGAAAATATAATATTAAAATAATAATAATTATAATAATAATAAAATAGTAATTAACAAAATTATTTAATTTAAAAGTTTTAGTTGTTAAGGTATCATAGTGTTTCGGCCACAACAATGGACTATTTAAAAAATAACTGTATTTGAAATTCGAACTTTCCCGGCCGACGTTTCGGAGATCGTTGCAGTCTCCATCTTCAAGGTGGTTATCATAACCACCCTGAAAATGGAGACTGTAACGATCTCCAAAACGTCGGTCCAGAAAGACAAGTTACACGGATTTTCCCAAGATCCCAAAAAAACATTTTAATACCAACCGTGAAAATCTACGCAATTATTCAAACTTTTACATTTGAACTGCGCTTCAACAATATACAATTAATCAATATCCCATACAACAGTTAAAACATTAAATCTCTTCTTCGTATGTCCTGTCGGTTCCCTCCGATGTTGATGACCATTCAATCAGTACTTTCTAGCCCAAGATTTATTTTGATTCTGTCCAATCCTCCAGCATGTATCCGTAAAATTTACCTTAGATTCTTCTTTTTCAAAATGACTATAGTGAATAGCTGGAAATATAATATATGCATATATGTATAAAAACGTTTATTTTGTCTACTAAAGTTTTTGCGATAAAAAATGTTATATGTTATTACTCTAAGATGAGCATGAACTACAAGTCCTGGTGAATTGTATGTATGAAGTATGCATGCGAAATGATCTGATGATGAATGTGAATAAGTCCAAGGTAATGATTTTTGAAAAGGAAGAAACCATGACGGTCTGCAACATTAGCGTGAGTGGTGAAAATTTGGAGCAAGTAGTTGAGTTCGTGTATTTAGGTAGTATGTTTACAAGAGATGGGCGAGTGGAGAGGGATATTGAAAGAAGGGTTGGAGCAGGCAACAAAGTGAATGGTGCACTTAAAGTTGTCATCGCAAACAAAAAACTATCCAAAAAAGCTAGAATGGCAGTGCACAATGGTGTTCTTCTACCGACCCTTATGTATGGAAGCGAAGCATGGAACTGGCAAAAGAAGGATGAAAGTAGAATAAATGCAGTAGAAATGAGATCTCTTAGACGAATGTGTGGAACTCTGTGTATGATAGAGTGTCGAATGAAAATATAAGAAGTGAATGCGGTGCGAATGATGGTGTCATGAACAAAATAATGAAAGGATCATTAAGATGGTTTGGACTTATGGAAAGAATGAATGAAGAAAGAATGATAAAAGATTTATATGTTCATGATGTAAATGGAACCAGAAATAGAGGAAGACCGAGGAAAACGTGGCACGATCAAATAAATCAAATATTGAATGTCGGCCATGTGAGGAGTCAGAGAAATCGACGCGCGTGCATGACATGATGTATGAATGTTGAGGAATCGAGAGAAATATGTCAGAAAAAAGAAAAGTGTGGCATGCCATTCTTTTTGCCTACCCCTTCGCGGAGACGGCGTGATGGTTAGTTAGTTAGTTAGTTCTCTTAGATAATATACAGATATGATGTGATTTTTTGTCATTTTTTCTAGGAATGTTGAAATAATGCTATTAACACTAGCCCAATGTTAATGTGGAAACAATATTGTTACTGTGTATTATTTTTAGTCATATAGCAGTAAAATATTTTTTCCAATCTAAAATATTTCCTAAAAGCTAGTCGATTCGCGATAACAAGTATATTTTTCATGCATAAAAACAATTTTATATCCTAAAATATACTAAATGAAATGTAACACGTAGCACAGTAAAAAAATATGTTTTCGTGACGCCCTTTAAGTTTTCATTTATTAATTTGGGCTTACCTTTGATTTACTTATAAACCCTACACGGCCCAAAGAATGAACCTAATACTTAGGGGTAATTCATAAGTCCTTTAAATTGATGTGTAATCATGATTAAGCATTAAAAATTACGTACACATCCGGCCATTTTCACTTAAGCCAATATTTTCCTGTTTCCAGATCGCAATCCAAATATTGCGGCTCACGTGTTTCGTATAATAATCTTTACTTTTGGTTTCAACCAATCAAGGAGCCGGCTGTTGTAAGTTCTGAGAACATAATTAGATTTCTATTTCTGGTCCATACGCTACTCGTCTCGCGTGCGGTATTGTAAACATTCATAACTGTTCAACGTTACTGCATCGTTACTCAAGGCGAGTCTCAACACTGGGTGGCTTATTGATCTATTCGCCAATCTAAATATTGGGTGTTCTATAACCTGAGAAGCCAAAAACATTCGATGTGTATCTTTATCAACTAAATGTCGTATTTGAGAGTCGCATTGGCAAGAATAATGTTTCAAAGTTACCCGCACAACTCTGTATGTTTTTCCATCCCCGTCTTTGAGAGTCGCATTGGCAAGAATAATGTTTCAAAGTTACCCACACAACTCTATATATTATTCTATCCCCGTCTTTGAGAGTCGCATTGGCAAGAATAATGTTTCAAAGTTACCCACACAACTCGATATGTTTTTCTATCCCCGTCTTTGAGTGTCGCATTGGCAAACATAATGTTTCAAAGTTACCCACACAACTCTGTATGTTTTTCCATCCCCGTCTTTGAGAGTCGCATTGGCAAGAATAATGTTTCAAAGTTACCCACACAACTCTATAAGTTTTTCTATCCCCGTCTTTGAGAGTCGCATTGGCAAGAATAATGTTTCAAAGTTACCCACACAACTCTATAAGTTATTCTATCCCCGTCTTTGAGAGTCGTATTGGCAAGAATAAGTATCAAAGTGACCCACACAACTCTATATGTTTTTCTATCCCCGTCTTTGAGAGTCGCATTGGCAAGAATAATGTTTCAAAGTTACTCACACAACTCTATATGCTTTTCAATCGCCGTCTTTGAGAGTCGCATTGATATATCCGACAGCGAGAGCACAGATTATTTTACCAACCGGCCGCTAGACTCAATCTGCCTCTGGTGACACCGGTGGGAAGAGCAATTAGTCTGCTGAACGCGGTCTCCTCGGAGATCGACGTCTTTCATATTAGTGAAGGAACGTTCAGGGGACAAATACTCTCGACTTTAGATCTTGCCATTCCTAATGTCGAACCATCTGTAGTGCGTTCCTGGTATTATGTTGTATGTGTATAATATTTTACCTGTACTCAATAGATGCCTTAATCTGTTGGCAAGACTTTTGAGTAAATAAACTGATTTGATAATAATTTTTCTAATTGATCGGTTTCATCATAACCCTCGAAATTCATTTTCACGACGCTCATTAATATTTTAGAGCACTGTTTCAAAAACTCGTGTTCAACACACCAACGAGAATTCATTTTAAATTTGCAAGTGTAGATTGAACTAAAAAATGTGAAGTGTTCCCCAACATTGTAGCATATATACATCTTCCAAAAATTTGTCAGACGTGGTGGTCGTAAGAAGTGCGGAATGGGGAATGTTGTATTACATAAAGCGTGCGCTTAACCCAACCAATGACAGGTCATAAGTCCTGTAAACGCCTCGACCACCATATTCTGTTTCCAATTTGCATCTTCGTCTCTATTGAGATACAATTAATCCTGAAAATGATAACCCGCAATGGGTAAAATCCAGTATTCGTCTACAAGTATTTGTATACATTCAAAATGCCATTTTAATTTTGTATATTCAACGCATACAATTAATTTTCTAAGTATGTGTGTTATTTTTTTCTTTGATTTTGAATATATCGAATAAATATAAGTTGAAATTTCTATTTTTGTTCGTTGTCGAATATAATGAAATGTTTTTTCAGCTTTGTGAATGCCAATAGGAAGATTTAGAATCGTTACGCACAAAACGGAACTCTTTAGCCTACACTAATGTATGGATAAACATTTGGAAATGTCAAGGGTACGATGGAAATAGAAACCTAATTGGTCCAAAATCACATTGTTCAGCATATTAAGTTTCACAGCTAAACAAACCTCTCCATCTATCTTAAATGTGCTCTCCGTAACGTTACCAAAAGTAGGTACTGCCACAGAATTGTTGAGCTTTTAAATTCAGAACTTTATTATAATGTATTTTACAAGGTCAAGTGGTTGGTTTCGTTTTTATTATTTGATTATATTAGTTTTTATTTGATCGTTTAGTATGTGTTCTGCCACGCATTTTCCGATATAGGGGTATCAAAATATTGAGTAAATTATTCAGGCTAAACTTCAAGCAAACAATAAAATATTTCAATTTTTCTAAAAAACGGATGTTTAGTCAAAATTACTATAATACGAATGAAAACGTATATTTTCTATCAGTTTTATTATATTTTATTGGATTGACATGTTTCGCCTTCCTAAGGCATTATCTAATCATAAATGCTAAAATTGCTAAGGTATTATAAGAATAATGAAAGGATCATTAAGATAGTTTGGACATATGGAAAGAATGAATGAAGAAAGAAGGTTAAAAACATTATATGTTAACGATGTAAATGGAACCAGAAATAGAGGAAGACGGAGGAAAACGTGGCACGATCAAATAAATAAAATATTAAATGTCGGCCATGTGAGGAGTCAGAGAAATCGACGCGCGTTCATGACACGATGTATGAATGTTGAGGAAGCGAGAGAAATATGTCAGGAAAGAAAAGTGTGGCAGTCCATTCTTTCTGCCTACCCCTTCGGAGAGACGGCGTGATGGTTAGTTAGTTAGTTTTTTTTATTATAAAACTTAATTCGACAATGTCTTTTCATACCTTAGATGCAGAATTGATCCAGCAGATTTCAGATCTAAGCTGAAAACCCATTTTTTTAATATTTTATTTCCAATTTAAAACTTGTATACAGGTATTTCGTTCTATTATACTTTCTAACCGATCGCGAATATCAGATACAGCGTTCATATTTAAATTTTTAGATTTAAAACACGTCTTTAATCAAATAAAATCAAATCAAATC
This sequence comes from Lepidostoma basale, assembly GCA_022606425.2. Lineage (NCBI taxonomy): Eukaryota > Metazoa > Arthropoda > Insecta > Trichoptera > Lepidostomatidae > Lepidostoma > Lepidostoma basale. Next base: position 541,960 of record JAHDVF020000123.1, read on the forward strand.
AGTTTATTTACTCAAAAGACATTACAAACAGCATAAATGTTTAAGGCATCTATTGAGTACGGATAAGGTATTATACACATACAACATAATACCAGGAACCCATTAGTGATGGTTCGACATTAGGAAGACAAGATACTTTCCAAAGTCAAGAGTATTTGTCTCCTGAACGCACTTTCACTAACATGAAAGACGTCGATGCGATGTAATGCGCCCTAGAGGTGATTTCATGACAAAAACGGCGCTTTAAAAGTTGGAATATTATTATTATTATTATTATTATAATTATTATTATCTTTGAAAATGCCTAAGCAAGGTGAAACATGCTATTCCTTTATAATATAATATGATTTCTAGAAATCAAACGTTTTTATTCGTATAAATTGTTTGAAATAGATTTTGACATCATTGTTCAAGAAACGGTAAATTAAATATGGCGTTTTACATCATAAAGCAATAAATATCCTTTTTTTGGTTCATAACGATCTATGATTAATTGAAGATATCAGCGATAAAAGTATTTCATCAAAAAAATTATATTGTTTATTAAATCACGCATCTTCGTGCGTATTAAAAAATCATAAAGTGATAAACGAGGTCTTAAAATATTAGCCATATTGCCTGTTTTCACAGTTTACTGTGCCGTAAAGCAAATCTGATATGATTACAACATTAAATACCCGACGATTTTCGTAAAAATTTCGTTCTCTCGCGGCTTTATTTTCGCTCTATTTACCCCGAGCCGATATGTGAAAAAAGGATACAAAAAAGCACGACGTTTGTTAAATGATAGAGCGTTTGTTAGGACTCTAGAAAAAGGAAAAGATTCATTAATTAGACCAGGGAAAATACGTGCTTTTAGAAATGTATTCCTGTAGATATCGATCAGATTTTTTTTTCTTAAAAAATATATGGTATTATATAAGGATGAAAAAAATTACAATAAACATTTTCTTTTGTCACACGTTCACACGGAGGTCAGAGGCAAAGCTTCAATGACTCCCAAAAAGCGAACCTCCAAATGACTAACATCGATAGTGAATGTTCAGAAAAAACTACAGAAGACAGACTTAGGTGGAAAATAACGATATATAAAGACACGCAGAATTTTGAAGCACAGCACGGTGGAAAAGTAAGGAGAGACCATCGGGAGATGGTGGCGATTCCACCACCAACATCTTCCCCTGCTCTAGATACCCCAGAATGTGTGTTCCAGGATTGGGCTCCTTAGCCATATGTGGACCCACAACCTTAAAGGACAAAGTCTTTCTCGGATACAAGGGGACACCCGATGATGATGAATAAGGATTGATATAGAAGCTCAATCACTCATATGCTCCAAGGGAAGAAAAATTGGAATTAAATAGTCTTTAATAGTGTGATATATTTTAAAACACTCAGGAATATACATATTAACAAGGCATAGGTGCAATTTTTTGTTATTCTGTGCAATGTGTCTAACAAAATGCTATTTTGTTCATTGAGACCTTATAGTAATGTATTTTTGATGTACACGACCTACACTGCAATTTCTTGATGAATGCTAGTTTGAATCTGATTACATACTACGAGTCAGACTCGTTAATATGCCTGAATAGGTTAATTGTTCCCATTGGGTTAATGATTCTTTTTTTAGACTAATGAAGAGAGATATATTCATCCTTATAACTTTATAAATTATAACATATCTATTATAAGATTTTATATCTGGATCACATTCTGCGGGGAGACAAATACAGTTTGCTCCAACTGATAGGAAAAATTGAGGGGCAGCGTGGTCCTGGTAGAAGGCAAACGTCTTGGCTGTGCAGCATTAGAGACTGTACCGGAATGAGACATATGGGGGAGCTGTTCCGGGTTGGACAATATAGAAAAGCCTTCGCCGGAGTGATTGCCAACGTCAGGGGGACCTGATACGGCACGCGAAGAAGAAGAAGAAGAAGATAATATGTCTCGCAGTGCTAAATGTAGATTATTGATGGTTGAGGTATTAATTTTGTAAAACTCCCTTATTAATTAATATAATAAATATAATAGTAAACACGATTGTTCAGTGGTTTTACTTGGATTTAATTGATATAAATTGTAGAAATGTGCGAATGCATTCTCAAACAGTTTAAGAATGCCCACGCAAGGCGAAACACATTTGTCACAATTTATATATATTAAATCCATGTAAAACCACTAAAGAATCATGTTAACTATTATAAACTAAACTAGCTGACCCGGCAACGCTTCGCTATTGCTAGATTACACCTAAGTACACCCAATATATATTAAAGAAATACAAAAGTTCAATATCAATTATTTTATTGGATAAAATGACATGTGTATAGGTGCAAGAGTGTGTGTATCCTAATTCAGTTCATATCTTTAAAACATTTGTTTAATCCAAGCAAACTTGCTGTGAACTCGAATAATACTAATGTGAATTGAACAATTGAAGGCTGGACATTATTACCAAGGTGGCAAGTTTACAAAAAGTCTGAAATGAGTTTTTGATGCCAATTGGTCTTAAACGTAGCTGTGCAAAAGCGCGTTATGATTAAATAATATAGTGTAGTTCAAACGTTACCCTAAAGATGTCACCCAAAAAAAAGTTAATATTTATCTTTTTCAGCTTTATGTTTAAACCATTAAACGTCCAGTCTTAAATTTTTTCCTTAATATTTTAAGTGAAATTAAAAAACAAATAAATATACTATATCACATTTGCATAAAACATTCATACATATACAATTCATATCCGTTCACTCCTGGGCGTAGGCCTCCTCCATCTGCTTCAATGTCTTCAATGTCGTCCCTCCATCGAAGTTGAGGACGTCCTGGGTTTCGGGTTGCAGTTCATCTATCATCAGGGCTGCGAGCGGCATGCCATTTTAGCGCTGCCACTCTTCCGATGATGTCCGACACTCCTGTTCTGGCTCTAATAGTGGTGTTTCTTACCCCGTCCATTATACTGATTCCCAACTTTCATAGCTCTTTGGACAATTTTTAATTTAATAGCGCTTTTCTGAGACAACGTTATGGTTTGAAACCAATAAGATAACACCGGCAGGACACAGCAATCCAACACCTTCAGTTTAAGGTTGATGGGGTTCGTGGGCTTTTCAAAATATGCTTTGTTCGATTTCTGCGATTTGATTTTCTCCACTCAGTACTATTGTGTAATCCAAATATATATATATATGAATCGACTATTTTGATTACGGTGTTGTCTATTGTGATTTGTACAGGTGTAGGTACAATGATTTTTGTTTTCCCAAAATGCACGCATAGTCCTATTTCCTTTGATTTTTTATTTAGTTTTTCCAAAATCGTGGATATTTGCTCAGCCATATACACATGGACCATGAATCATATTTTTTTATACAATTTCAGCCAATTGAGGATAAACACTTGAATCAGGAATTTCAGCTGAATACATCTAACGTGTTTCCCCAAATAGGCGATGATGTTAAAATGATATCCATCTTTGCCCTGCCACCGTCATCTGCTGTAAATAAAATTTTATTTTGTAAACGTTTGTAAGACATACGTTATATTGAGTATTATAAAATAAGATTATTATATTTACCTCATGGCGGGTTATCGAAATATGTCCTAATTCCATAATTATAACCATATACATATGGACCATGAATCATATTTTTTGATACAATTTCTGCCAATTGAGGATAAACACTTGAATCAGGAATTTCAGCTGAAATCACCGTTATCAAATTCAAGTCTTATTTTATTGATCAACCAAATCAAAATGTGGGCATGCGGTGAGCCTCGTTTATGCCATCCAATGGAATACATCTAACGTGTTTCCCCAAATAGGCGATGATGTTAAAATGATATCCATCTTTGCCCTGCCACCGTCATCTGCTGTAAATAAAATTTTATTTTTTAAACGTTTGTAAGACATACGTTATATTGAGTATTATAAAATAAGCTTATTATATTTTACCTCATGGCGGGTTATCGAAATATGTCCTAATTCCATAATTATAACCATATACACATGGACCATAAATCATATTTTTTGATACAATTTCAGCCAATTGAGGATAAACACTTGAATCAGGAATTTCAGCTGAATACATCTAACGTGTTTCCCCAAATAGGCGATGATGTTAAAATGATATCCATCTTTGCCCTGCCACCGTCATCTGCTGTAAATAAAATTTTATTTTTTAAACGTTTGTAAGACATACGTTATATTGAGTATTATAAAATAAGCTTATTATATTTTACCCCATGGCGGGTTATCGAAATATGTCCTAATTCCATAATTATAACCATATACACATGGACCATGAATCATATTTTTTGATTCAATTTCAGCCAATTGAGGATAAACACTTGAATCAGGAATTTCAGCTGAATACATCTAACGTGTTTCCCAAATAGGCGATGATGTTAAAATGATATCCATCTTTGCCCTGCCACCGTCATCTGCTGTAAATAAAATTTTATTTTTTACACGTTTGTAAGACATACGTTATATTGAGTGTTATAAAATAAGCATATTATATTTTACATTATTGTCATTGACAGTCTCATCGACACACCAACATATGAATCAATAAAATAATTTTAATGGAGAAATGAAAGGCATATGTTGCGCCACCGGAAAAATTAAACTGCTTCAACTTGGAAAACCACGTCCATTAAAAACTTTGCTTGCCGGATAAACCGCCGAATCAAAGCACTTCCTTTAACATAGTGAAATATAAATAATGCTTTCAAATAACGTTGTTTGGTGCAGAAATTGAAACAACTCGATTCATGCCAACTTTCAAAGTAAAAGGGCAAATGTATCGTACAGTTGGCTCCCTGCTTCCGTTCCTAGATGTTTAACAAAAATTTCTACAAATGTATTTCATCGGTTAATGCAATGATAAATTGAATCCACGCTGCAGAATTTCTACCAGTATTAAAAGGTCCTTAACAAAATAATAACAAAAAAACAATTTAATGTGTTTGTTCAAAACAGCAATTGACATGAGGGCATCTGATACACACAGGACTGTTAATCATCAGACAAAACACCTGCTAGGCAATATGTTTCGACGTTAAAACAATAAATCCAATCAGTGGTGAAGAACCAAAAAAAATAATACAGCGCAAGTAACTATTATTCGTACCGATAAATGATTTGAGATTATGAAGACCATCACATTTTGAAATTTTAAAATAGAAACAGAAATTCGATATTAATCTGTTTTAATCAGACTAAGCTTCGCTCTGAAGAATACATTCTTTGCGAGATGAAGTTGTAAATGATGGTAATATGACTAACAATTTTGGCATCATCTTATAAAAGGTAGTCCACGTCATATGCCCGAGTACGCTTAAGATGAAATTGCATATGTTCGTCACTACTTGGGACGATATACAACAGCTCTTACTTCCTGGAAAATCGCCGGTGGATAGGCATGATATCACAGCACGTGTTTTCAGACAAAAGCTAAAATAGCTGTACGTTTTCATGGTAAAAGTTAATGTTTGGGTCTGTGCGCTGCTGGATGTATCACTATAACAAAATTACTTCAAACCCAATTGATGATGTAGAATGTGTCCATAAGGATCTGCATGAAGTTGATGAAAAATATGATTCATGGACCTTGTGGTACACTGATTCCAAATTCAATATGCATGATAGATGGAAAATGCTCTAAGCGGTTCCTCGAGTATTAGTATCCAACACAATTACAGGATACGATGGATATCCTTTATATAGAAGATCAGCAGAAAATGGTGGTAAATTAGCAACTAAACAAAAGAGAAACGGTGACATCGAAGTAGACAATCGGTGGGTTGTTCCATATTCGCCATTGCTATCAAAAACATATAAAGCGCACATTAATGTAGAAAACTGTAATTCCTTTAAATGTATCAAAAAAAATTGTAAGTACGTTAAAAAATGCAATTTTTGTTGTGCATCCAGAAAGAAGTGAAAATGAGTGAGGAAATCACACAGCATCAGGTTGGAAGATAACTAAGCAGCAATGAAGCTGTATGGCAAGCTTTCATTTCCCATTCATTAACGATTTCTGGTTGTTGTTCACTTAGCGGTACATCTAGAAAGCGAATGCGTTTATTTCACAGCTGCAAATGTACCTGAATCCAATGGCTACACAACTGCTTTCTTCCTGTTATGTCAAAATGACGCGTTTGCAAAAATATTGCTGTATTGGAAGTGTCTACGTATTATACATTAAATGCGAACAGAAAATCATTTGAACAATGCAAGCGCGGAGGGCGATTCGACCTGGCATTTTCAAAGAAACTATGATAAGCGGACCACACCGTGCATCCCAATCAAGATGAATATTCTTTTTTACGCATGTTGTTGGTAAATGTATCCGGTCCGACGCCTTTCCAACAATTGAGAATTGTCAATGGTGTTTCACATGCCACCCACGGTGCATGTAAAGCTCTAAAGTTATTGGAGAATGACTGACACTGCGATGTATGCATTGATGACGCGTGCTACACGTCACACCCAAATCAAATTAACCTATAGTTTGCAATAATACTGACCGCCTGCTTTCCTTCATCTCGATCAGAGTTATGGGAGAAATATAAATTGCACATGGCCGAAGATATTCTTGGTCGAATATGTATGGGAAATTCAAATATGAACATGGATTTCACAGCAGAAATCTAAAACGAAGCATTTATAATGATTGAAGATTTGTGCTTGGGAATCACTCACAAATCTCTCGATAAATTGGGAATGCCACCACCGAACTGATCTGGTGGTATTTCATGATAGATAAGCCAAGAGGAACAGATAAAACGTTCCTAATTTGATTGATTCTGAGAGCAATTAGATCCTAAAATCATATAGCCTTAGCCCTTGCGTTATCCGGAATAGACGCGACATTGTTACCAAGTGGAAGAACTGTTCATTTCGCTTTGAAATTGCCATTGAAAACGCAATTGATTGAAACTCCTGCATGCAACATTTTAAAAGCATCTGGAATTGGGAAAGTATTGCAGAAATCCAAAACATATTTTTAAGAATCAATGCACAATTGCACACATAAAAAACACTCGAGGCTCTTAATCAATCATTGTAAGATTTGCGTGGAAACATTAGACCATTTGGAAACGCATTAATATTACTTGCAGGAGATTTTAAGGAAACATTACCTGTAAATCCTTAATCGACGGCAGAGAATGAAATAATGCTTGCCTGAAATAGCCTTATTTGTGAAGACACGTAAAAACATTGAAAATAACTACAAATATGCGTGTTCAGCTGCCAAATAATCAATCAGTTGAAATTTTCTTACATCAATTACCGGAAATTGGAAACCGAAAGGTGCCAGTTGATCTAACTTCAGGACAAATTTCATTGCCTCGTAACATCTGCAATTTAGCGACATCAAACGAAGCGGTACGACTTCCAATGAGTTTCCGCTTGTATGGCATTTTGTCAACCTAAAACCAAAATTTAACAAATTTATGTAATATTATTTTAACATAATTCAGTGATATAAATTTAGAAATAAAATTTGATTTTTAATTTTATTGGCTACATGGTATAATACAACTTGTATTTTAACCCTCCAGTATAATACAACTTGTATTTTAAAAACTAATTAAAATCATGACGCAACAATGGCCGGGTCGTTTTTTCGTGTAGTCAAACATAACCTAAAATAATACGTAAGTAAAACGATATTTAATTTCTTCTCTATAATTTATAACTACAGCTTTGAAATATGTAATGCGGAAATATAATCTGCATTCATTTCAACGGCAAAATAGAATAACCTGAAGATATATATATGAATTAGAAATATAAATATTAACTTACAAAATATTGCGACGCAATCGAAAGTTTCGATTCGAAACATATCAGATGACAGCTCAGAGACCACGTGATCAATCGAACGGCTAGAAGTAATTAATAACGAAAACAAAGTTTCGTTTATAATTTGAACTGCGATCAATTTGAACGATGCCGTAAATACACCCAATATATATTAAAGGAATCCAATTAAAGTCGTTCATAACCTCAAAATGACACTCACGTAAAAATTAACAAATAATTTGAACTGCGATCAATTTGAACGATGCCGTAAATACACCCAATATATATTAAAGGAATCCAATTAAAGTCGTTCATAACCTCAAAATGACACTCACGTAAAAATTAACAAATAATTTGAACTGCGATCAATTTGAACGATGGCGTAAATACACCCAATATATATTAAAGAAATATAATTAAAGTCGTTCATAACCTCAAAATGACACTCACGTAAAAATTATACTCGCTATAATTTAGAAGCACCTGTCTGCATTAATGTACATAACCAATTATTTTAGTACGTAATAAGTAAAACGTATTAAGTATTATACATCCCAAAGTAAAACGCAATATATTGGACTGTCAGAAAGAAAAACACATTGTTGCCACTACACAAAATTACATGGAGACTGAATTCTCTCCAGACCATGTCAAACGAATATAGACTCAAAAGATTGATACTCAGGTGATACGAACATTAAGGTCTATATTCGTTTGCACTACGAAAATTTTCAATTAATTGATTAATTTATAAAGTTAATTAGAGCTCGATTAATAACAAAAATATGCCTATGACGACCGCTGAATTCCAATTAGTCCATTCTCCAAATTTCAAAAGGATCAGCTCAGGAATAACCTCAGAAATAGTCCACACACACCCGGAAGGTCGCCTTTTATTTATATAGATAGATGAAGATATAATAATGCGAAAAAGGATTATGAATAAAATACTGATAAGTCCGTTTAGATTATTTGGACACGTGGAAAGCAATAGAAGTATGTGAGGAAAGAACAGTGGGTCGGTCCATTCTCTCTTTCTTTTATTGACAGGCGTAATGGTTAATTAGTTAATTAAATTTATTATCATTGGTCAATACATTGTTCACTCTACACAACTATTACTTTAATCGACATAAATTGTGCTGTTCGTAAATATATTATACTCGTATACAATCATAATTTATCAGTTCACTAGTTTCGGAATATATATAATCTCACTCTAATGACAAAAAATAAATAATACATTTGTTATTGTATTACATTATATTTATTTGTGGAGTCTTTACTAAACGAGTTGAAAATATTCTATTTATATAACCTGGACTGACTTTTTATTTACAAAAAAACCAAAGAGACACTAGGCCAAAATATCATACCCAAGCTGAAATGTCCACAACGGGCTACAGAGAGACAAATGTTTGATACAAGTCTGAGGGACAAATTACCCAATACCGAAATCAAACGCCGGACAAAACTTGTCAATATAATAAGCCGTGTTGCCAAACAGAAGTGGAAATGAGCAGGACTTGTCGCCAGACAGGGAACAGAGAGATGGCCACCCAGAGTCTTGAATTGAGACCGTGGGAGGAAAAAGGGAGTATGGGTATCCTAAAAAACGATGGGACCTAATTCCAGTTGGCGGAAGGTGAATGAGAGTCACACGGGATAGAGAAAAATAGAGAACGTTTGAGGAGGTCTACATTCAGCAGTGGAGAGATGGCTAAGGAAGAAGACGATATAAGCGAAACTAGTGGAATATCCAATTAAAATTATTTACTAGTGGAAACTAATGGAAGGAAGTTTAAAATGGCCAAGTGGTATTATTAAAAAAACTTTATTTATCTTAAAAAATATATCTTCTTAAATAAATATGAATGTGAAATGAAAACATATGGTAAATTATGAAACCAAAATTTTTTATACAAAATTCTTTATAATTATATATTTAGTGTGCTTCCACTTGTGTTAATCGTCGACTGGTTTCAGCAGCTTACTGCCATCTTCTGGTCACTTAATATATAATAATAAAGAAATTTTGTGTGATTTTTTTTGTTTTCTTTATTTTAATTGAACTTCTACCAAGAAATTTCAATTAAAAATACAAATTATATCATGGTAACATAGCAACATTTGGAGTTTCAAACATCTTGGTCAGGTATATTATCTTGCACGTTTTAGATAGAAAAAAATACACGATGTGGTGTGTCAGTAGAAGAATATGACAGTCCATTCTCTTTACGTACTCGTACATTTCTGGAAAGCGACTCAAATGTTTGTTTTAGTGAATACTTTACGCGTAAGTAACAAAATTGTGATCTCAATTTTGACTCATCTCTTCTGTGGAAACGACATTTGTATTCATTCCGCTCCTTTGTTATACATTTTATTATTTATGGCTGTTATTATTATTTTCGTGTCAACCTCTCAATCCCGAGTGGCTGTTATTAAAAACACTTTGCCGTCACTGACTGGCGAATTCCCATAAGCGGGTGATGTAATCCACACTATTATTCTGTAATTTGGGTACTTACGAGTACTTTATCATCACACTGTGATGGAATAATTTGAATTTTGTGACCCGAATTTAATGCGTTGTTCTCTGCTCTGCGGTATTCTACTGAACAATGATTCTGTATTTTTCCATGCGCTTAAGAGATCAGATAATCATTCCATATTTTATATTCAACTCTTTTATTATTTAAAAATATCGCACGTTGAAAACAAAAGTGACACTATACAAAAATCTCAATTTTTCAGTACGGTCATTCAAAGTTTTGCCTGCTTATTAACCTAATTAAAATCAACTAGATTCTGATAGAATAATATCTAAACTAATATATAATACAACAACATTAGATATATTTCTACTCACAGTCAAGTTATTGACCTCGCAAAAACTTTAAATGACCGTACTGAAAAATTGAGATTTTTGTATAGTGTCACTTTTGTTTTCAACGTGCGATATATATTTAAGTAGGTGGTTTGGACACACGGAAAGAATGAGTGAAGACAGAATGGTGATGAAGGGATATGTAAACGACGTTAACGGAGCTAGAAATAGAGGAAGACGGAGGAAAACTTGGCACGATCAATTCAACCCAATATTAAATGTCGGTCACGTGAGAAGTCTAAGAAATCGACGTGCGTGCATGCCACGATCTAAGAGTGAAGCGAGAGATTTTTGTCCATTCTTTTTGCCTACCCCTTCGGAGAGACGGCGTGATTATTAGTCCGTTAGTAACATTTTGTATATATTTGTTGTTTCTTAAACAATGATGTAAAACTCCATATTAACCACATAATTAATACGAACGATAACGTCTGTTTTCTAGAAGCTCGTATTTTACGGGAATAATATGTTTCGCCTTGCTAAGGTATTTAATATCTTAGAAAAGCGAAATATGCATTATCCGCATAATCATGAAAATTATAGATCAATTGGACGTAGGTATAAATTGCTATTTAAATTATCCAATATGTGGATGGTCAGGTGAGAAATTTCCCAACATCTTTAGATTGGATATTTTCCATCTTATTGAAACAACGTCACTAGAATATGAAAATTTTCATTAATATTGTAATATTTTTTGGTAAACAAAATAAATGTAATCACTTCAAACTTTCAGAATTTTCCTAGTTTTCATTTTCAACCTATGTTTTTCATTATTTGTGAATATTCCATAAAACGTTTGCGAGTTTTCATTCTTGTTGCATTTCAACGCATTTTGTTCTTCAGATACTCTATTTTCAAATTTCTTTATTTGAATACGAACAGCGACCATTTTTATGATACTTTATATCGATACGTATATCTACAAAGTTACAATTTCCTGCAAATTCATTTGTTTAGATCCAGAAATGTTTGAAAACATTGTTAGCAAATGGAGTGTTTACTCTATCCACTGTTTACTGCTTGTTATAAAAAATTCATGTCGCGAAGCACATTTTACAGGTACGCCAACTTAAGCAGTATTCGTCCTTGCCATAAAACATCCCGCAGGATACGTCTCCCAAAGGAGTCATTTCCTTAACCTGTAGAGTATTTACGGCATCCCACTGTCGCACCGATAATTTTGTGTCTACAATTTTTTACGTCACGAGATGTTTTCCTTTCAACATAAAAAAGTGTTTTATTTGTGTGAATAAAGCTTTACAATTGTTTTTAATTTGAGTTAACTTGTCGCAATGTAGTGCTGGCGGTCATAATTCGCAAAGGAATGCCGAATTATATCTATAAAGCACTGTTTACACAGCCGTTTTTTTTTAATAAATAAAATGTTCTCAATAATTATTCGCACATCGTGACATGTACGCTCGTCGATTGTTCCTACTTCGAGCATAGCCGCCTTTCAGTAATTGATAAATTTGGTCATGCCCTGTTTTCATTGGTCTTCTTTGACTTATTTTTCCATTCGCACTACTTGTTTATATATTTTTAACTATTCTCTCTAACCATTCTTTTTATATGTCCAAACCATCTTAGCGACCACGAATTTACTAGAAGTTAAAAATATGATTATTTTATTTTAATAGACCATTGTTTTGGCCGATACACTATGATACCTTAACATTTTAAACTGTTAAATTAAATAACTATGTATTTATTAAAATTTATTTTATTTTACGTGACAGCTGTTTAGTCAACCTACGTTGACATCGTCAGGTGTTACTATAATATTATTGTAACACCTGATGATGTCAACATAGGTTGAAGAAACAGCTGTCGCGTGAAATAAAATAAATTGTGATACATAAAACAAAGTTATTTAATTTAACAGTTTAATTTATTTTATTTGTTTAAGATTTATTTTGTTGTCGTTGGACTATGGAAGTGTGCGCGGATGATGCCTATTGGTGGCGATGAGGTTTGCAATCCATCACACCGCGTCTCCCGCAGGGGCGAAAAGAGAAGGATGGAGTGCCGCATCGGCTATTTCTAGTTCCATTTACATCGTTATGATATACTTTTTTACCATTATTTCTTCATTCATATTTTAGAACCAGAAAGAGAGGAAGACCGAGGAAAACGTGGCACGATCAAATAAATCAAATATTGAATGTCGGCCATGTGAGGAGTCAGAGAAATCGACGCGCGTGCATGACACGATGTATGAATGTTGAGGAAGCGAGAGAAATATGTCAGGAAAGAAAAGTGTGGCAGGCCATTCTTTCTGCCTACACTTCGGGGAGACGGCGTGATGGTTAGTAAGTAAGTTAGTTAAAAATATTTTTTGAACTGTCCCTTAAAATTTACCATTACAACAGTGGGCGAATGTATATTCATATATAATAGAGGGAGAATTTTTTTATTATCATTTCGCAAAGGGCACTCTGTTTTATGAAGCTCGCTTTCGAATCGATCATCTCCCCCTGAAAATATTGGTTCATTTGGAAGAAGTCGTCTCAATACATCATGTCTGTATCTCGTGTTGCCATATATATCATTCGCCGCAGATAGATTTCCCCCATTTATCATTTGCTCCATTTCTTCTCAACATTCACACGTCGAGTATGATAAAATACGCTGTTTTTAATTACACTAACTAACTAACCATCAAGCAGTTTCCATGGAAGGCCTGACACAGACTATGGACCGCCACACGTTTCTATCTTGACATACAACACCTCAATTAAGAGAATGAAATATTGATTGATTCTATTTTAACTTTGTAGAATCTCATTCGAGGAAAATAATTATTTTTATGGAAATATTTTGGACCAAAAATAATTTAAAATATTTTTTATAAACAAATATTTTCACAATTCTTGTTTAGAAAACAACTTTATACACTTTATTATAAACATATTTTTGCTGTTGAAATTTAACTAACTAACTAACTAACCATCACGCCGTCTCCCCGAAAGGGTAGGCAGAAAGAATGGACTGTCACACTTTTACTGATGCGGCACTCCATCCTTCTCTTTTCGCTACGCGGGAGACGCGGTGTGATGGGTTGCGAACCTCATCGCCACCAATAGGCATCTCCCGCATTTTTCATTTCCCATTTACATTTTCCCTCCATTTACGTTTTTTTTCAGACCCTTAAAAAACGTAAAATAAGGGTTTCACTGTCTTTGGAATCGGAATTTATATTAAATCAATATTCAAAAGAAGTTTCAAATATTTTCTATTCATATTTTTCTTGGGCAAATTTTTAAATGTTTGAAATTTAAAACACTTATAATATCACAATTTCTTTTTATTCATGGAGAGTGTCGCGACAGCTGTTTCGCCAACCGATGTTGGCATCATCAGGTGTTACAATAAAGTTTATTGTAACATCTGATGATGCCAACATCGGTTGGCGAAACAGCTGTCGCGACACTCTCAGTGAATTTAAAGAAATTGTGATATTATAACATTGTTTTAATTTTTTACAGCAATAATGTTTAAGTATCATAGTGTATCGGCCAAAACAATGGACTACAAAATATTTTAACACAATAGAGCCTTGTGTGAAAATAAAATGTTTTTATAAAGTTATTCCAATCCAAGAAAGTGAAAGATAGATTGAGTGAGCGGGATGTAAGTGAGTTGAGTATTGACGAGACCTGGAAATACTTGAAGGAGAGTTTGTGTGAATCAGCGAAAGAATCGTGTGGTGTGTGTGTACAAGGAAGAAGGAAAGGGGATGCATGGTGGAATGATGACGTAAAGATTGCTGTTAAAGAGAAGAAAGATGCTTGGTTGAATATGTTGTCGATAAATAAGAATGACAGAGTTAAGTATGAAAGAGCAAAAGATTTGTATAAGGTATGCAAGAAGAGAGTGAAGTCGGTAGTGAAAGCGCGGAAAGAAAAGCTGAAGGAGGAAGAAGGGCTCAAAATGACAAACAACTTCCAAGCAAATTTAAAAATGTTTTGGAAAGAAGTTAAAAAAGCCCGAAATCCTCCTGATAGTGGATGTGTGAAAGCAATTTTAGACAACGAGGGAAGAATGTTAACGGAGAGTAAGATCATACAAGAAAGATGGATGGAACATTTTAAGGAGATGTATGGCGGTGATACAAGCGTGATCGAAAATATGACAGCTAGTGCGAGTACGGCACCTATGAATGATAATATTGAAAAAATAAGTACGAATGAGATGAAAAGATCCGTGAGTGCAATGAAAAGTGGAAAAGCTGTTGGGTTTGATTGTATTGCCATAGACTTTATTAAAAGCGGTGGCGAAGTGGTTTCTACATGGTTATGTAAGTTATTTAACCAGTGCTTGGAGGAGGGATATACGCCGCTAGACTGGAGGAGAGCAGTAATTATGCCCCTGTACAAAGGAAAAGGATCGCGTATGGAATGTGGAAACCACAGAGCTATTAGTCTTTTGAGTGTCGTTGGTAAAGTCTATGGCAGAATTTTAATAGAAAGAGTAAGAAAATTGACGAGTGACAAAGTTTGGGATGTGCAAGGTGCCTTTATGAATGGCAGAGGATGTATGGATCAAATTTTTGGACTTCGTACATTGACAGAGAAGTTTCTGGCCAAAAATCGCAAACTTTTCTGTGCATTTGTCGACTTACAAAAAGCATATGATTACGTTAATAGAGAAAAGTTGTGGAAAATATTGTCTGAATATGGAATAAGTACAAAACTGATCACGGCCATTAAGTCGCTATACACGGAAAGCACTGCTAGTGTCAGAGTAAATGGAGATCTTACAGCCTGGTTTGATATCAATAAAGGTGTCAAACAAGGTTGCGTAATGTCCCCGTGGTTATTTAATCTGTATATGGACAATTGTATGAGAGAGCTGAAAGGGTTGGATGTAGGTGCCAAAATGAGCGGAGTGTCAGTAAGCTGTCTCTTGTATGCGGATGACGCTGTCCTACTTGCAGACAACGAGCATGAACTACAAGTCCTGGTGAATTGTATGTATGAGGTATGCATGCGAAATGATCTGATGATGAATGTTAATAAGTCCAAGGTAATGATTTTTGAAAAGGAAGAAACCACGACAGTCTGCAACATTAGCGTGAATGGTGAAAACTTGGAGCAAGTAGTTGAGTTTGTGTATTTAGGTAGTATGTTTACAAGAGATGGGAGAGTGGAGAGGGATATTGAAAGAAGGGTTGGGGCAGGCAACAAAGTGAATGGTGCACTTAAAGTTGTCATCGCAAACAAAAACCTATCCAAAAAAGCTAGAATGGCAGTGCACAATGGTGTTCTTCTACCGACCCTTATGTATGGAAGCGAAGCATGGAACTG
Organism: Lepidostoma basale; assembly: GCA_022606425.2. NCBI lineage: Eukaryota > Metazoa > Arthropoda > Insecta > Trichoptera > Lepidostomatidae > Lepidostoma > Lepidostoma basale. The sequence continues at coordinate 557,975 of JAHDVF020000123.1, forward strand.
GCAAAGGAAGGATGAAAGTAGAATAAATGCAGTAGAAATGAGATCTCTTAGACGAATGTGTGGATATTCTGTGTATGATAGAGTGTCGAATGAAAATATAAGAAGTGAATGCGGTGCGAATGATGGTGTCATGAACAAAATAATGAAAGGATCATTAAGATGGTTTGGACATATGGAAAGAATGAATGAAGAAAGAATGGTAAAAAAATTATATGTTAATGATGTAAATGGTACCAGAAATAGAGGAAGACCAAGGAAAACGTGGCACGATCAAATAAATCAAATATTGAATGTCGGCCATGTGAGGAGTCAGAGAAATCGACGCGCGTGCATGACACGATGTATGAATGTTGAGGAAGCGAGAGAAATATGTCAGGAAAGAAAGGTGTGGCAGTCCATTCTTTCTGCCTACCCCTTCGGGGAGACGGCGTGATGGTTAGTTAGTTAGTTAGTTATTCCAATCCACAACACAAAGAGAAGGCGAATATATAAGAAAAACACATTTATTTGTAATATTCAGGATTTAATCTTGTTAGAACATTTTCTGATCCTGAAACTGGTCCTAAACATCCAAAATAAAATGTGCTATCAAAAAAAAAACAATCAATGTTAAATTTGCTGAATTTTGTCATGCCACGTTTTCCTCGGTCTTCCTCGACTCCGTACCATTCAAATCGTTAACGTAATCTTTCTTAACCAAATAAGTCAAATTTTAAAGGTTGGCCATTGCGTGTATGACTCGCTGTATGAATGTAGAGAAATCTAGAGGTGTGTCAAAAAACCAGGGTGGCTGTCCATTCTCTCTGCTTATCCTTGCAGTGAAACGGTGTGATGATTTGTGGCAAATGTTAAAAAAAGATTTCGGAAAAAGTCCCTGAAAAAGCATGAAAAGGTCATTGGTACATTGTAGCATATTGAGTTACGAGAACCGCATAATTTCACAACAGTATTTTAATGAAAAATGTTACAATAATTGTAACATTTTTCATATTATCGAAATTACCAAACACACTACTAACTTCGTGACGCATATCCGTGAGCATACTTGTTGAAACAAATCAAAGTGACAGTTTTGACGTAATTTTTTTAGTTTTTTCATATTGATGCTGTGTTACAGTAAGTGAAATTTGCTGAATATCACAAGATCTTTTGGGTAGCACGTATAGTTTTATATATTTACGAATACTTACAATTATTTTGTTCTCCATATTTAAGGTTACAATTACACCATCTTGCGAAATTCAGTTGCATCACGAGTTGGTTGGGTCGTATTAGTAGACGATCGCTTATAACGTACCAGTACGATTAATGAATTTATCTCTACGAATCCTGAAGTAAATTCAAGTAAGTATAATATGCAAATAATATTGTTTTTATTTCTTAATTTCAGTTCATAAATTGACGAAAAGGCAAAGAAGATGGATTGCACAAGAGTTGATTAATATTGTGAAATGGAAACATTGGTTTCAATTACAGCTGTTGCATTGTTATAAAGCCAATATTTAAGTGCTATTTATAAATTAAATAGAAATATGGTTGAAACACAATCCCTTGTAAGCTTTGGTTTGCAGAGACGCAGATTTTTCTTTTGAATTATTATATAATGGAAACTCGTTAAAAATTCGATCAAAGAATATTTTTGGACAATGTCAGATGTCAAAAAAATACCTTTTATTTTATCGTTGATTGTAAATAATTTAGCCAAATGCAATCGGGGACGTTTGCTTGAAAAATCATCGTGGAAAATGATATCGTTTCGTATGTGATGAAGCTGTCATAGAATAAATGGTTCAGTTTTTTGTTGTTGAAACATGTGGCTGCACATCTGTGTCATTTGAACTTAATATAATACTCTTTTTTATAAGTGGTTCAATAAAGGCGACCATACTTTTACGTTACGATGTTCGAATGAATGTCAACTTCGTTAACCATGAACCATCACGCCATCTCGCCGATGGTGTAGGCAGAAATAACGTGTGTTCTTTTCTGTTATGCTTCTCTCGGTTCTTCAACATTCATACATCGTATCATGCATGCCGATTTCTCCGACTCCTCACGTGGTTGGCGTTAAATATTTTCTTCCTATATTTCTAGTTCCATTTTCATCGTTAACATGTACTTTTTACCATTCTTTCTTCATTTCTCAACTTCATTCTTTCCACGTGTCCAAACTGTCTTAATGACAATAACAACAAAAACAACAACAAACCATCACGCCGTTTCCCCATAGGGGTAGGCAAAGAGAATGGACCGCCACACTACTCTATCCCAGCACACCTCTCTAGCTTCCTCCACATTCATACAGCGAGTACACGCACGTCGATTCTTCCGACTTCTTACATGACCAACCTTTAAATCGCAAAATTGTCTTAATGACATTTTCATTATTTTTATCACTTTTTCGCACAACATTCACTTTATTTATTTGCATTTGGCACTCTGTCATAAACAGATTTAGGTACATTCGTCTACATAAGAGATCTCATTTTACTGCATTTTCAACTTTCATCATGTTTTTTTTAATGTGTATGCTTATTTTTCTTAGTGTAGATCTTGTGGGCTGTTTCTTGAGAGGAATTGGCCTACTGTCGACTCCCAGCTGTCGATTCATCTCTTTGGTGGTTTGCCAAGGGGTCGTCTAGCTTGGGTTTGGCCGTGCAATACAATAAGGGGGAATCTGGATGGATCCATTCTCCTCACTTGAGCATACCAGTATCTTCTCCTTTGCCTTCCCCACCTAACGACATCATCGACCTCGCATATATTTTTTATTCTTGAGTTCCTTATTCTATCTCGTAGTGTCTTGCCAGATATGTTTCTGAGCGTCTTCATTTCTGACACTCTAAGTGAGTTTTTTGTGATTATGGTGTCCGCCTTGCAATCGATCCCATGTCATGATAGGTCGCAAGTCCTATAAGTAGATTCTCACTTTGCTGCCGATCTTCATGGCGGGGTTTTTCCATATTGGATAATATTTATTTTATTAAATTAACATTTGATAATTTTTAAACTTATATTTTAAATCGTTTATGCTAAATTCATAAAACAGCGCTTTGTGAATCACTCAATTTATCTTTATTATAACAATAAAAAAACATAAGCTTAGGCAGAGAAAATGAATCACACTACTCTATCGTGACACACCTCTAGCATCTCCATATTCATACAGCGAGTCATACACGCACGTCGATTCTTCCGACTTAATTAACATATGCTTTCATAATTTTAAATTCTGTCTTACATCGTTTTACCACACATACGTCTAAGATTTCATCTCTAGCACCTTTTTTATGCTCTCATCCTTCTTCTGCTAGTTCAATGTTTCACTTCCATATATCACAGTTAGAACTAGAACTCCATTGTGGACGACCATATTTGCTTTCATTCATATTTTTTGTTTCCAGTAACAGTTTTTAAAGCTCGTTATTATAAATATTATTATTGCTTAAAATTGTAAAATATCATCAAATATATCATCAAATCGTGGGCCGTAGTTTACTCCTGCCCTATGTAGTACCTAAATAAGGCGGATGAGTTTGTTTCATTCCAGAATTAGTGTCTCATTTTACGTATTTACACGTCTTACATTATAAAAACCGCGTCCTTTCTCTTTGGCTACCTTAAATATTAATCTTCTTGTTTCCTTTGTTTCAGGTGAGTCGTGTTTCCAACTTTCTAACTGCCGAGACGAATTGCAGCCACAAACTCAACTGTTTAAGTAACTATAGATAATTTCTGTATTTTTTTTTTGTTAAACTTAAGGCGTTAATACTGTGGAATTCCATAATGACGATTTTTTATAAAAATTGAAACACTGAGTTTTTATACAATTCTCCCGATGATTAAGGTGTAAGTCTTCGAAATATGTCGAGAAAAAGAAAATAACAGTGTTTTGATTCACAAAAATGTCATATTCTGTGTTTGCAAAGATAATGGTTTTTAAATTAAAAACTTTCAAATATAATTTTATTTGAATTTAGGTGATAACTATTTTAACGTTAGCTTGGAATTCGTTTTGACGGTAGATTTGCAGCACAAAGGTGTCCATTTCCATTTTTATTTTAAAAAAATTCTCATGAAGCCTCACGTGGCCGACATTTAATATTTGATTGATTTTAGATAAACTTAAGGCGTTACCACTGTGGAATTCCATAATGACGAATTTTTTATGAATCAAAACACTGTTTTTTCCATTTATGAGTTTATTTTTCTCGACATGTTTCCAAGGCTTACATCTTCATCATCGGGAGAACGATATAAAATGATGAAGGTGTAAGCCTTCGTAACATGTCGGGAAAAATAAACTCAAAAGTGGAAAAAACAGTGTTTTGATTCATAAAAATTCGTCATTATGGAATTCCACAGTGTTTACGCCTTAAGTTTATCTAAATAAATAAAAAATACTCGTTAACTCTTAAATTAACAAATCTGTTGAATCAGAAAACATATTTTTTTTATCGGCTAATGAACTCCTTCATATTTTGGTTTATCTCGCATACGTATTTTTACATGTTTTTCTTAATCCTTATAATGCTGCTGACTACATTTGCAGTCTAAAATAATTGGTTTCGAACTGCGGCAGACTACATATGCAGCTCTTTGAATGTATCTTATAAAATTTTGTATTTAGTTCGTTACTACTAAATTATACGTAATAATATGATGAACTGGGACTATCTGAACTGCAAATGTAGTAACAGTTCGAGACATATTTAACTGCAAATGACGCCAACCGTACAAGGAGAGTTAAATAATGCTCCATTTTATAGGGTTCATCGGTATCGTCTTAATGTATTTGACAATATTTTTGCTCCCGCGTAAAAGGTAATACTACTAATTACTTTCTCAGTATTATGTTCATAAAACTTTTTCTTCTTCTTTAAAAAAACATACGAATTACAGTTTTTAAAAAAATATAAGAATGGTTGTTTTCTACACTGAATTCATATCGGATTTAATTACTGAATCATTTATAATATCCACGCAGAATCTGGTGTATTGCGGGTACAATCACCCCTTGTTTCTTAATGTTTCCCCAGTTTTCTGAAACTTCCCCCGAAATCATCCCCCGCAGATGTGCCGCAAATTAATCGAGGGTAGATACCAGCCACGGCTAATAGGGGATGTGTGGTACTTCTTCCACTTGCAAAATCACAACGGGGTCTAATGGGATTGCCGTTATTAGTTCCATTCTTCTCTTTTTTCATTGTTCTGTTATTTATTTGCTCACGAACACGCGATCTTGTGTCATAATACTGAAAGTAAATCTTTATAAATACCATTAAAATGCAATTGTGAAAGAGAAAAATTCTCTTTGGTTCTGCAGATAATTTTATGATAAAAACTGCAAACCGGTCTAGGATAGTTGTAAGCATGAAATGATTTGAGAGTTATTTTTGATTAAGAAAATGAAAATCGAGTTTTTCATTTTTGACGACCTTCGTGGCCGAGTGGTAAGTGCATTGACTGCCACCCCTTCGATTCCCGGCGAGGGCGTGATTGTCACACTGTCTTTGGTCTGGTGTAGAATTCACGTGACAATAAAATGGCGATAGATTAGCTACCTATCACGAGTCACGAGAATCACTATGATAGCTATAATACCCTTTACATCGATTTGACTCATGCTGTCATGATGTAAATAGCGATTCAACAAAATATCAATAATTATGGGATTTTTATATATTTTTTAAATTGTTTTCCCGTATCACCAAATTTCGAAAATTAATAATAATGGCATAGCATAGCAATAGCACGGGGAATGGCGTTCATGTAATATTCTTATACAATTGTATTATTTTTAATACTAATATTAAATTCTAATAAACATCCACTTAACTCTGTTTTATTTTAATTACATCTTTTAACGATACGTGGAATATATTATTATATTTTATGTTTTATTCTACAATAATTGAGATTATTTCTCAAACTACAATAATTTCATCGTTTTTAAGATGAAATCTCTTGAAGAAAGATAAACTAAATAAAATAAATAAAACAATATCATTTAAACTGTTTTGACTATTGTCTTTATATCAATAGTGAACGGTTTCTCCAAGAATGCTGGCTTCAACAGACTGGTCTGCCGGTCTGATCAGTCTGTCGATGCCATGAGCTTGTCGAAATCGGTCACCGTCGAAATAAAGACAAAAGTGGAATTAGTTCTTTAAAAACATCGATTTATTTAATTTTCATTTACTTTCATCAAATAAATGAACAAAAAAATGAAGTTGTTAGCTGTGAGGTATCGCGACACGACTAATCGAATTTATTTGGTTTGACTCCTCGTTGGCCTTACGTAATCGTTACTGGGCGCCTGTTATAATATTTGCTCTTGCACTGTCGGCAGCACGGTACAGCCTGGATTTAATTTAGCTATCCCAACCCACCATATAAGTATCAATCGTCCTGAGCACGTAGACTGCAACAATTACGGCAACGTCACACGCAATAGAAGCCTCCCGACGCAAACGTACTCAAATCTTGAGGTATTATATAATAAATCTAGCTTTTTAATAACAATGGAAGCAATGTATAATTTATGTTAATATTTATGTTTAATACATTAATCACGTAACTGTTGTCCGTGTCTAAACACTCAGTTTATTAATAATATTCCTCATTAATTATTATTGTGATATTTGCTTTTCTCTGGTGTTTGATTGAAACTCGACAATTATATGGTTTAACAAACAGATATAAATAGATGCTAACGAAGCTTTATTTCTCGCTTACCTAGTTTAATTATGAACTATCGTAATATAAAACGAGACATGTCAACTATAATACCACTAGGAAAGATTTAATATTCGAGATTTTTAGTTAGAAAGTTTCAATCCTGGGATTGGTTTGCAGCAATTTCTTCTATTCTTCTCTTCCATTCTTCCCTGTCTTGTGCGGCTCTTTTGAAATCTGCATATGATGAGCACCGCACGTCCACCACCAGGTCCTCCAAGTACTCTCGGCGTGGGCGTCCCCTAGAGTTTGTCCCCTCGGTCATACCCTCCATTATGGCATGCAAGAGACCTTCATGACGTATTACATGGCCGATCCATCTTGCACGCCTTTCGGACAAGGTCCTGAGCAAGTGCCTTCCTCATTCGATTCCTTGAAGAACTTCCTCATTCGTGATGTGGTCTCTCCAGGAAATTCCTAATAGTCTTCTTTAGGACCACATCTCAAAAGCATCTAGTCTCCGCTTATCTCTTTCAGATAGGCACCATGTCTCGCAGCCGTACATCAAGATACTCCATACATAGGTCTTGATGAGGAGTATTCTCAGTTTTAGGTCTATATTATTTGATTCTATTATTTTCGCCTTTTATTAAATGCAAGCCTAGCCTGATGTATACGGCTGTCGATCTCGCTCTTAGATTTTAAATTTCGTCAAAACAACTGTGTTATAACATAAAATTTAAATATTGTTTAAATACGATGTTTGCAAAAGAAAGCAATCAGCCATTAGTCGTCCCGTGTTGGATAAAGGTCTCCATTTCCAACTCCACACCTCTCGTTCCCTCGTCACTCTATGCCATTGACCTCCTGCCACTCGTTTGATATCATCAGACAATCTTGCTTGTGGTCTGTCCGGATTTCTGTGGCTGATTCTCGGTCGCCACTCCAGGGTGCGTCTATTCCATCGATCATCCATTATCCTCGCTATATGGCCGGTCCAATTCCACTTCAACGAAGCTGTTTTGCACATAACATCGGTCGTTTTTCTGATCTATTCATTTCGTTTCCTGTTTCGCAGACTGATGTTCAACATCCTCCTCATCCTCGTCTTCCTGATTTTTATATTCCTTTCACATTATTTATGTTATTTTTTTATCGCTGTTATTTCTTAATTCAAAACAACAACAACAACGAACTATCACGCCGTTTCCCCGTAGGGGCAGGCAAAGAGAATGGACCGCCACACTACTCTATCCTGGCACACCTCTCTAGCTTCCTCCACATTCATACAGCGAGTCATACACGCACGTCGATTCTTCCGACTTCTAACATGACCAACCTTTAAAATTTGATTCATTTGGTCATGCCTTGTTTTCAAATCAAATCAAATCAAATCAAATCAGTTTATTTTCTCAAAAGACATTACAAACATTTTTTATAGTTTAAGGCATCTATTGAGAACAGGTAGAACATAAGGAATATATAATACCAGGAACGCATGAGAGATGGTTCGACATTAGGAATACAAAATACTCTCCAAAGTCAAGAGTATTTGTCTTCTGAATGTACTTTCACGAATATGAAAGACATCGATCTCCGAAGCGATCATGTTCAGCAGTTTGATTGCTCTCCCCACCGGCATCACCAGAGGCAGGTTGGTTCTGCATGCTGGGAGATAAAACAGTCTGTGCTGACGCTGTCGAAGATAGCCATCCGGAACATAAAGATGGATAGCCTCCAAGATGACGGAGTTCTCAAAGAATCCCCTGATAAGTCTGAAGAAATGGGTAAGTGTGCACCCATCCCTTCTTATCTGTAAACTATTGGTCCCCAGCATGCCCAAGAGGAATGCAGTGGGATAAAGCCACGGATAGCTACCAAACTCCCTCATGTAGAGATATCTCAGAAATCTTTTCTGAACCCTCTCTAACATGAGCGAGTATCTCGCCTCGTGGGGACTCCATATCACCGAGCCACACTCGAGCCGGCTCCGGACCAATGAGTTGTACAAAATTCGCAAAACATAGGGATTCTTGAAAACTCTACCAGTTCGGAGAATAAATCCCAACATTTTCAGTGCAACTCCACATATTCTCTCGATGTGAGCATGGAAAGTCAGCCTACTTTCATAAACGATACCAAGATCCTTTATCGTTGAAACACGCTTAAGTTGCTGGTTATCCATTGTGTATCTGTAATAAACAGTACGCAATGCTCTCGTAAAAGATAAAATTACGCATTTAGAGATATTGAAATAAATTTGATTGGTTTTACTCCAGCGGACGATATTATTTATATCTGACTGGAGATGGAGGCAATCTTCGGGGCTTTTTATCTCAAGGAATAATTTAAGATCATCTGCAAATAAAAGAAATCGCGAAAATTGTATAACCCTCGCGACATCATTAATGAAGATGGTGAAGAGGAGTGGACCAAGGTTTGAGCCCTGTGGCACTCCGGAATATACGGGAAAAAGTGCAGATTGAAATATACCGTATGAGGCAAACTGTTTCCTCTCCCTCAGGTAGCTAATAAAAAATAAAACCAACTTAGAAGAGAAACCAATTTCCGACAGCTTTCGCAAAAGTACATCATGGTTGACGGTATCAAAGGCTTTAGAAAAGTCATTATAAGAGCAGTCAATCTGGTGACCATTGTCCAAAGCCCTTGTCACATATTCTGTGAAAATCATAAGATTGGTTTCAGTAGAGCGCCCCTTCCTGAATCCGTGTTGTTCTGAAATTATGAAGGGTTCAACTCTAGGGAGAATCATTTTATAAATAATAGATTCGAAGAGTTTGGCCGGAGCAGACAGTATTGCTACAGGTCTGTAGTTTTCAACTGATTCTCTCGGGCCGCTCTTGAAGATGGGACTGATCTTGGAGATTTTCCACAAATCGGGAAAGGTATCAGTATTTACTGAGAGGTTGAAAATGAAGTGGAGAGGAGGTACCAAAAATTCAGAGCATCCTTTTAAAAAGAAGATAGGAAGAAAATCAGGGCCAATTGAATGCGAATTTTTCATGGCTTGAATTGAAATTTTTATGTCTGAGATGTCAATTTGACTGACACCATTGAAGCTATGAGTAGTATCGGCACTCGAATTGGTCACATCGTTATGATTTAGCCGCGGGGGAATATTGCTATAGACAGATAGGAAGTGCTTAGCGAATGCATTCGCTATATCGGCACCTCGAACCTCTCTATCCCCATGCATCATGGTGTTTATCATGCCACCATCTTTGCGTAAGCTTTTGACGTAGTTCCAAAAAGATTTGGGATCGTCCATGAGATTACCCTCAATGGTGCCCACATATGTTCGAGAGGCCAATCGGACACTGCGAACCACCATCGAGCGGTAGTGACTGAATTGTTCATACTCACCACGAGAGCCAGTAGCTTTCCACTTCTTATGATGAGCATGCTTCATCCTTATATTTCGTATGATATCCTCAGTGAACCACTTAGGATATCTCCGTCCACCATTGCTCATGTGTTTCCTGGGGAAGCACAAATCAAAAATGTTATATAAAATACGGTAAAAGTATTGTAAGGCTTCATTTACGGTATTCAAGTTGTATAAGCTACTCCAATCAATCTGAGTCATTAAATGATAAAGTTTGTCAAAGTTTCCTCGCCCAAAATTCCAACCGCGGAAGGTGCTGGCATCATGTTTGGGTACTCTAGTGACCCCCGAGACCATCTTACCGTCACACACAAACTCCAGCGATGGATGGTAACTATCTTCGGGTACCAGAGGAAACAATGACCGAAAAACTTGCAACTTCATGTTGCTCAGAATCAAGTCAAGAACTCTGAGATCAGAGTTCAGAATACCATTGCACTGGGTGAGCCCAAACACCGCGCACAAGAACTCCAGGTCCTGCTGAACACTGTCGCTCCCACGCGCGGAGTGAAGATTGAAGTCCCCCATCACAATGATATTCCGATCTCCTATCAGACCGTGGTTCATATGCATTGAATCAAAAAAGCGTTTGTAGACATCCCAAGAAGATCCCGGTCTGCCTCGTTCTGCCTCGACTCCGTACTCCATTTACATAATTAACTCATACTTTCTTAACCATTCATTATATAAAATATCGCATTTTTGAGATGCTTTCATTGTTACGTTCAAAACATTTATCATATTCAATTTCTTATATGAACGAATTTTGACATGATATATTCTTCTAAAGTATTTATTTTTCTACTTTCATCATTTTTGTCATTTTCATGCGTTACCAGTCACAAGAGCTAAACCTCCGTGTGCCAGATTTCAAGTCCAAGTCCTGTGGATAAGCGTCAATTTAAGAATCCCAGTTATATTAATTGTTTCTAATATATTTTTTAAACGTTATCTTTATAAAATAAAAATTGACATTATTTTAGTTTGTAGTCACATCTCTCTACGTATAATTTTGTTTCCGTATAATAATTATTCTTCAAATGTCATAACAAAATCCATTACGTAGTTTTTTATGACTTGTCTCCCTTTGACTCGTTGCCACATAATTTATCTAACCGAATTGCCTGCAATAAAATAGGCGTAAATCACTTAAGCCGTTATCTACGCTTTGTTAGTCATCGCTTTACTGACACACTGTGTTGTTACTGACACATTGACATTCACACATGAGCACTATAACCTGAAGGCATAGCCTCGATCTGCCATTTACTTAGGTATTACTGGATTATTTGACAGAATATATTTTATATGCGGATGTGAACATAAAGCACAAGAAGGATGAAAAAAAAATGGTTGAATCAATTTAGGAAACACCCATTCTTATGTTTAAAAAAAACTATAATTCGAATGATTTTTTGTGTAAATCACGCCGTCTCTCTGAAGGGGTAGGCAGAAAGAATGGACGACCACACTTTTCTTTCCTGACATATTTCTCTCGCTTCCTCAACAACATCGTGTTATGCACGCGCGTCGATTTCTCTGACTCCTCACGTGGTTGATATTCAATATTTGATTTATTTGATCGTGCCACGTTTTCCTCGGTCTTCCACTATTTCTGGTTCCATTTACTTCGTAAACATATATATTTTTTTACCATTATTCCTTCATTCTTTCCATGTATCCAAAACCATCTTAATGATCCTTTCATTATTTTGTTCACAACACCATCATTCGCACCGCATTCACTTCTTATATTTCCAATCGACACTCTATCATACACAGAGTATCCACACATTCGTCTAAGAGTTTTTTTACTGCATTTATTCTACTTTTATCCTTCTTTGGCCAGTTCCATGCTTCGCTTCCATACGGAAAAATGAAAAGAAGGGTGAAGGTAGAATAAATGGGGTGGAAATGATATTATATCTCTTCGAAGAATTAATGTATGCGTTTTTTTATATGTTAGAATGTCAAATGCAGATATTAGAAATGAATTCGTGCGTTCATTAAACTAGTAGACTCATAAAAATTATAAATGAAGTAAGAATGTTGAAGTAAGTATTCTTCAACAGTGCGAGCTTTATATAGAGGTAGATCGAGAAAAACGTAGCAAGATCAAATTGACCAAGTTTTATATATCGAGCAAATCAAGAGTTGGAGAAATTGGCATGCATGTATGACACGTTGTTTGAATATAGAGGAAGCATGAGAAGTCTATATATGGAAAGAAAGGTTGGAGCTGGAAACAAAATACATAAATGGTGCACTCAAAGTCATTACCGCTAACAATATATCGACTGAAGCAAAGATGGAGTTCTAATGCTGACCCTTATGTATGGACGTGAAATTTGGAGTTGGCAGTAGAAGGATGAAAGTAGGATAAATGCCGTAGAAACTATGTTACTTAGAAGAATGTGCGGAAAAACAATGCACTATAATATCTATGATGAAGTAAGAAAGGAATATAAGGCGGATGAATGCGTGATAAATAAAATTAAGAAAGGGTCACTTAGATGGTTTGGACACACGGCACGAATGGATGAGGGAAGAATGGATTAAAATATATGTACAAGTAGTGTGATAGGAAAAACAAGTCGCGGAAGGCCAAGGAAGACATGACATGACCAAATTAATCAATTACTGAAAATCGTCGAGCGTGAATGTCACGATGCGTAAATGTAGAAAAGGCGCGAGAGTTATGTCAGGATAGAATAATGTGGCGATCCATCCTCTGCCTACCCCTCATGGGAAACGGCGTGATGGTTAGTTAGAGAAGTTATCTTAATATTATATTTACGCACATTCGTCTCATAGACCTTATTTAGACCGTATTTATTTCATCTTTATTTTGCTAGTTCCATGTTTCACCTACAAACATACGGGTCGGTACCAACACCATTGTAAACTTTAATATCATTCATTCGTTTCAATTTTTCCTACCTCTATTGTGTTTTATGGAAAAGGTATTTTCCAATACGGCAATACTATTGAGAAGCCTCTCAGTCAATTGAGGTGAGTGAGTACCTACTCACTACCTACCTAATTCGGTGATTCATCTGACAACTTCAACAACAGCTCCAATCCGAACGATTGATCTAATATCCTCACTGCCCCATTCAATAATTTCCCGCCTTTTTTGTTTCGTCCCCACTGCGATAGCACAGACTATCCAATGATTAATCTTCACCCATTTTATAAAAGGGATATTTTATTTAAATGACGATGGATTCAATTGCAATACCAATGAATTGACTTTTTTGTGAGGTTTCAATGGAATTATATATAACGTTGCTACTTGTATTTACCGGAATCGACGCGACGGCCACACCTTGCAATATCCGCTCCTCGGATTTTCGTTCCAGGTTCTATATTCAATTTTATGTTTAAAATCTATAGCTAGGATAGCATTTTTATTTTATGTTGGAAGTATCGTTTCTTTCATACCGCCATTTGTAATAACCGAGTTGTTGTCTGTTTTGTTTTTTAATCGTATTTTTTGTCAACGTTGTTTATACGCACATTATAATAAAATGAACAGCACACAAAATTAAAACCTGGTTATTAAAATGTGTTAAGTTTTTATAGGTACGTAATAAATAATATTCTGAATGTCGGCCGTGTGAGAAGTCGGAGATATCGACGTGCTTGCATGACATAATGCATAAATGTTGAGGAAACGAGAGAAGTATGTCAGGAAAGAAAAGTGTGGCAGTCAATTCTTTCTGCGTGTTGGTTAGGTAGTAAGTTTTTCTTAGTAAAACAAAGATAGAGAGAAAAACTATTGGTGAAGTTTTTATTATACTACTCGTACATTATATTATTCAATCATTACATGACGAATTTTTGTGAATAAAAACACTGTTTTTTCCACTTTTGAGTTTATTTTTCTCGACATGTTTCGAAGACTTACACCTTCATCATCGGGAGAACGATATCGATACGAAGAGTTTATATCATTTATATCGTTCTCCCGATGATGAAGGTTCTTCGTAATATGTCGAGAAAAATAAACACAAAAGTGGAAAAATCAGTGTTCATTCATAAATTCATTTTTCAATTCATAAAAATTCGTTATTATGGAATTCCACAGTGTTAACGCCTTAAGTTTATCTAAAATCAATCATTATATGATTATTACTGTAAATGGAAAAATAAATCAAAGAGAGCAGATGAAAACACGACGCGACCTGATTAATCAATAATAATAATAATAATATTATAATAAATTTGATAATTTATAGAGCGCCATTTTTATGAATTACTCATCTCAAGGGCGCTGTAGAACCGTGCCGTTTTATCAACTAGATAATAATAATTAAAATAATGATAACAATAATAATAAACATATTTAGTATGAGGGCTGCACCTGACGAAGTCGATCAGCCCTTCCTGTCGTGAAATGATTATTTGAAAAGGTGCGTTTTGAGTCTCGATCTAAACTCTGATTGATTCTCAATGCACTTAAGGTCTGCTGGAAGATTGTTCCAGGCTGGAGGGCCGGCTACCGCGAAGGCTCGGTCGCCAAAGTTTGTGCTTGGACAGCGTTTTGGCACAGTCAATCTACCGATCGCAGAAGACTTAGCTGATCGCAATGTAGACTGTCTAGCATTCAGGTTCTCGTTGATGCAGAGTTCAGATTTATAAGCTGGTGCCATTCCATGCAATGCCTTATAGACTAAAAGACGGCCTAATTATTAAAAGACAGCCATTTTCGATGTCAGAACAATCAACTGGGATGCATGAATTTTGTGAAAGTGTAGGCTCTTGTTACGGTAGTATTGAAACACAATGTTCGATGATAAATATAATTCCTGGTGATATTAAAAACATTTAATCAGATGTTTAAATTTTCTTTTTATGTTTAAGAGGCTTACATTTTTTGTTCTTTTTCCGTTTCCCGGAAGTTTTCAAATTAATATGATGAGTGTTATTTCATATTTTTTTTGTAAACGTTAACGTCATTAAGGGCTTACTGAATTTTAAATATCGTATTTTCATTCCCGCCCTCTGGTTAACGCTGTAGTAATTCATTCCATTAAAGGGTTTATTTACGATTCACAGGAATTACTAACCCTCTAGACGTTGCCTTGCATAATTTGCGGTCGTGCAAAAGTGTTTCGAATGGTTGTGGTTAAGTGTTTTATTTTTAGCTCGCTTGTTCTTGAACATTCTAGACTGTTTTGGAAGAATGTACGAGGCTATTTAGAGGGCCAGGAAGTTTTTTCTCCCATCAAAAATCACTTTGGATATCCCGACTGTTGAAAGGGAATTATTATGTAAAAAAAATGTAGCAATTTTGAAATGAGAAAATCGTCTGATTTCATTATTTGCTGTGTAATTAATTTTTTTCACGATTGTTTCGATATTTAAAATATTCGAGACCTTTACAATAAAAAAATTACAAGTATTAATATTTTAAGCGACAATTTGGAATATTACATCGTAAATAAGCAAGTGCGTTGCCAAGGAAGAATAATTGTGTTAGATTAAAGTTCATAAACCACGTGGTTTTCTAGGAGGGGTAGGCAGAGATAATGGACAACCACACGTCCACGTCGATTCTTCTGACTTTTAACATGACCGACATTAAAAATTTGGTTGATTTGATCATGCCGAGTTTTCCTCGGTCTCCCACGACTCCGTATTACATTCACATCTTTAACTTATACTTTTTTAATCACTCTTTCTTCATCCATGTTTCTACTGTACATTCTGTCGAAAATTGTTTTTCCACACATACGTATAAGGGTTCTATATTTATCGCATTTTTCTGCTGTTAACTGAATTCATCTTGAATTATATTATTTAAAGTTCACATGCTTTGCATGTTACAAGTTTATTATTATTGTGCTCAGATACGCCAGCGCATTTTTATTTATTAAGGTTCTCTAATTTATGAATTATGGTGGGATGTGTTTGTAAATGTATAAAATGGGTCGAAAACTGTGTAATATCGACTATTTAATCTTGATAGAAACGGCAGTATTCAAGAAGTTTTTTTTATATTTTAAAGAAATAACATAGGGCATGGGTGAAATTACATTACATGATATATTTTAATTGAACAATGATGTAAAACTCTATATTAAACAATTAATACCAATGAAAACGTCTGTTTTATAGAAATATTATTTTATTTTATGTGAATGACATTTGATAATGCCTTAGGCCACGAACACGGTGAGGCTATGAGCGGAGCGGCGCGCAAAGCGGTGCTGCTTCGAGCGGAGCGTAAGAAGCTTTCGCTTCGCAAACAGCTTCGCTTCACTGTGTGCACTCTCATTTGATTATTTATACGTGTGTAGTTTTGTAGCAGCCAAACGCTTTGCGAACTGCTCCGCTCCGCTTCACTGTGTTCGTGGCCTTAGACAAGCGATGTCATTCACATAAAATAAAATAAAACTTCTAGAAAACAGACGTTTTCATTCGTATTAATTACATTACGTATTAATTAAAGGAATGTACGGTGGATGAATGCGTGATAAATAAAATTAAGAAAGGGTCACTAAGATGGTTTAGACATGGAACGAATGGATGAGGGAAGAATGATTAAAAATATATATACAAGTAGTGTAAATGGGAAAAAATGTCGAGGAAGGCCAAGAAAGACATGGCATGACCAAATTAATCAATTACTGAAAAGCGGCCATGTTTGAAGTAGGAACAATCGACGAGCGTGCATGTCACGATGTGTGAATGTAGAAGAGGCGTGAGAATTATGCCAGGATAGAACAATGTGGCGATCCATCCTCTCTGCCTTACATAAGTTTTACTTCTTAAATAGTTTATGGTAGAACTATGCATTTATGTATAGAACATCTTAAATTTGTGTTAATTATATTGTATTCTCTAATATTATTATGGTTATAGGTACTTGTTGGTATTAAATATAAAAGATACTGATCCCTATAGTGAGATTTAATAATTAAATAGTCCATTGTTTTGGCCGAAACACTATGTTACCTAACATTGTAACACCTGATGATGTCAACATAGGTTGATGAAACAGCTGTCGCGTAAAATAAAACACAATTGTGGTACAAAAACAAAAGTTATTCAATTTAACAGTTTTAAATTTAATAATTACCTACTTATAATATAGTGGATCATCTTTGTGCTGAATGATTAAATCTTTGTCCCCTGAATCAGACTCTATAAGTATACTCACATGCACTCCTAAGACGACATGATATTCTAAATAAAGAAGTAAATATTCACAACATTTTGAATGTATACAAATACTTGTAGACGAATACTGGATTTTACCCATTGCGGGTTGTCAATTCAAGGATTAATTGTATCTCAATAGAGATGAAGATGCAAATTGGAAACAGAATATGGTGATCGAGAGGTATAAAATATATAAAATAGAGATATAAAAAATAAGAGAAAAGAAAATCAGACATATAAAAAAGATCTTCTGCTTAATGCATAAAATCCAATCTTCATAGATGGCGCTGGTGTGTAGATTGAAACTACCATGTACAGGGTGGTGTTACAGATTAACATATATACAACTTCCAAAAATTTGTCAGACATGGTGGTCATAAGAAAAGATGGAATGGGGAATGTTGTTTTACATAAAGCGTGCGCTTAACGTGTCATAAGTCCTGTAAACACCTCGATCACCATATTCTGTTTCCAATTTGCATCTTCGTCTCTATTGAAGTAAATATTCTATGATTGTGAATAATATAATGAAAAATGGTATATTTATCGCGAAAAATTAAAATTCCGTTTGCGTATTTCGCGTGTGAATTTATAATAATTATCGCCTACTTTATTTAGCTTCCGACGCTGCTTCCTTTTTTAATTTGCCCACTCCAATGAGAGCTTAATATATCATCCCTTTATTTACAGCACCCCCAGAAGGGTAAATATTAACGCATTCACGATTTACTCTAGCAGGCCATTAGTGGAATTACATTTTTATTACATTAGTTCTTTACGATTTTTTCTTTGGCTTAGTACCAACAAAACCGCTGGAATCTTCAAGTGAATTTAATCCATGGAAACTCTAAACATGAATCCCGTGATAAGAATCCGGGAACATTAAATATTATATAACACTTGGATTTTTTTAAACAATAAATATAACACATCTCAAAAATATTTTACTCAATATATCTCTTCTAAAGTTTACTTCCGAAAATTATTATCAGGTTTTCTTTCTTTTGATACATTTTGCAATCCAATTAAAAATCTTTTATCGAAATTAAATTAATTTTCGCTTTCGTAATTCCCCAAGTTTCTGATTATGATACTCTGTATCAACGATCGTAACTTAGTTGGATATTCGATATAGAAAAGTAAAAAGACTTATCCCAAATATAATTTTATTTCTTTATTACATTGCCGCTAATGAAATAAGCTTTCTGGTTGAAGAAAGTATACGGTAGAGTTCATTTTATACGGAATATTTTAGCTCCGGTTGGGTAAAGGAAAATAGAAAAAACCTAAACAATATTCCGCCTATTTTGTTTTTTTCCTCTTGTAAGTGTTTTCTTAAATATATATTTAAAGTATATTTCGGCATCGGGCGCTTTTCTTCTGTTTTTAACATCTAATAATTAGTTTGAGATTAGTGCTCCACGAACGGCTCTCTTTTTACGAGATTATCTACTCTTAAAAACCTCGAATCGGTTATATGTATTAAAGTTCTAACTCTTAAAGGCGGGCCACACTGTGGATAAACATCGGTTGTATAGGACTTCTATTTCATTCTACGCCGGGTAAAATAATGCGAGGAAGAGAGATAAACGTACCATGTTTGGTTGTGCATGTTTGTTTGTTGCACATGGTACGTTTATCTCTCTTCCTCGCATTATTTTACCCGGCGTAGAATGAGATAGATAACTGTTTGAATAAACACGAATCCCTATGGATTTCACGTGTTTATGCGGTTTGTTTATCAGTGTGGCCCGCACTTTAATGTGAATCTATGTTTTCAAACCCATTTAAAATTTAACAATGTACTTGTTTACTCCGCATGCGCACTAATATGGGATGATTTTTAGAGGTATACAATACATATTCAAAATGAAAAAGAAAACACATTGCCCTGTCGGGTCCCCCCAACGTTGGCGATCACCTCGGCGAACCTGTCCCTGTCCTGCGCCACTCGGAACAGCTCCTCCACACTTCGGATGCCGGTCCACTCCCTCACGTTTCGCAGCCAGGACATTTGTCTCCTTCTGGACCCTCGGCGTCCCTCAATTTTCCCCTCCAATATCAGTTGAAAAAGGTGCTCCTTTTCCCCACGCATGACCCAGATGTGAGATCTTTTGAACCTTGATAGTTGATAACAATTCCCTCTCAACTCTAGCTCGCCTCAGGACTTCGGTATTGGTAACCATGTCTGTCCAGGGAACTCTGAGCATTCGACGATGGAGCCACATTTCAAATGCTTCCAGTCTGTTCATTGAATTAACTTTCAAGGTCCAAGTTTCACACCCTTAAAATAAAAATGTCTATAATATTGGCTTTATTTAATAGATAATTTTATGCCATTATTGTTTAAATATGATATGGGGCATATGAGGCTAGCTCGAATGAAGCGCAATCGTGAAATCCAATTTTCGACTATTATTTTCGTCTTTGTGGATGTGTGTACGTGGTGCGAAAACGATCCATGGTCTTCCGAATAATTTGCTCAGATGGACGATTATGTCGACCGTAAAATCGACGAAGTGCACGATAAGTTTGGCGAACCGTACCATGATTTTCAAAATAAATTTGCACAATTCGCAAGCGCTGTTCTAACGTCAGTCTATTCATGGTAAAATGGCAAAACGTACTGACTACAAATCAACTGTCATCTGCCAAACTGACTGTCTGTAGAAACAATGTTGCCAGTTGAAAAACCAAACCTCTAAAAAAAAACATCCTATATAATCGGGTATGCGCATTCAAAGTATTTCTCTGTCCCCTAGAAGTATTTCTCTTGGATTCAACATATTCTCCTTCTCTTTTCTCTAATTACATTCGGTTTTTTACCTATTTATATTATGATTATTTTTAATGATATGTTTTAAAATTAATCTTATTAATTGTATTATGATCCCTTATACATTTTCACAGTCGATATCTAGTATCGGGTGGCGTGAGGCACGTGACCCTCGGGGCATCGTTTACTTAATTGAAACATCCACCAATACAGTCACAATTGAAACAAACACCGACCCAAGTATAGTTAGATTTTCCTCCAACATAAATAAAACCAAACAGTCTACCCACACAAATATAATTGAAATGTCCACCAACGTAAATATAAGTGGATGCGTTAGCACACCCATGCCCCACACCCCGTATAGCTCTCTACGTAAATACCCTCAGGTGGGCGGAATTGTCCCCAAATTAGGTACGGAATTGAATATTTTTTTACCGGTCTGGGCTTAAATTAATTTTTTGCGTCCTATTCTCCTCATATCTTGGAGCGCTTACCTTGAATATGAGACAATTTCGACGTTGCTATTACCATAATATCATTTTATATTGTAATAAGAAACGTTGTTTCAAAAATTCTTGAAAATTTTATAACTGGATTTTGCTTCCTTAGAACAGAGCATTTTACTTTTAAGCTAAACAATTTCTAGCAAGTTTGGTAGAATATTTTACTTGATTGAATATTGCTTCTCGAAACCCACTCCCAATACGTCGAGACGTACGGGATACGAGTTATGGAATATCGTAAAAAAACTTGCATTTAAAATTTTAAAATGTACGAATTAAAATATATTTTCCCCTCCTTATTATTTAGAATCACGATTAACACGTTATGTGATATTATAAAGATCATACCCTCGATCCCCGAGTTATAAGCTTTTTAAAAGTGGCCTTTAAAAGCGAGATCACAATGGAGTTCTAGTGCCAATCCCTATTTATGGAAGTGCCAGAAGAGATTGGATATATTTAAAAAAAATAAATGAAAATTATTAAAATTGTTGTGCCCAAATTAGCTTTCCTATAATATACAGACTAGAGCAAATTTGGCAGTACATAATGGAATTCTAGTGAAAGTGCAGAGCGAAATAATGTGGAAGGAATGTACGAGTAACTCGGCAAAAAATATTCCTCATGATGGTTTGGAAATACGAAACGCATGGATTAGGAAATACTATGAATGGAGAAATAATTCGAGCAAAATACTTCTACTTCGAGTTGAAGTAGATGACGAGCATGCGAGTCGCTATGTATGAATATAGAAAAATCTCGAGGGATAAAGTCAGATTGTAGCAGTTTGATAGGGCGTCCTTTGAAATATCGTAAAAGTTTGTTAAGTATGCTGTGATACTTTACTATTCTTCTGTGGTTTTTTTATCCTTTAAGCACATATTTTAATAAACATCATACCCATTATTTGCTGTATTCGGATTAATTTATACTAATATTGCTTTGTTCCAACAAAGGTCTCATAAGTGGACCCGGTTTAGCGCCCTGTGGCACTCCACAACGACGGGTACTAGGAACTGAGCGCTTTAATTAGTTAATGCGCAAGAGCGATGCCATCAAACGCACTCTCCCGTATTGGCATTGCAGGTACTCCGTTTGTCTCCTGTCTCTACTAACCAAATGCGTATCAATACAGCCCGCACTGCGGTTAAAACTTCAGTACCATATTCCCGATGGCATCTCCATTGTTTATTGATTTTCCCGCTATACAAGTATGTGCTTTGAATAATTAATGCGTATTGTCCGTAATGAATATTAATGCAATTGGGAAATTTTTATTTGCACTAGTACCAACAAACCAATGTGCATTGTGTTTTATTCTATATTTTTTTTAAGTTTTATTTTTATTTCAAAATAAACTGTATATTCACAAAGTTTTAAAAAAAAATTATTTCCATAATTAGAAAAAATAAACGTTTTTTTTTCGTATTTTTCTTGATCACCCATCTCTCCACTACTGGATATGTGCCTCTTTCATTTTTTCCGCTCTTTTTTTGGGTTTCTAAATCCACTATTATAAAATAATTTCGAAGATTTTCCCGGTTGGCGGCAGTATGTTTTGTGTGATTTTGGGTAACACCGTGTGATTTCTCCTTCTCGACAGCACACGTTTCGGAGATCGTTGCAGTCTCCATCTTCAGGATACCACCACCACAGGGTACCACCACCACATTATCCTGAAGATGGAGACTGCAACGATCTCCGAAACGTCGGTCGAGAAGGAGAAATCACACGGTGTTACCCAAAATCACATAAAACATATTATAAAAGAGAAAAATCTAATTCAAGATCCGTAAACATATATCGTCATTCTGTAGCATGTGGCTGGTATAAGTTGTAAAAAGCTTAATTTCAAGACAAGTTTAATGAACATGATGTAGTAACAATAAGTATGTCAAAATAAAATACTGTGTTGCCCGATCTTCCCAGCCTATTCCATCTGGAAATGGCGTGAATTTGAAAATAAATGGTATTTTGTTTGACACTTTGGCCAATATTATTATATTTTTTCAATGATCTTGAAACAAAACAATAGGTTTTGTGTGTAATGTAGGGATCTGAGTGGTGCCCATTATAGAACCTGTGTCTTTTGGTAGGGAGTTTTGGTTTGTTTCATCTAAACTACAACCCAACTTTACTGTTTTTGCCTTGGCTCAATCATTATACCTGTATATATTCTATATTAAAAAAGGGTTACAGTGTAAATTCGATCCGTGAATTCTTCTGCATCTGTTAATCCAATTAAATTATATTTATTTTTAATAATGGAGTATACTCGTAAAGCTTCATCCCTAAACAATAAAAAGTCATAGACGTTCATTTCCCCTTTCGCCCCTAGGCCCCAAATCACAGAACGGTTATGTAATACTTTAATGTAATCAAAACATTAAACGGGAAATTACTTGGCCGAGTCAACAGCGGACGGTTTGACCCCATCAAACAATCAGAATCCTTTGAATAATAAAATAATCTTTCACTGAAATAATTCATACCCTGTGAAATTTATTTTTCATTAACTGAATTTTCAATTTGAAAATACGCGTTTATACTGACTTCACCCTCTCCCTAGCGTGTGTCTCATTTACTTGAGGTCAGCTCTTCTCGTATGGCATCTCCAGGACTGTTTACCTAGGGTAGCGTCTGGTGAGATCCGGTCTCTTTTGAGACTCTTTTTGATAAGTCCACGACAACTTGGATCTATCACGTCCTCTGAGTCGCTGGTCTCCGTCGGCCGGGGGTCTCATGATGTGACCGTACCATCTCCGACGGATTTCTTTCAGTTTATCTGAAATTAGCCTCATTTTGGAATTGCCGCGGATTTGAGTGTTTCTAAAATGGTATGTTCCTACTTATTTAAATTAAATCCATCGTCCACACATAACTAACTTTCAATATTTTTCTCTTTTGTTTTCTACGGCAGATTTCTTCGGGCGGGTTGTGATTTTAATTCTAGTTTAAGTTAAATTTTTAAATCTCTCTACATTAAGTAATATTTGAATTGGCTTCAACCTCTGATCTGACTGAGAGGTTTTGATACTATCGGTTTCGGCCCGATCACGTATTTTTTGTTGTTTTTATTTGTGTTTTCCTTTATTGATTTAAAATATTAATATTAATGATTATGTTTCTTATTTAATGTTTCTTGGACAATGATGTAAAACGTTATATTAAATAATTATTGCAAATGAAAACGTCTCTTCTCTAGATGTTTCATTATATAATATTTTTACGGAAATGACATGTTTTGCCTTGCTTAGATATTTGATAATGCTTTAGCAAGGCGATTCATGTCATTCCCATTATAATACAATAATATAAAGTAAATAAATTCTAGAAAATTCATTTTAATTTCATATATTTCTAACCAACAAATATTGATTTCGAAAGAAGGGTCAGTGCGGGTAACAAAGTGAATGGAACTTTAAAAATAGTTATTGGAAACAAGAATTTATCAATGAAAGTAAAAACGGCCGTTCACAATGGAGTTCTGGTCCCAACCATAATGTATATAAGAGAAGCATGGAACTGGCAGAAGAAGGAGGGGAGCAGAATAAATGCGGTAGAGGTGAGGTCCCTAAGACGTATGTGTGGCAGAACGATATACGACGGAATCTCAAATGCTGATATAAGAAAGGAATGTTGAGCGGAAGAAGGTATTATGAACAAAATTATGAAAGGATCGCTGCGTTGGTTCGGACATATGGAGCGTATGGATGGAGAAAAAATGGTAAAGAAAGTATACGTTAATGATATAAATAGAGTACGGAGTCGAGGCAGACCAAATTAAAAATTTTTAAAGGTTGGTCATGTTAGAAGTCGGAAGAATCGACGTGCGTGTATGATTCGCTGTATGAATGTGGAGGAAGCTAGAAAGGTGCGCCAGGATAGAGTAGTGCGGCGGTCCATTCTCTCTGCCTACTCCTGCAAGAAAACGACGTGATGGTTAGTTGTTGTATATTTCTTATTTTATGGTCCATGTTTCAATATTTTTGATTTCTTTCATACTGGAATATTTTGCTTTTAGTCAAATTTAATTAAGTTTTTAATAAAATAATTAAATAATAACCAATTCTTTACAGCTTCGAAGAGATGGGCATCTCATTACCCATTTATTTAAATTAATCAGGGGATATTTCGAGAACTCGGCCGTGCTAGAAGGTGTTGGTCTATTTGTCCCTGATAGATTTCTCCGACAGCGACAGCACAGATTGTTTTACCTACCGGCCACCAGAACTAATCTGCCTCTGGTGACACCGGTGGGAAGAGCAATTAGTCTGCTGAACGCGGTCTCCTCGGAGATCGACGTCTTTCATATTAGTGAAGGTACGTTCAGGAGACAAATACTCTTGACTTTAGAAAGTATCTTGTCTTCCAAATGTCGAACCATCTCTAATGCGTTCCTGGTACTATATACTCGTATATATTTTTTATAACATTTTACCTGTACTCAAGATGCCTGAAACATTTTCCTGTTTATAATGACTTTTAAGTTAATAGCCTTATTTGATTTGAATATTCGTACAGATATATCTCCTGAACTCGAAAGATATTGTATTTAATCATCTTAACATTTACATTCCGAAATCGTATTTTATTTATTTATTTGACTTGTCATCACATGGTTTCTAATACAATCGATCATTTTCCATTACCCAATATGGTGATTGATTCGCAGATAGGTTTTTGATTATTCACCTTGCGATTGCGGCTGCTTCCCCCGTACTTAAAGCGGCGCTCCATGAATGGGAGAAACACTCACTACAGGCGAATGTAAATATTTGTCTTTTCCTGTCACGCCGACGTCACGGCTTTCCGATCCCCCTTCCTGTGACGTCAGCACCCATAATGCACGCGCTAAACTGATTGGGATGGGTGTGGTTATAGCTTAACCAGGGATCGACAACAATGAAATAGAATTATCAGCTTATATTTTAGTTTCTATTATATTATTATTATTATTTTGTTGAATCGCTCTTTACATCATGACAGCATGAGCCAAATCGATGTAAAGGGTGTTATAACTATCGTGACATGTGATATGTAGCTAATCTATCGCCATTTTATTGTCACGTGAATTCTACACCAGACCAAAGGCAGTGTGTCAATCAAACTGCCTTCGCCGGGAATCGAACTCGGAACCTTCGGGGTGGCAGTCAATGCACTTACCACTCGGCCAAGAAGGTCGTCAAGACTAGAACGACGATCTAAAATTACTTATTAAATATTGATCAAAACGTCCGTTTTCAAAATGTTTTATTACCTACATATTAAGTGAATGATATATTTCGTCATTCTACGAAAGTAATAATTGTTGATTTCTGTTTATTTATATTTTTCGTAAATACACGTTTAATAAATGATAATGTCCTAGCAAGGTAAAACATGTAACTCCGAAAAAAGATTCTTTCTTATTTCTACTTCTATATAACGGGTGTTTAACGGGGTTTTGTTATATTTTATGATTATTATTTTAAGAAGTTTTCACAATTTTATCTAAATATTTGCTATCGTATATAATGCGTAAGCGCATTTTCGTCCTTGTTAGAATTGACGTGCATGTATGAATGTGGAGGAATCTAGAGAGGTGTGTAAGGATAGAGTAGTGTGGCGGTCCATTCCCATTGCCTACCATTTCGGAGAAACGGCCTGATGGTTTGTTTATATGTCTATCAGGCGTTGCATGGAATGGCACCAGCTTATATCTGAACTCTGCATCAACGAGAACCTGAATAATAGACAGTCTACATTGCGATCAGCTAAGTCTTCTGCGATCGGTAGATTGACTGTGCCAAAACGCTGTCCAAGCATAAACTTTGGCGACCGTGCCTTCGTGGTAGCCGGCCCTACAGCCTGGAACAATCTTCCAGCAGTGGAACAACCTTAAGTGCATTGAGAATCAATCAGAGTTTAGATCGAGACTCAAAACGCACCTTTTCAAATTATCATTTCTTGACAGGAAGGGCTGATCGACTACGTCAGGTACAGCCCTCATACTAAATATGTTAATTATTATTGTTCATCATTTTTTTTTATCTAGTTGATAAAACGGAGCATCTTCTACAGCGCCCTTGAGATGAGTAATTCATAAAAATGGCGCTCTATAAATTATCCAATTTATTATTATTATTATTATTATTATTTGTTTGTTGTTTGCGTTTGACCACGAGCACATTCGCGATAGACTTGAATATTCATATTTCACATAATTGTTCGCTAAATTTGACTATTTTCCGACCCCTGACTTTTACCGATCTATTCTGATGGGAGTAATGTTTAAACGGCCTTGATGATAGCCGACCTCCGGTATTTGACAGCGTAAGAACGTCGATAGAAGAAAGGTCTATTCCTAACATCAATATAAAGAAGGAAAATTGGTTGATATAAAGTCAACATTTTTAAAAATCTGTTCGGTTCAGTTTTATTCGTATTTTGTTTCAACTGTCACTTGTTTTTGAGTCATCACATTACTCTTTTAAAATTAGAATGTATAACTCATCCTTGGATTTCCAGGTGTCTTTTGTTGTGGTAACGTTTTATTTATACGTATATTTTTCCTTATTGATGAGGTTTGTGTATAAAACTTATCAGTGGCAATCTTATATATGTATTTGCTTTTAAAACTCAGTCTGGTAATTTATAATCGCAGATATTTTTCTTCGTCTTCTTCCTTGCTATGAACCTACGTGGTCTGTTCTCTAGAGGGTTGCTCCTCCTGTGAATTGGATTCACAGTAATCTTTCCATCTTTTATGAGGTCTTCCACGAGGACAATTCCCGTGAGGCTGAATTTGTAGTGCAATATAGGAGGTCTGGTGCCTATTCTTTGGGAATGACCTTATCAGTCCCTCTTTCGTTGTCTGCTCAATCTTATAATATCCTTAACGTAACATATCCGTCTTATTAGGGTGCTCTTCATCTCGAAAGTCCTCGGAACATTTATGGTCCTGACTGTTTCTGCTCTTGCTTCAAAACCATGTGTTGTTATTGGTCTTACGCATGCTTTATAAATTTTCATCTTATTCTGGATAGCCTTGTTTTTTTCTGATTTATGTTTTATAATTATATTATATCATCGGCTGTTACTCGTCTAGAGGAAAAAAATACTTCATGGGCGTGGGTCCTCGTATGGGTAAAGATTCCTATTCTGGATCCACTAACTCTTAGGCATCTGAAGCAGAAGGAGACTTTGGTAGTGGAATCTCCACTATCTCCGATGGTATTTGCGCTTTATTTTTATTGTAATACGTACGTCAAATAATATAAGACATATTTTTATTTCATAAGTTACAATGCCATTGTTATCGATAATCTTTCATCAAAAATGACAGAATGCAAAATGCAAATATAAGAAATGAATGGAGTGCGAATGAAAGTGTTATGAACAAAATAATGAAAGTGTCTTTAGGATGGTTCACAGACATGGACAAAAATGAATGAAGAAATAATCGTGAAGAAAGTATACGTAAACGACGTAAACGGTACTAGAAATAGAGCAAGACCGAGGGAAACGTGGCGCGATCAAATCAATCTAATGTTTAATGTTGGGCATATGAGAAGTCGCATATATCGACGCGGTGGATGAATGTTGAAGAACCGATAGAAATATGTCAGGAAATAATAGTGTGGTGGTTTACGAGTATGTCTATAGGAAAGAACTGTGTGGCAGTCCATTCTTTCTGCCTACCCCTTCGATGAGACATAATGATGGTTATTTAAAATACTTTGTTGGTTTTCTTTAATAAAGTTTAATGGATTTTATATAAAGGATATTATGCTTTTGACTCAAAGTTAAGTTTATACGTTAAACGTAAAATGTAATATACCGAAGTATTTACTTCTGTTCTCGATCTCCCTTTGCTGGGGATTCTATATTTGAAGATTTCTCTGTACATTTCATTGCGTCGTTTTCTTTGTTCGAGAGTTCCCCATTTGAAAAGTTTGCCAGTAGAACGACAGTTTTTCCAAAAAGCGCCAGACAAAATATTAAATGCAGTCTGCTGCCTTTTACAGATGTTCCCTTACTCGCAGTAAAGTTGTTCGCGAAACTTCTCGAAAACTGGAAATGAACGAATTTTATTTCCTTTGAAGAAAAATAGTGTCGTTTGTAAATATCCAGCAAATTTTACTCTTTTCCAGTAATATGAATAATAACTTTGTGGCAGTCCATTCTTTCTGCCTACCCCTTTGATGAGACAGAATGATGGTTATTTAAAATGCTTTGTTGGTTATCTTTAATAATAAATAATCTTAAAAGTATATATTTTTATGTGCTTTCGTTTATTGAGTAATTAAAAAAATTATTAAACCCACGTTAATTATATTTTTAAATAAAATTTTAACTTGTTTAAACTCCATAAGAATGCAAACAGATGATTATTTGATTCGGCGAATCTATTTCTTATTTATAACGTATTTTTTCTTGGTGTGTGGGCAGGTAGTAGCAATATAACTATATTTTTCTTTTGATTTACTGCTATTCCAAGCATGTCGATAGTTCTATATTTGATGAGACCAACATCCAGAATTTGACGTCTTGTGAATTAAGACAATATCTTACTTACTTACTTACTTACCATCACGCCGTCTCCCCGGAGGGGTAGGCAGAAAGAATGGAACGCCACACTGTTCTGTCCTGACATACGCCTCTCGCTTCCTCTACATTCATACATCTTGTCATGCACGCACGTCGATTTTTCCGACTCCTCACGTGACTGACATTCAATATTTGATTGATTTGATCGTGCCACGTTTTCCTCGGCCTTCCTCTATTTCTAGCTCCGTTCACGCCGTTTACATATACCTTCTTTACCATTCTGTCTTCACTCATTCTTTCCATGTGTCCAAACCATCTTAATATCTTTATAGAGGATAATATATAAACTTCAACGATGATAGTAGATATCGTTCTTCCTATGCTCAAGGTCAACCAATAACTAATTGAAAAATTCACATAAATATTTTTATTTTAAAACAATTAAAATTATGGAAGTTTGGAAATAATACTTCTATCTATTTGTTCCTTATTCTCAAATCATTTAAATGATCTTTAATGTTTTTCTGATATTTAAAAAAAAAATATGTTTCGCCTTGCCTAGGCATTATCAAATGTCCGTTATTTAATGTCCTTTTCTATATGTTGTCTAATCTCTATATTAAATGTCTTTTTGTAGTCCCTACTTGGAAAGTACTGAATATTCTATATACCATATAGTTTCTTGAATAATGATATAAAACTTCACTTTAAATAGTTAATCCGAATGAACACGTCTTAAAACAAAATAAAACTACTAAAAACAGATGTCCATTAGTGTTAATTACCGAATCTCCAATACCATAATAATAATAATTTTATTTTATTATTTTACTAGCTGACCCGGCAACGCTTCGCTATTGCTAAATTCGAGTACATAAATAAACCCAATATATATTCAACAAATACAATTAAAGTTCAATAACAATTCGTTTATTTATTGGATTAAATGCCATGTGTATGGATGCAAAAATGTGTGTCTATATCTTTAAAACAAAGTTTCAATCCAAGCAAACTCGCTGTGAATTATAAACTTGAATACATATTACTAATGTAATTGAAAAACTATTTTTTGAATATTTTATATGAAATTTAATAATCAAATAAACAATATTATATCACATTTGCAGAAAACATTCATTATATTAAAGAAACAAAACTCTTGATTTTGTTGTCCATGAAATTCACATCAGAGCCAATAAAGTAAGTTTCTACGATCGTGATTTCGGCACTGCGAGTCCGCTGGCGTGGAATAGTAATATAGATGATAATACTACAAAAGCCTCCCTTCCCGACTTCCACAACTGTATCCCTCGCCGCTCTGCGCCATTGACCTCCTGCCACTCGTTTAATGTCATCAGACCATCTTGCTTGTGATCTGCCAGAATTTGTGTAGCTGTTTCTCTTTCGCCACTCCAGGCCAGAAGATCTTATCACCCGTTGTCCTTGCTTTATGACCGATCCCATTCTATTTAAACATTAGTTATTTTACACGCTGCATCGGCAACTTTGGTCCGATCCTTGATTCATCAATTTTGGGCCCTGGAATTAAAAAAAAAAAAAATTTGAATTGCCATAAGGCGGACACCGAAGAGGCGCATAAGGCAAAATTTAAATTTCCATACAATGAATGAATTACAACTGTTTTTCACTTGTTTGCTGAAGATATTCTTCATATAAAAGGCAGTTCATGCTATATGCATGATAATAATAATAATAATTAGGCTAATTTGTCAAATTAACTAACTAACTAACTAACCATCACGCCGTCTCCCCGAAAGTGTAAGCAGAGAGAATGGACTGTCACACTTTTACTGATGCGGCACTCCATCCTTCTCTTTTCGCCCCGCGGGAGGCGCGGTGTGATGGGTTGCGAACCTCATCGCCACCAATAGGCATCTCCCGCGCACACTTCGATCGTCCAACACCCACAAAATAAATCTAAAACAAATAATATAAAATACAATGATATAAAATAAAATAACAAAATAAAATAATTTTACACAAAATGTTCTTTTTAGACGGTGCACATATTGTCTATTTAATTTATAATATGTTCCACGTATCCACTGTTTTTTAATTTAGCACATAATGTAATAACACATAATGTTTTTTTCGATGTTGCACATGTTGACTTGGACGATCCGGACATTTGTGTTTATTTAATTTATGTTACACGTATCCACCATTTTTTAAATTATCTGTAGTAAGGCACTTAACCAGCAAGAACTTGAAAATAATATTGAAGAAATGATTCAAATTGTCATTGGAACAAATGAAAAATTTATTTCTACACCTGTCAAAATTCTTTACAAAAACGATAAAACTAATAAAACCTTTTAATCTGATTAATTTGATTAATTTGTCAAATTAATTAAACTAATCAGATTTTAAAGGTTGGTCATGTTAGAAGTCGGAGGAATCGACATGCGTGTATGACTCGTTGTATGAATGTGGAGGAAGCTAGAGAGTTTGCCAGGATAGAGTAGTGTTATGGTCCATTCTCTCTGCCTACCCCTGTGGGGAAACGGCGTGATGGTTTGTTTGTTTGTTTAATTTGTATAATCGCCGTTTTCGTGAATAGCTCACCTCAAGGGCGCTTTGACATTGTTTTAGTCATGAAAGGTGCATGTGACAACAGCGAAATCACGATCGTAGAAACTTACTTTATTGGCTCTGATGTGAATTTCATGGACAACAAAATCAAGAATTTTGTTTCTCTAAACATATGAATGTTTTGTGCAAATGTGATATAATATTGTTTATTGATATACAGACAACCGTTGTTAACATTTTATGCGATAATTTGAAAAGGTGGGTTTTTAGGTGATATTTAAAGTCTGTCGGATTGTCAATGCATCTGAGGCGTGCAGGAAGCATATTTCAGGCGGACGAACCTACTACTGTGAAAGCCCGAGCAACACAAAATTCAGATATATAGGTGGCACGTTTGGGAATGTGCTTAATTATTGTCTATAAACTGTAAATTTAAAAACCTTACCTGAAATTAATAATGGAATTTTCATATATGAATGAAAACTACTAAAAGTAGCTTATGTGTAATGTAAAAATGTAAAAATGTAATGTAAAAATTACTTTTAAGTTGATCAGATTGAAGTTTTTGGTTCGACATCATTATTAAATCATTAGGGAGTTTATTAAATTCTGTAGAGGCTATAAATTGTAAGGATTTTACACCGAATCTAGTTAAACGCAATGCTTCTTATTCTGTGAGCGCGTATCATGTTGGTGTACGTCCGTATTGAATATTGGTCGAGTATTAGAGCGCGTTGATGACTTTATTATTTGTATTTTAGTTTTAGTGATCTCTAATTTTGGATGGATTTGAAATGGAATTATTTTCGTCTGAGAATATAGGGCCCTTACATGAGTGTACCACGGTAGACGGAAAATATTTCTAACAGCCCGATTTTGAATCACCTGAATCTCATTAGCTTTCTTCTTTGTAATAAAGCCCCAAATACAGGAAAGGTAAGACAGATGAGAATGTATCATGGAGTAGTAAACATAAATTGTCTATATTCTTATGTAACGAATTAAACCAATTAATCCAATTTAAACCTGTACATACCATTCCAAATTAGTTCATAAAGATAACAACATTGTCTTGTGATACGCATATATCGAAGTGTGGGATCCATCCTCTGGACATGCGAATTCCAGTATCTTCTGCGTTGTTTTCCCCATCCTCTGCACATGCGCAATCCATTATCTTCTGCGTTGTCTTCCCCATCCTCAAGCAAATGAAATAACCTGAAAGCAATTTAATTATCTTTGAATATTTTAAATCTCAGCATAATGTAGAATTTAATGGTCAAAAATGGAATATTACTGGACTCTTCTAACTGAGGCAGCTAATGCTGCATATAAGGATATGTTTACCTATCACAGCATTTGTTTTCAGAGAAAAACTAAAACAGCTGAAGTAACTCATAGTGTATTTGGGTATGTGTGCTGCTGGAATTACTCAGTGGAATGGAAAATAAAGAAGAATTGCAACATGCAGATGCACCAATATGGCTCATTATCAAAATAATTTCAATCCCAATACAAAACTATCCCCATTAGACCAGTGGTCTCTCACAACCAGGCAATTATTTTATCCAAACTTAATATCTAATCCCAAAGATATAGATTTTCGCCCTGCCAGAACAATTTTACATTAAAATAACATTATTAAAATAGATTATACCAATTAACTAATTATTACCCAACGAAACGTCATAACCTAAAATGACACGTAAGTAAAACGAATAAATTGATATTGTATATCATTAGAACTTTCTTATCGTTGCTGTGGTAATTTTAATATTTCCCTGACCAAAGTACGCGTATAAAGAACACCTTTATGTTTGAATTCATCAAATGTCATATTAATTGTATTTTAAATAACTAATTAAAATCATAATAATTAAATAACATTAATAAAATAGCGCAATACCATTCAAAATTCTGCCAGTTGTTTCTCGCCCGCTACTCCAGGGTGCATCTTATCATCCGTTGTCCCTGCTATATGACCGATTCCATTCCGATCTCTGATTAGTTAATATTGTTTCCTAGAAATAAAAAAAAATAATATTGGAATTGGCATAAGGCGGACATCGAAGAGGCGCATATGGCAAATTTTCAACTTCCATACAATTAATGAATTCCAAGTGTTCACTAAGCAGTATATTTAAAAAAAATACTCGAGGCTCTTGATCGAGCATTGCAAGAGTTGCGTGGAAATGTGTTAATATTATATGTAGGAGATTTTAGAAACTTTACCTGAACGGCAAAAATAACTACCAAAAACTATGCTAATCAATGCAGTTATGATTGTGCTAAATAAATAACAAAAATTTTACAAAAGCATTCATTACAACCAGACTCCTTCATATAAATTGTCTATATTCTTATGTAACAAAATAAACCAATTAATTCAAAATTTAAACCTGTACATACCAAAATATAAACATTGAACTTACGGAACTGATAATCGCCGTTTTCGTGAATAGCTCACCTCAAGGGCGCTTTGACAATGTTTTTAGTCATGAAAGGTGCATGTAACAACAGCGAAATCACGATCGTAGAAACTTACTTTATTGGCTCTGATGTGAATTTCATGGACAACAAAATCAAGAGTTTTGTTTCTCTAAACATATGAATGTTTTGTGCAAATGTGATATAATATTGTTTATTGATATACAGACAACCGTTGTTAACATTTTATGCGATATTTTGAAAAGGTGGGTTTTCAGGTGAGATTTAAAGTCTGTCGGATTGTCAATGCATCTGAGGCGTGCAGGAAGTATATTTCAGGCGGACGACCTGCTACTGTGAAAGCCCGAGCAACACAAATTTCAGATATATTGGTGGCACGTTTGGGAGTGTGCTTAATTATTGTCTATAAACTGTAAATTTAAAAACCTTACCTGAAATTAATAATGGAATTTTCATATATGAATGAAAACTACTAAAAATAGCTTATGTGTAATGTGAAAATGAGCCGGTTCTCATTCGCCACTCCAGGGTACATCTAATTCACTGATCATCCGTTGTTTGACTGATCTAATTCCATTTTAACGAAGTTATTTTGCACGCTGCATTGGTAATTTTCGTCCCATCTCTGATCTGTTACTTTATTTTCTTAGAAATAAACGGAAAAAGTCATAAGAATTGTGTCATTCATTCATATTGTAATTCATATTGTATATCATTAGAACTTTCTTACCGTTGCTGTGGTAATGTAACAATTTCCCTGACGAAAGTATGCGTATAAAGAAAACGGCAAAATAGAATAAACTGAAAATATATTTATGAATTAGAAATATAAATATTATATTATACTTACGGAAGCAAGTTTCTTCATATTCTTGTAGAGCTTCGACGCCCAATATTTTATATTTTCGCTATCATCCTTTGAAATAACCTGAAAGAAATTTAATTATCATTGAATATGTTTAATCCCAGAAATTTCATAACCTAAAATTACATAGATATGATACGTAAGTAAAACGATATTTAATTTCTTCTCTATTCGATATTATTTAGAAATATAACTTTGAAATATGTAATGCGGAAATATAATATGTATTCATTTCAACGGCAAAATAGAATAACTTGAAGATATATATGAATTAGAAATATAAGTATACCTACAAAATATTACGACGTAAATTACGTTTTGACAGGAGACCACGTGACCAATCGAACGGCTAGAATTCTAGAAAACGAATATCATTAAGTAATCACCGTCGAACGTAAGAGAAACGAATAAGTTTCAGCCACACGAAAAAATAAGATTTCGTGCATAACCTCAAATGACGCGTAAAAATTATACTCGCCAAAATTTGGAAGCATAATTACCTGTCTACATTAATGTACATTAAAATATGGCCAATAAAATAGACTGTACCAATTAAACAACCAATTATTTTAGTACGTAATAAGTAAAACGTATTAAGTATTATACATCCCAAAGTAAAACGCAATATATTGGACTGTCAGAAAGAAAAACACATTGTTGCCACTACACAAAATTACATGGAGACTGAATTCTCTCCAGACCATGTCAAACGAATATAGACTCAAAAGATTGATACTCAGGTGATACGAACATTAAGGTCTATATTCGTTTGCACTACGAAAATTTTCAATTAATTGATTAATTTATAAAGTTAATTAGAGCTCGATTAATAACAAAAATATGCCTATGACGACCGCTGAATTCCACTTAGTCCATTCTCCAAATTTCAAAAGGATCAGCTCAGGAATCACCGAGAAAGAAGGAGACACACAGATGGGACATTGAGTTTTATTTATATGTAGATTACCGATTGCAATAATTAGATTGTCTATTTTCATGATGAAATTTACAAAGCTATACAAATGGAATTGGTAAGACACAATTTGGAAAGCGTCAATATAAAATTAAGCATTTACACCTAAAATTGGCAATTACGTAAAATCGTGTCCCATAGCCAACGTTCAATAATTGGCTTTAGTTCAACGGACTCCCTACTAGTTTGCGCGAGAAAATCAAATTGATTTGATCCCGCGACCCCTGCTGCGTAATCCCGTGATACTCCCACTCGGGGAATGATTCCTAATTCAAATTACTTTTGCCGATCGTCCCACGATTCATAATCATTGAAACGTCCATTAACTTCATCTCGCTGCAACACCTGTGATGTGGAAAGTAAAAACTAGATATTTTGAAACGAGACACCTTTCTGCAGCCAGTCATGATGCCTTTAACTTGAGGCGTGCAATTGTTTTATTAATCTTTTGAATTTAATGTTACCATTTTTACTAACTAACTAACCATCACGCCCTCTCTCCGGAGGGGTAGGCAGAAAGAATGGAACGCCACACTGTTCTATCCTGACATACTTCACTCGGTTCCTCTACATTCATACATCTTGTCATGCACGCACGTCGATTTCTCCGACTCCAAACGTGGCCGACATTTAATATTTGATCGATTTGATCGTGCCACGTTTTCCTCGGCCCTCCTCTATTTCTAGCTCCGTTTACGCCGTTTACATATACCTTCTTTACCATTCTGTTTTCACTCATTCTTTCCATGTGTCCAAACCATCTTATTGACCCTTTCATTATTTTGTTCATAATACTTTCATTCGCACCACATTCACTTCTTATACTTGCATTTGACACTCTATCATACACATTCGTTTTAGAGATCTCATTTGTACTGCATTTATTCTACTTTCATCCTTCTTTAGCCAGTTCCATGCTTCACTTCCATACATTAGGGTCGGCACAAGGACACCATTATGTACTGCCATCTTAGCATTTTTGGATAGGCTTTTGTTTGCGATGACAACTTTAAGTGCAATATTTTTATGTTCAATTATGTAAGCATTAAACCGTTTTCTATATACAGCTTATAACTAATAATTAAAAATTATAGGTCGGCCATGTTTGGTCCGAAGAATTGACGTGGGCGTATGACTCGCTGTATGAATGTGGAGGAATCCCTGTGTGTGTGTGTGTGTCTGAAAAGAGTTGTGTGACGGTTCATTATTTCTGCCAAACTTTCCGAAAAATGGCATGATGGTTTGTTTATTGAGATTTAATGTCATTCGCGATTTAGCAAGAAGGCAGGTCAGGCGTGAAGCACATAATATCAAACGCTTGGTGGACTGCATTGGTAGTCACTCATTAGACTTGTGTTTTACCAACCGATGATTGTTAAAGCAGTCGTGTTTATCAATTAGTATTAAATTACACATATTACAATTATGCAGACTAATTTGCATAGAACTTACAGTCGCTTCCACTATCTATTTTTTTGATGCAGTATTTCGTGGACTAATGAAATTTTATATTTATTGTTCCTTGAATGATGTAAGACTCCATATTAAACAATAAATGCGAATGTAAACGCTTGTTTTGTATTGTTGTATTGTTTTGTGGGAATAAAGAGTTTCGCTTTGCTAGGATATTTAATTATGCCTTTCGCAAGGCGAAACATTTCATTCCCATAAAATAAAATAAAACTCTTAGAAAAAATACGTTTTCATTCGCATTAATGATATTTTAAATAATAAATTAACCATTACGCCATTTTCCGGGAGTGTTCCTAGTATACTTATTGAGATGCCTCTGTATTCACACATCGTGGCGCGCATACCTTTAGATTTTTCTGATTTCGAACGTGGCCTCCTTTTAGCAATTGATTAATTTGTTAATGCCATATTTTCTTCGGCCTTCCACGGCTTTTTTTACTTTCACACTGCTTATATTTAAACTTTTTAACCATACTCTCTTCGTTAATTTTTTCCGTATATCCAAACCATTTTAGAACACTAGTAATTTTGCTTAGGACGCATTCATCTACATTTTTTTGTTCGTAAAATCTTCATTTGGTATTCTGTGATATATTATTTTTCCGCACATTAAAATGTTACAACAGAAAACATAAAACTACTTTCATCACGATCACAATATTTATGGATTTTTTAGAGGTTTGGTTTTTAAACTGGCAACATTGTTTCTACAGACTGTCAATTTGACAGTTGACAGTTGTCAGTACGTTTTGCCACTTTACCATGAATAGACTGACGTCAGAACAACGCTTACAAATTTTGTAAATTTATTTTGAAAATCATGGTTCGGTTCGCCAAACTTATCGTGCACTACTCCATTTTACGGTCGACATAATCGTCTATCCGAGAAAGTTATTTGGAAGACCATGGATCGTTTTCGCACAACGTACACTCTAGTGGATAATACGCATCCACAAAGACGACAATTGTCGAAAATTGGATTTCACGATTGCGCTTCATTTGAGCTAGCCGTGGCGCTCATATGCCCGAAATCATATTTAAACAATAATGGCATAAAATTATTAATTAACACGTTTTGAATATTTATTGTTGTTTGTAATATCTTTTGAGAAAATAAACTGATTTGATCTGAAGTATTTGATCTGATCTGATGTAACATTCATACATCGTGTCATGCACGTGCGTCCTTTTCTCCTACTACTGTTATCATTTGTTCATAAATTTCCGATTCGCAGTAAAGTCATAAGAACCGAGATATTTTTAGTGTGACATTTACGTCATATGTTACGTTTCCTTCAATCTGAACAAATGGTCCGTGGCGTGGTGGTATCCAGTCCGCTCAATAAACTCGGTTCCCCGGTTCGTTATTCGCTCCATTTACCGCCGTATTGGATTCCCGTAATCTACAAAACATATAAAGTGTATTGCTGGAAATTGATATGTTCTTGAAGATTCCGCATTACATTGTAAGTAAACAGTCATTGCTCTTGGCAGTATATATAATCTATTTTTTCAAGTTTGCTTGTAAAATTATTCATTGATAAAATGACTGTATTTTTATTAACTTCACTTTGGGTTCATTGTAAAGTTCTTCCAGCTCCTCAATCTCCACACTCCACCTTCACAGAGAAGCCCAACGATTTTTCTCATCACCTTCCTTTCAATGACCAGTAGCGTATTTTTCGAGTAGAATCTAACACTCTTTATGTTTTTTTATGTGGTTACATATTTCAAATAAGTATGATATTAAGTATTTTTTTTTCTTTTTTTAAAAAAGACTCGTTAAAACAAATAATGTGGTGTAAAAACACTTTTGAATTAATTTTTCTTGAGATGTTTCGAAGGCTTTATAACTACAAGATCGGAAGAACGAGTTTATTTCGTTCTCCCGACAATGTAGGTGTAAAACCTTCGACATATGTAGAGAATAAATATTTTGTTTACACCACTTTTTTAACATTCACAACCAATTTTGCTCGAGTGAAGATTCATCAGTTAAACAAAAAAATATATATTAATATATCTTCCATATTCGTCAAAACATTTTGTTGCGGATTCATTAAACAATGTTTAATAAATTTCGTGAAGTTTACAAAGTTATAAACATCGTTCAAAGTATCATTACCCTAATTGATATCCGCTTGCAGTGAAATCAGTTGTTAAATAAATATAAAAAAACGAATGTTTCAACAAAATATTTAAGTGCTTAGTTTATTTCTAATTATATACAGATATCTTATAAAATAAATACAGAACTTATAAATGATAATTGATTTATTAATAAACGAATAGCAATGCTAAGAAATCCAATTATCTCGATAGCAAAAAGTTTTGTATTAAAATTAAAATAATTGAATTCACTTTTTATTTATTTCTTTGAATAACAATCTTTAAAATACAAATTCGAAATAAATTAGTTATAATAATAATAAATTGGATAAATTAGAGCAGCCAGCAACTCATCTCAAGGGCGCCGTAGAAAATGCTCCGTTTTATGAACTAGTTAAAAATAAACATATTTAGAGTGAGGGCTGCACCCAACGCAGTGGATCAACCCTTCTTACCAGGAAAGGATAATTTGAAAAGGTTGTGAGTAATTTAAGAAAAATATTATAATTAAAATTATTATACTGCATTCTGATACTTAGTTTTAATGAAAGGAAAAAATATCATTCAGCCATCCTGTATTTAGTGTATGCTGTATATAAAATAATACCTTAAAAACATGTGTACCACGTGCCTCGCATAAACTTAATAAGATGACACATTAGATAAGAGTCACGTTTTTAGTTGACGTAAAAGCTTTGGAAGAGACCATTAAAATATAGCACACGAGAAACGTTATTGAAAGAAATGACCCTCCTAGTCGACCGAGATTTTATCCAACGACACTAGCGTATTTGCGTGAACCAGATTATAGATCGAAGCTCAAGACACGTTTCTTATCACGTGACTTTTTGTTATTTTCAAAAGTATTGGATAATTAATTACGTCCGAATAACAGGAATGAATTGCGATTGAAATATTAAATTACGCAATACAAAAATATAGGACGAAACAATTTCGAGAAAGAAGCCGACCGAAGAATTCAAAGGTTAAGGCTAAATTACGTTATTTACAGGATTTGTATACAGGTATAAGTATACATTCACAAATATTTGGTCTTCAAATATTTGGTCAAAATTCTTTGGCATATACAATGGGATAATACTTCTAGCGGCTTCTAACAATATGTTGGTCAACAGCCTTCACATTGTGTTAATAAGGTAGTTTGCTAAATGCCGAAAATCATTCTCCATAGATGGCGTTAGTGGGTCGGTTGTATAGGTTAATTCTTGAAAAATTCACTAGTGCAACCAAATCTACATAGATGGCTGACTGAAACTGCCACGTGAAGATAAATATGGATTTTGAAGTATATATACATCTTCCAAAAATTTGTCATGCATGATCACAAATAACAAAGGTGGAATGGGGAATGTTGTAATTACATAAAGCGTGCGCTTAACTCCAACTAATGAGATTGTATCATAAGTCCTGTAAACACCTTGATCATCCATGTTCAGTTTCCAGTTTGCGTCTTCGTCTCTATTGAGATACAATTAAATTTGAATTAACCACCCTTGGTGTAAATCCAGGATTTGTATACAGGTATAAGTATACATTCAAATATTTGGTCTTCAAATATTCTGGTCAAAATTTTTTGGCATATAGAATTGAATAATACTCCTAGCGGCTTCTAACAATATGTTAGGCGACAGCCTTCGCATTGTGTTAATAAGGTAGTTTGCTAAATGCCGAAAATCATTCTCCATAGATGGCGTTAGTGGGTCGGTTGTATAGGTTAATTCTTGAAAAAATTCACTAGTGCAACCAAATCTACATAGATGGCTGACTGAAACTGCCACGTGAAGATAAATATGGATTTTGAAGTATATATACATCTTCCAAAAATTTGTCATGCATGATCACAATAACAAAGGTGGAATGAGGAATGTTGTAATTACATAAAGCGTGCGCTTAACCCAACCAATGACAGGTCATAAGTCCTGTAAACACCTTGATCATCCATGTTCAGTTTCCAGTTTATGTCTTCGTCTCTATTGAGATACAATTAAAATTTGAATTAACCACCCTTTGGTGTAAATCCAGGATTTGTATACAGGTATAAGTATACATTCACAAATATTTGGTCTTCAAATATTCTGGTCAAAATTCTTTGGCATATAGAATGGAATAATACCTTAGCGGCTTCTAAATAAATATGTTGGTCAACAGCCTCATATCAGTAATAAGTGTAGTTTGCTAAATGCCGAAAATCATTCCATAGATGGCGTTAGTGGGTCGGTTGTATGGGTTGTTCCTTGAAAAAATTCACTAGTGCAACCAAATCTACATAGATGTATTGACTGAAAACCGCTACGTGAAGATAAATATGGATTTTGAAGTATATATATTCAAAGATCAAGCAAATACAAAAAGAATAAGAATGTTGTAATTACATAAAGCGTGCGCTTAACCCAACCAATGACAGGTCATAAGTCCTGTAAACACTTTGATCATCCATGTTCAGTTTCCAGTTTACGTCTTCGTCTCTATTGAGATACAATTAAAATTTGAATTAACCACCTCTTTGTAACCAGGATTTGGTATTAAGCAGGTATATGATATACATTCACAAATATTTGGTCTTCAAATATTTGGTCAAAATTCTTTGGCATATACAATGGGATAATACTTCTAGCGGCTTCTAACAATATGTTGGTCAACAGCCTTCACATTGTGTTAATAAGGTAGTTTGCTAAATGCCGAAAATCATTCTCCATAGATGGCGTTAGTGGGTCGGTTGTATAGGTTAATTTTTGAAAAAATTCACTAGTGCAACCAAATCTACATAGATGGCTGACTGAAACTGTCACGTGAAGATAAATATGGATTTTGAAGTATATATACATCTTCCAAAATTTGTCATGCATGATCACAAATACAAAGGGGTGGAATGGGGGAATGTTAGAATAAAGCGTGCGAAACCCAACCAATGACAGGTCATAAGTCCTGTAAAACACCTCGATCATCCGTTCAGTTTCCAGTTTACGCCTCGTCTCTATTGAGGATACAATTAAAAATTTGAATTAATCCACCCTTGTAAAATCCAGGATTTAAGGTATAAGTATTATCTGGCCAAATATTTGGTCTTCAAATATTCTGGTCAAAATTCTTTGGCATATAGAATGGAATAATACTCCTAGCGGCTTCTAACAATATGTTGGGCGACAGCCTTCACATTGTGTTAATAAGGTAGTTTGCTAAATGCCGAAAATCATTCTCCATAGATGGCGTTAGTGGGTCGGTTGTATGGGTTAATTCTTGAAAAAATTCACTAGTGCAACCAAATCTACATAGATGGCTGACTGAAACTGCCACGTGAAGATAAATATGGATTTTGAAGTATATATACATCTTCCAAAATTTGTCATGCAT
Source organism: Lepidostoma basale (assembly GCA_022606425.2). Lineage (NCBI taxonomy): Eukaryota > Metazoa > Arthropoda > Insecta > Trichoptera > Lepidostomatidae > Lepidostoma > Lepidostoma basale. Next base: position 600,836 of record JAHDVF020000123.1, read on the forward strand.
GATCACAAATAACAAAGGTGGAATGGGGAATGTTGTAATTACATAAAGCGTGCGCTTAACCCAACCAATGACAGGTCATAAGTCCTTTAAACACCTTGATCATCCATGTTCAGTTTCCAGTTTGACCTTCGTCTCTATTGAGATACAATTAAAATTTGAATTAACCACCCTTTGGTGTAAATCCAGGATTTGTATACAGGTATAAGTATACATTCACAAATATTTGGTCTTCAAATATTCTGGTCAAAATTTCTTGGCATATAGAATGGAATAATACTCCTAGCGGCTTCTAACAATATGTTGGTCAACAGCCTTCACATTGTGTTAATAAGGTAGTTTGCTAAATGCCGAAAATCATTCTCCATAGATGGCGTTAGTGGGTCGGTTGTATGGGTTAATTCTTGAAAAAATTCACTAGTGCAACCAAATCTACATAGATGGCTGACTGAAACTGCCACGTGAAGATAAATATGGATTTTGAAGTATATATACATCTTCCAAAAATTTGTCATGCATGATCACAAATAACAAAGGTGGAATGGGGAATGTTGTAATTACATAAAGCGTGCGCTTAACCCAACCAATGACAGGTCATAAGTCCTGTAAACACCTTGATCATCCATGTTCAGTTTCCAGTTTACGTCTTCGTCTCTATTGAGATACAATTAAAATTTGAATTAACCACCCTTTGGTGAAAATCCAGGATTTGTATACAGGTATAAGTATACATTCACAAATATTTGGTCTTCAAATATTCTGGTCAAAATTCTTTGGCATATAGAATGGAATAATACTCCTAGCGGCTTCTAACAATATGTTGGTCGACAGCCTTCACATTGCGTTAATAAGGTAGTTTGCTAAATGCCGAAAATCATTCTCCATAGATGGCGTTAGTGGGTCGGTTGTATAGGTTAATTCTTGAAAAAATTCACTAGTGCAACCAAATCTACATAGGTGGCTGACTGAAACTGCCACGTGAAGATAAATATGGATTTTGAAGTATATATACATCTTCCAAAAATTTGTCATGCATGATCACAAATAACAAAAGGTGGAATGGGGAATGTTGTAATTACATAAAGCGTGCGCTTAACCCAACCAATGACAGGTCATAAGTCCTGTAAACACCTTGATCATCCATGTTCAGTTTCCAGTTTACGTCTTCGTCTCTATTGAGATACAATTAAAATTTGAATTAACCACCCTTTGGTGTAAATCCAGGATTTGTATACAGGTATAAGTATACATTCACAAATATTTGGTCTTCAAATATTCTGGTCAAAATTCTTTGGCATATAGAATGGAATAATACTCCTAGCGGCTTCTAACAATATGTTGGTCAACAGCCTTCACATTGTGTTAATAAGGTAGTTTGCTAAATGCCGAAAATCATTCTCCATAGATGGCGTTAGTGGGTCGGTTGTATAGGTTAATTCTTGAAAAAAATTCACTAGTGCAACCAAATCTACATAGATGGCTGACTGAAACTGCCACGTGAAGATAAATATGGATTTTGAAGTATATATACATCTTCCAAAAATTTGTCATGCATGATCACAAATAACAAAGGTGGAATGGGGAATGTTGTAATTACATAAAGCGTGCGCTTAACCCAACCAATGACAGGTCATAAGTCCTGTAAACACCTTGATCATCCATGTTCAGTTTCCAGTTTACGTCTTCGTCTCTATTGAGATACAATTAAAATTTGAATTAACCACCCTTTGGTGTAAATCCAGGATTTGTATACAGGTATAAGTATACATTCACAAATATTTGGTAATTTAGGTGTTACCTATTTGTCTTAGCTCGGTAAAAGCCTGTTTTGTGAAGGTAAAATTAACAGATCAATTTAGACACTTAAAGGCGATACGAGAACATCTGTGTGCTCTAATAAGTACTAACAATTAGCGGTTTTGAAACACACAAGACCACCCTTAATTACCTTTCTATCCCTCACTAATCCTACAAAACTTATTTTACATACGCTCAAAAGCATTCTCCCTTATATTAGGAGTAAAATAATTAAGATTCTGGACCACATCAATCGTGAATTAAACCCAAAATTTTACTATGTATAATACATCAAACGTATTTCAAAGAGTTTTTTGATTAATTAAATATAACCCAACGTACAAATACGAATACCAATATAGAGTAAAATTCTATCTCTCTTAAATTTGTATTTTATTCGTTTGAATAGCTCTTTAAATCGTTAGAGAGCGAACCAAATAGATATGAAGAGTAAAGGAATTATATTGATTCTCATGACATGCGCTAGATAATGCTATTCTATTACTATTTTATTTTACGTGAATTCTACACCGGAGCAAATACAGTGTGAAAATCCCGCTCTCATCGCCAGGAATCGAACCCGGAAACTTCGGAGTGGTAGTCATACCAGTTGATACTCTGCCACGGAGGTCTGATGGGTACTTCTGTGACGAAATACTTATTATTATTTGTAGAAATGGTTGATGTTTTGAAAACTTTAAACTACATATATGTTTTTACAAAATTACGCAAAAATTATAAACAAATAGATTTGTAAGGAATTATTGTTTCTCAATAGAGACGAAGATGCAAATTGGAAACAGAATATGGTGGTCGAGGCGTTTACAGGATTTATGACCTGTCATTGGTTGGGTTAAGCGCACGCTTTATGTAATACAACATACCCCATTCCGCCCTTCTTACGACCACCACGTCTCACAAATTTTTGGAAGATGTATATATGCAACAATATTGGGATACACTTCACATTTTGTTCAATCTACATTAGCGCCGTTTTATAAAAACTAGTATGTTAATATTATTTTTCTTATATTTGCATTTGACAATCTATGATATACGGTTTTACCACACATTTGAGAGATATCTTTTCTCCAGCATTAAATCTTCTTTCATTCTTCGACAATCGCTATACTTTTAAAATATTAGAGTGACGTGTTATGATTAAGATAAAATTTTCTCAATTTTTTATACCCCTTTATCGCTAAGCTAGTGAAGTTAATTTCCTGTCCCAGCAAACAGAATCGGTATTTAGGCGCAAGCAATCAATTGTTGATCATCTTCCACTTCCCATTAGCCTATTTTCGCCTTTTTCTCTCTCTTAAAGACGATAATTGATATATCCCAAGGAGATCGCGTACTTAGTCACTATGTCTGTGGGCAGTATTCCTTAAAGTGTAGCTCGCAATAGTTTCTTTTCTTGCAGATACGAGAAAACAATTGTGAAAGGATCACAAAACTCATTTATTTATTTATCGTTTCTTGAACTTTGATGTACTCCATATTAAATAATAACATTTGCTTTCTATACGTGTTGATTCTTTTATAATAAAAACGTTATTTTATGATTTTACTGAAATCTTTTGATAGAATAATATCATAATTAACTCTGTCAAGTCTGCCGAAACCGGTCGCTGTCAAAATAAAGGCAAAAAGTATGTGCAGTTATTCAAATATGTAAGGTCTTAAAGTTTGTGCACCGAAAAAGAATGAGAACCATCCAAAACATGTCAATCAAGAGTGTCATAAAGTTATGCGTTGCGTTTTTTTTTTATTCATTAGGAATTTATTAACTAACTAACTAAGTAACTAATCATCACGCCGTCTACCCGAAGTGGTAGGCAGAAATAATGGACTACCACACTTTTCTTTCCTGACATATTTCTCTCGCTTCCTCAATATTCATACATCGTGTCATGCTCACGCATCGATTTCTCTGATTTGGCCGACATTTAGTATTTGATTTATTTGATCGTATCACGTTTACTCAGTTTTCCTCTATTTCTGGTTCCATTTACAACGTAAACATATATATTTTTTACCATTCTTTCTTCATTCATTATTTCTATATGTCCAAACAATCTTAGTGATCCTTTCATTACACATTCGTCTAAGAGACCTCATTTCTACTGCATTTATTCTTTAATTTAATTTAGAAATTTATTACATAATTTAAAAAAAACAATTATAAAAATAGTTTTGACCCTCAGTAAAATAGAGCTGGAAGGGAACCAAAACAGACTTTCGAGGGTGGTCTTTTCAACGTGAAATATTGTTTAAAGGACACTCATATTTAATTTATTGTTTATTGAAAAATGAAGTAAAATTCGAATAAAATCGTCTGTTTTTCACGATTTTTTAAATAATTTATGGGAATTGACGTCTTTCGCCTTTCTGAGTCCATTTTATAATGCTCTAGGAAAGTGAAACATGTCATTCCCATGAAATATAACAATTTTTTAAGAAAGCAGACGTTTTTATTCATATAAATTATACTCATAGAAGACTCCTGAGCTATTTGAGTATCTAGTGTTAGCCATGATTAAACTCGATTTTCGCATCCTAAATGCCAGGACTAGTGAGAAGGCGGGGCAGAGGCAGATGGAGATATTTCTTCCGAGCAGTGGTGGATGTTTTTTCTCTATTTAATTTTCCATGACTACTCCGGATTAAAGAACGTGCGGGATTCTGAGATTCAAATGTTATTATATTTTTTAATTTAATTTTCATAAATAAAGTTTGATGATCACTGCAGAAGGGTTCACCGCAGTCAGCAGTAACTCTTCGCAGTGTGGTAAACAAGGGCGTTATTTATATTCGAATGTCAATGGGTTCTACACGAAAACGAAAGTTTCCAAGTTCATTTACAAACTAAGTAACCAAACTTAACAACATTTGGTAAGACGAATGGTTTCAACTTGGAAATAATTTTAACACTATATTCCGTTCACACTAATTAATTTTTATTGATTCTCTGAAGTAAGTGGTGATCAGATTAAATAAAAAATAGTATTGCGACTTTTAAGGTATTTAAAAAATATATCGTAATTGCTTAATCATAATTACTGGATACTCGAGAGAACGGTGCTGCGCAGAATTCTGGGGCCTGTGAATGACGGTGAAGGCTGGAGAGTACGGCATAATGACGAGCTGTACAATATTTACAAAGCTCTCAGTCTCTCCACACAGGTCAGACTGAATAGACTGAGATGGGCCGGTCACGTGCAGAGGATGCCATCTTCGCGAACCCCAAAAAGATTGCTGGAGTGGCACCCAGGTGGTAGAAGACCAACTGGACGATCAAGGCTGCGATGGGAGGATGAAGTTGGGAGAGATGGACTGTCAGATTGGAGGGTCGAAGCGGAGAACAGGAGGAGTTGGAGGCAAAGAATACTGGAGGCTAAGGCTCGATATGGGCTGTAGGGCCATCGAAGAAGAAGAAGATCGTAATTGCGTTCTATATGGTCGCGTGATGAGGTGACCCCACGACCGTGTCCCAAAAGTTTATTTCTCCTGACAAACGAATGTTTAGTGGAACATGAAGGTCCTAGGACTTTAGAAAGAAGATGCCTACCAGTAAAATACCTGGCGCCAAATGATAAAAAAATCGACTCCGAGTAATGGGAAGAGTCGAGAAAAAAAATCAATTATTATATTTGCAGTAGTTGAATCAGACTTATAGATTTTAGTAAAATATAGATAAAATTATAAATCCCTTTTAACACAAGATTCTTATGTATTACCAATAACTGTGGTTATTTATTATCTTTCGGATCAAAAACCAATTACCCTATACCCTTCAACATAACAATGTGTTTTGAATCTATCACATATTTAATCAAGAACAATCATAAATAAATAAAATAAAAGAAGCAACATAAGCAGGAATTCATAAAAAAAGAGCTTTCAAGCACTAATCATTCAAATAATGACTCTTCTAGAAAATCAAAAACATGTTATTATCCCGCCATTAATAAATGATCGCAGATCAATGGAGGTCAGATCACGCGTGAAATGGGTGATTAATATTCCGGAGCGATGGGGTGTACGACCCGTAATTGTACGTAAAGAGGGGTCGTTAATCTGCGGAGGGAAAGGGGGATATATATTATTATTTTAATAAAAAAGCGCCATCGCTTCGCCATTACAGACGCGGAGTACTCCACGGAGTACAGCACGTACCAAGACGTGCGCGCAATGCTAATGCTCATACGCTCTTTAATATACGAGCTGCTGGCAAATATACGTTATTTATTAAAGTCATTACACAATGCAAAACAAAACATATCAAATTGAATTTCCTCGGAAGCAGTGGGAAATTAAAATATTTTAAATAGTTCATATTGGTGTTTCATCGCGTTAATTGTAAATTTAAATAGCTTAACTTCGTCTTTCATCGCTTGCGACATGGACTCTGGCTTGTGAAGAGGAAACGTATTTTAAAGAACTATTTTGGGTAAATGTTCATTGTCACAGGCAAGAACGGACAAATGAATACGTCCTGTGTATATTGGGAAACCCCAAAAGAGTAAACTTTCTAGGGTAAACTACCTATCGAGATAGACTCGAAACATGGGCTTGGTCTATTGCCGGCAATAGACCAAGCGGCTATAGGCGCCAAAAATGCCACTATTCAGGTATAATTTCGGACGAAAAATTGACAAAGAGACTGCTGACTTGGACACCACGGACCGTAAAAAAGAATACGAAATGACCGTAACTATGGTGGAACGATTACCTAAACCGACACGTCAGCATAACCTGGATTAAGTATGCAAGGTACAGAATGGCGTGTAGTCAAATGGAGGAGGTTTTTGTCTAGAAGTGGACAAGAACAGGCTGTAGTAGAAGAAGATAGGATCTACACAGTTTATATATCCTTGGGAAAGTCTACGCTGACGCGTCTAATTTAGCATATATAAAGTTAAATGATTTAATCCTATAATGACATATGGATTAGAAATGAATTAATCCTTTAATGATATATGGAATAGAAACGAGAGCTGACATCATCAGAACAAAAAGTCTCCTAAGAACCACAGAAATGAAGACTCTCCGATCCGTTGTGGGAACGATACTCCGAGACAGAATAAGAAATTCTGAAATAAGAAAGATCTGCAATGTAGAAGATGTTGTGCGATGGGGAAGACTGAGAAGACGCTACTGAAGTGATTATGTGGAAAGAACATGTACTGAAAGAGTGATATATTAGCCGCAAATAAAGTACCAACGGGAAATCGACCTGCAGGAAGATCACCTTAAAGATGCCGAGACAGTTGGACATCTGCATCCCAGGAACAGGCTCCGAGAAGTAATAGGACACAGTCTTAAATAAAGCAGAAGAATAATATTTAATCCTGATTGTGTGTTGCAAAAACACGATAATGGGCAAAGTAGAGGAAAACTAACCACAAGGACGGCCACCTAGCCCCTGGTCCCATCAAACAAGGGCGCTGACTGGCTTCTGGTTATTCTTCTTGCTGCAGCCTGGAGACAGATGCATATTTTACGGGATGGATATAATCGTCGGTCATGAGGACTGTGTGAATATAAATATATTTACGATTTTCCATAACGAAACCGAATACCTTTGAAACCTATTAATGTAACATTAAAATGCCTGATGCGGTGCGGGTGGAGTGGGGAATGTGGCGTTAGAGAGTGCGTGGAGCGAATATTAATTATTACCCCTTTTTCGCGTCGCCTTGTTTAGTCTCAATTCTCGTGGTGCTATTTTCATTTTCATTGCAGTCGTTAAACAACAAAAATACTTTTAATTGCCCAAATAATTTGAACCGTCACCCAGCTTATGGTATAATACTAAATCTAGACATATCACGCAGCTGCTAGATATGGGGATGCTCTTGTTTTCGATACAAGATAAAAACAAATATAATACGTCAAGTAATATGAGTTCAAAAATAGAACTAAGAGATAATTCAAAAGCGTTAGTTTAAATAAACTAAGTATACCACAAAGTTTATTTCCATTTTTCGTTTTTATACACTTTGTATAAACAACACTTTTATTTAAAAAATTAAATTATATAGACAAGTTTCGGTCAAACAGTTCTTCTTCAGTAAAGATACATATTTATAAAAATATTATAAAATTGGTGTTGTTCACATATTCTGACAGATGTTATAAAGATTTATTTTGGAACGTTTATACTTTTGTTACAACAAATAATGATTCAATTTAAAATTTTAAATAATAATTTAAATTATTATTTTAAATTTTAGAATTA